>JAJHPF010000002.1:3678820-4051135 GCA_024447775.1 Carex cristatella
TGCATTAACCAAAAGAGAATTTTTTGAGTTAATGTATCTTAATCATCCAATCTGTTATAAGATTCTTACAGACTATATCTGCACTAATATTAAAAGACCATATCTTAAATTTAGACAATTAAATTGACTCTGTTTCAAAGTAGATGGTTGAGATGCATTAACTTAAAAATTCCTCTGTGTTAATAATTAAACAGACGCTAATGGTCAAATAGACACGGGTCAACTACAAGTTGAAGATTTTGGCTTTCAGCAACAAAGAAATTAATGAGCGCAGACGTCGCGGTTGAGGACAGATTCTACGCAAAAAAAAGTCATACCGTGTCATTGTCATCACTTCTTTTAATTATTATCCCCCAAAAAAATGTATGATACAATCGATATTTATGATTTATGGGAAATGATCGATAAAAGACAAAAAGAAAAGTAGTGGCGCCGCTGTAACTAATTATGTTAAAAAACGTCATTTCATGTTATGGTATGTTTTGTTATGTATGTCGATTACGTAACGTGGTTGTATTTAAGAGAATTATACGTCACGGTGTGATATAAAAAGTATCAAGCTTTTTCAGTATGCATAAAGTATTTAATTTTCTCTAGTTAATTTTCAATTTTTGTTATTACTCATAAAATATTAAGATGTTTTTTTTAATATAGGTACACTGATACTCATGTAGTAATAGTTTTTTTTTTTCTCTCGTTTAATTTAACAAATATTTGTAATTTAAAATTTTAAAGTAATGTGAGATTTTCAATTGTCTTTTTTTTTAAAAGCTTTGCAACATTATATTTAATTATTTTACAATTTTTAGAAATTTTGATATTTTTTTTTCGAATTTTCAATAATTTAAATTATAATAAATAAAAAATTCACATGACTACTTTATGTCACGGGTGGTCACGTTATGTGTCGTCACGGCGTGATCACACGTGATGTAACTATCTACTATTATTTTAATCATGTCACGTGAAAAAAAAATGATCATCTCACGGCGTGTCATGTGTTTCCTTCTATCTGAATTTCAAATTCATAATCTCTCACATAAAGACTATGTCTTAGCCATTATACCAAGACTAATTCTCGATTTTTATCTATTTCCTACTCTGTTTTACTGTTTGCTCTGTTTTAACTTCCTCTTCCCTCTTGAGCCTTTTTGTAAATTTTTGTAATGCATGTTTCCTCTTAAAACATGAACCTTCTTATTTATCAATACGGTGGGGTTTTTGTCCAAACGGTTTTGGACAAAGTCTCATCTAATGTCTGATCTAGCCTGATATGTATCAAAATTTGTATAAATATTTAGATTCAAAGAACTATTTAAATTTATTACTTATATTTGCACGAATCTCAATACAAATCAGACGTTTAACCTAGACTTAGAATGAGACTTTGTCCAACACACTTTGGACAAAACCCAATTCCTTCTCAATATAACGAAGGACTTAATTTCATCCTCAATTTTAATAAAAAAAAAAAATTATTATTGTGAAAGATAAGATCCGTGCATAAATGAGTGAAGATGCCTGGATAGCTTCCAGAAACATTTGCACAGTTCCGTGACTCTTTAGAAGATAGGAAGCCGCCACAATTAAACAATATTTACTACTTGGCTATATCTCACATAATTATAACATACTTATCCCAGCATCTCCATTCTATGTTATCAAGTCCACAATCAAATCTATTTGAAACTCCGTAGACCATTTATTCACTTGAAGCAAAAAAAAAAAAAAAATGAAAGACAGTGTGGTGCTCTACACATGGATTGCACCGGGCCACCTCATGCTGTCAAAAAGCTATTACTGTCAAAAAGCCATCCTAAATGATTGGATATGTTTCACTTAAACTGCTGCCTTTGTCTGTCTCATCTTTTTACCATCCCACTTAAGTTGAATTCGCATCCTCTGAGATATCCCAAACTTTGCGCGACTTTTTGGAAAATCTCAACCGTTAAAATATGTTTTGCACGAATCTCAAAGTACAAATAACTTAAGTTGGATCAACTTTAGACGTGCCTCAAATGGAAATAAATTTGCTGCGATTATAAAAGGATCGCCCGTTTTTGTAATTCTAATCTCAACCGTTTATTTATTAGAATATATTAATTTTAAAAGAAGTTAATTTTTTATGCACATATTTCAAAATATATGGACGGTTGAAATTAGTATCACAGGCTATGATTTTTTGGAATCGTAGCAGATTTACATCCGCCTCAAAATTTAAATAAAGCCTTTCTTTTATTGGTTAATTATTGATATTTTAAGGATCATAAGAACATCTATTTTAGCATTTGACAGCACTATGGGGACTGGCACAAAAAGATGGAGCTGAGTCGCTGCTCTTCAAATAAGAGAGAAATATTCTATAATTCAAATTTCAGCCATTTATCTGTACAGATTCGTGTATAAAAAAATTCAACGGTTAAAACTAGAATAACAAAATCTTGCTCTCCTATTTGAAAATAGAAGAGCAGCAGAGTCGTCTCCCAAAAAGATAACCATTGCTCTGTACCTAGTTGGTGCACCTAGTTGGTTCTCAGTTGATTATGACATAATTGTTATCATTAGCCACTATCAAATTTTAGACCCAATGTTATGTACATGTCACTATTAGACCCAATGTTATGTACATGTACTGAATGTTTTGAACCAAACTAACTAGCGTGATCCAGAACAATTTCCATGGTTATCTTATTTGCATAGTAACATAATTCACGTTTAATTCATTTTTTGACATTTTCGAACCGAACACCAAATAAAAATAATTATAGATAAAAGAGTTGATTTTATGTGACACAAAACAGTTTGTATTTCCGTACATCCGAATTTAATTATAATTTCCATGGATAAAAAAATTTCCAATTTCCATGGTCATCTTATTTGTGGTAAAATGGGAGCCGTGTATATATATATATATATTCCACATATAGGATATGTATAAAGGAAGCATGCATGACCACTCATATGATTGGAAAATTGGAATTGTGCGAGTAATTAAAATCCGCTTTGAGTAGAAAGAGTGACCTCTCATATAAATTGGTATTATCTGTGGAACACGTATCTTCTGCATTAACTCAAAAAATTATCTTTTGTGTTTGATACATATTAATCATCCGATTTTCTTTTAAAATTAATACAGATTGGAACCGTATTAATATTAAAAGATCTCTGTGTTAAATTCAAACAGTCAGATTGAAACGGTTAGAGGTGCATTAACTCAAAAGATTGTCATTGGAGTTAATGCAGACGCTAACGGACAGAAAGAAACGGGTCAACTACAATTTGAAGATTTTGGCTTATCGCAACAAAGAAATTAATGAAGCGCACACGTCGCGATTGAGGCCAGATTCTTCGCATGTTTTAATTATTATCCCAAAATTAAAAAAAAAATTAAAAAAGTATGATACAATCGTCCATCAGTGTGATATAATATATATGATTTATGGGAAGCGATCGAACAAAGACAAATTATAGTATCATGCTTAAACCTCATGTTTAATTGGGGTTTGGTTGGGACCTAAAGAATAGAATAAGAATTTAGTTCTTGTTATTTTATCAAATCAACATTAAATGAGTTGGACTAAGATAATATAAGTTGATTTTTAGACCGGCCTAAATTAAATCATCTCACATGATGGTTTAATTTTGTTACACGCCGTGGTCTAACTCAAATGATTATAATAATATATTATTAGTATAATTTGTATATTATTAATTATTATTATTAGTATATAATTATATAATTAATATCTTGTTTGATTAATATATTAAATAATTATTATAATTATATTATATAATTAGTCTATTTTTAATAATAATTATTATTAATATATTAATATTATATAATTAATATCTTATTATTAATAATTAACTAACTTAGTCTTCTAAAACTTTAGTCCTCCACCAACTCTAACTAAACAAGAAATATCTTAAGTCATAATCTAACTTTAAACCTCAACCAAACATAAATATTTTAAACCGGCCTAAGTTGGAATAATCAATTTAGACCTAACTCATTTTGTTACAAAATGTCATTTCATGTTATTTTATGTTATGTCAAGTATGTTGATCACGTGACGTGATTGCATTTAAGCAAAAATTATACATCATGTTACATCACGATAGGAAATAAAAAGTATCAAGTTTTTTTTAGTATGCATAAAGTATCTTGATCTAGTTAATTTTATATTATTTTTTTTGTTATCAAGGTTTCTCTTTTATTATATGTTCAGTGATACTTATGTAGTAATAGTTTTTTTTTTCTCTAGTTTAGTTTAATAAATATTTGTAATTTGAACTTTTAAAGTAATGTCAGATTTTCAAAGGTCTTTTATTTTTAAAAACCGCTTTGCAACATTATATTTACTTATTTTAGAATTTTTAAATGTTTTCATATTTTTATGAATTTTTAATAATTTAAATTAAAATACAATAAAAAAGTTTCACGTGACTAAGATACATCACGGATGGTCATGTCATGTGTCTGTCATGGCATGTCCACACATGACATAACCATTTGCGTGACGTGACTATCTACTACTATTTTGATCACGTCACGTGAAAAAAAAAAATTGATCATGCCACGGCATGTCACGTATTTCCTTCTATATGTTCAAGTAACGTGATAAAACAAAATATCAATCTAAATATATAATTTAAATTTTAGACGATTTATTTATTTATTCACACATAATTATTTTACAATAGTTTTCTTTATTTATATTTTTTAATAATTTTCACATTTTTTTTGCATTTTATAATTTTTTCTTTCCTAAATGAACTTAAAATAAATAAAAACTAGTTACTCATGACGAAAATTTTGTAAACACGAAAACTTAGATCGCTTGATCATAATTCATAACACGACACATATCTACATTTATATATCTACATAAGACTGGTCAACATATGCCATATTATTATAGTATATGCGCTTCGTATTAAACATAGTGATAAATTTAAAATAAATAATTTGACGAGATATAAAATATGTAATTTTAGTATAATTTGAAAATATTGTTCATTGTTTTATAATTTAAAAAATATATAATAAGAATAATATTTATACGAAATAAACAAAATATTGCATCATTTTTATAATATATAAAATAAATATCGTATTGTTCTTACAATTTGTAAAATTGGAGAAAATTTTGAGGAGATATTAAAAAATTATATATTATTAAAAGAACGCTTGTTATTATATGTGATCTTAAATACTTGGTTCTATCAATTTCAAACCACCAATGACCCGGAACATTATCACGTATAAAGAAAATGTAGAAACCTGTTTAGTAAACAAAGATATCTAGCATTTTCAATTATTTTCCATTTTTCTATCATTTTACTTGATTTTGTTCCTATAACCATCCTATTCTCTAAAATTTGTGAACCCCTGGCCTTACTTCTGCTCTTAAGGACCTGTTCGGCCAAAATACTGTTCACGTGTGGAAAAAAATTCCCATGTGAACAATATTTTTCTGTTCAAAACTCATGCCCAAATCCAATCTCCTGTGTTGACCGAACATACTCTAAAAATTTTGTCATTACTTTATACAAAAAATAGTGGCAGCTTACTGTCATTCCTCCGTGCAAATTTGTACTCTATTCAGAAACTGTATCCTCCAATTTTTTTTTAAATTAAAGCATATCCCTTAGAAAAGAGAAATAACATATTTTTCCTATGTTTTGTTTTTCTTTTTGGAAATATTATATTCTCTCTCAGTGGAAAGTGATAGCAATGGAAAGTACAACCTCTTCTTTGGTTTAACCTCTGGTGGTACATATAACTATAATGGTACTCAAGAAGTACATCTTCCAGAATTGGTTTCTATCAGAAAAGTGAGAACCAATTAGTACCAAAAACACAAAATTAGAAAGGTAAAATTATTGCTTTATATGTTGTATGTGCATCTAAAACAGAATTTTAGACAATTGCATATAATATTTGCATAATAAGCTAAGAAAACAATCAATCTCCTCCTCCTCCTTCTGCATTTTGATCTTGCATGGCAGGAGGTCCTTCACCTGTGGGCTTCACATGTTGATGTGACTGGGGCGGGTGCAGCTGTTGGTTTGGTGGCTGGCTGGGGCGGGTGCGGCAGCTGTACTTGAGGGTTTGTTGTGAGTTAGTTGTGGGGTGGCTGGGGCCTCCGGTGCTTGAGCGTCCTCCACTTGAGTCACTCTCCTAGTATCATTAGATCTGATGAGAATTTTAATTAATTTAAACTTAGATTGTTTTTAATGTTTTCCATTTGTTTACTTTTGGTTCAATGTAGGTAAAAGTTTCTTTCAGCGTACCTTGTCATGACTGAACTTGGATCAAGTCCTACGCTCAAAGGGTTGTAGAATATTCGTGTCCAGATATCGGCATTGCCCTGGTTGATGGAGTTAGAGTGGTACACATAGGCATTAGAGTTGGGTATCTGATCAAGGGTGGCTAAATCTTCCGAATTGAACAGATCTTCCAACCGGGCAGCGGCTAGGTGTGGGGATGGGGCTTCCGGCGCTCGAGCCTCCTCCATTCGAGCCGCCTCCATGTCAGCCTCCATTTGAGCCGGGTTGATCTAGTGGTGGTGCACTTCTGCTTAAAAGCCTATATAAACTTGACCTGATTACAAAAGAATTAACAAATATAAAT
This sequence comes from Carex cristatella, assembly GCA_024447775.1. NCBI lineage: Eukaryota > Viridiplantae > Streptophyta > Magnoliopsida > Poales > Cyperaceae > Carex > Carex cristatella. The sequence goes on from JAJHPF010000002.1 coordinate 3,685,458, forward strand.
AACTAATATATAATAATATTCAACTATATATAGTCGTGAAAGAAAAATTAATAATATAGACACCAAATCACCAATGTCTATGATTAGTTTTGAATAAAAATAAAATCAAGAGGTATTCTAGCCAACAAAATTTAGACTTAGAAGTCAGAAGATATTTTTGCCAAAAAAAAAAAAAAAAAATTTCATTAAAGTAGTTAGGTCTATACTTAGGGGATCCATAATTATACAAAATTATCATATCCCAAGGCTTTTTTTTATCAAAAACAATTCCAAGGCAATTTAAATATCTAAATTTGAGTTTTAAGTTTTGGATTTTGATGTGCTTCTAATTAAGGCTAGCAGTGGCGGAATCTGAAATGAAAACTAGAGGGGGCTATAAATAATTTATGGCCCATAAGCAAAGAAAATTTGGACCAGTATCCTTTGCGGAGGTTTGCGGTGCGAAGCTGATCGGACGGTCCATATTTACTCTCAGCCTGTGAGTGCTCGAGATGATGGAGGGACAATATTAATTTTGCTTTGAGATTCATGCCATAATCTTATTTTGTCCGTCCGATCAAAACGAACGGACCAGATTAAAAGAACCGCACGACCTCCGCAGGTAAAAGCTCCACAGAAGATGTGATTCCAAAAAATTTAGGAGGTGCCAAGAGCCCATAAATAATTTAAGAGGTGCCAAGGGCTCATAAGCAAACAAAATTCTATATATTTTCTGCAAATTTATGTATATTTTCCGGGCCAACGGGAAGCCGGGGCCTAGGCCGGTCCCTACCTTGGTTCCACCCCTGAAGGCTACGGTGTAGGTATATGTGTTTGTGTCTATCCATCCATTATGTTGAATGGTTTGGATCGATTGTTTGAACTTTAAAAATATAGAGTGTAATTTTGTGTCACCAAAAAAGTGTAAGAGGATCTCTCCTCTAATTAATAATATATTAATAATATGTTATTATAGTAATTTGAGTTAGACCACGACGTGCAATAAAATTAAATCACTATGTGAGATAGTTTAATTTAAGCTGATCAAATATCGATTTATGTCATTTTAGTCCGGCTTAGTTATTCGTTTGGTGAAATAACAAAGACTAAATCCTTATTCTATTTTTAGGCCACAACTAAATATTATTGAAGTTTAAGAATGACACCATAATTTGTCTTTGTCGCTTCCCATTTTTTTTTTTTGGGATAATAATTAAAACTTGCGATGACAATGACACGGCATGACTTTCTTTGCGTAGAATCTGGCCTCAATCGCGACGTGTGCCCTTCATTAATTTCTTTATTGCGATAAGCCAAAATCTTCAATTTGTAGTTGACCCGTGTCTATCTGTCCGTTAGTGGGAAGCGATCGACAAAGACAAATTTGATAGGCGAAGGGTACTAGGCGCAGGGTACTGGTAATCTTTGTGTGCCCGTCACCATAGTGCTATCAAATCCTAAAATAGATGTTTTTATGACCCATGAAATATCAATAATTAACTAATAAAAGAAAGGCTTTATTTAGATTTTGAGGCACGTCTAAAGTTGATCCAAAAGTTGATCCTACTAATTAAGTCGGATGGTAAAAAGATGACACATGACAAAAGGCAGCAGTTTAAAGTGAAGAGATAAACATATCCAATCATTTAGGATGGTTTTTTTTTAAAGGAAACACGTATCATGTGCATCTTAGCCGTCTGATTTTAAACGGAGTCAATTCAGCCGTCTAATTTTAACACAGGAATCTTTTAAAATTAATAATCACTACTACAAAAAAAACAGTTTGTACACGGATTATAACTGGAGAGTTACACGGATTTGGAAACGTGTGCGATTCTGGGGTGTAGGAAAGTCCACATTTACACACGGATATTTATACGTATACGATTACACTAATCCTACACAGATTATTAATAAAGAGTCGTTTGGAAAATCAAGAGAGCTACAAGGATTTTAACTAAATATCCGTGTAGGAAAAGTATTCATACACGGATATTTAGTTAAAATCCGTGAAGCTCTCCTCAACAGAATATTAAATAAATAAACCGGGTTCAGTAACATTCCTATACGGATTTTTAAGTAAAAATCCGTGTAGAATTGTTTCCTACATGGATTTTTATTTAAAAATCCGTGTAGGAAGGTTGCTGATTTATTTTTTTTATTTTTTATTTTTGTTAGCTGGCCTCCAGTTTTGCTAGTCAGTAATTATATATTTCAGATTGAATATACATAGTCTTTTGCAAAAAAAATGTCCAAAAGTCCAAAAAGTCCAAAAGTCTATGAAGGAAGACTCGGAGCGGGAATCTGAACCCGTAACATGGGCAAAATGAATCGTAGATTGTTTCGGATCCGGTTTTGGGCTGTGGAGTTCCTGTCAAAAATTCAGCCCGATCCAACGGACGGATCAAAAGTTACGCCCCTTTTCGTGAGGCATGCGCAGGACCATATTGTATCAATAGTTACCAACTAAGGCGAAGATGACAGTAACCAACGAAAACCATACAAAACTGAAAAAAGAGAAATAAGCAATAATAATTACACATGACCTAAATAAGCTATAATAAGTAACAGAAAATTAGATAAAGATAATATATATATATATATATATATATATATATATATATATATATATATATATATATATATATTCATGGCTAACCTTAGTAAGATAGAGAGGAGAAAATAACAACTTCAAATATCTCAGAGCCCAGTTGTGCTATGAGCTGAAATCAAAACGGCGTTGGAGGGAAAAAAGCCTTCTTATATAACCAAAATCCTAAAATTACATTTTTACACGGATTTTTCACTATAAATCCGTGTAGCTCTCTAGCCTTTCTACACGGATTTTTAAATCACGGATTTTTATTTAAAAATCCGTGTAGGAAGGTTGCTGAACCTTTTTTTTTTTTTTTTAGCTATCCTACACGGATTTTTATTTAAAAATCCGTATAGGAAGGTTGCTGAATCGTTTTTTTTTTTTTTTTTTTTTAGTAAAAATCCGTGTAGCTCTCTATCATTTCTACACTGTTATTTAAACAATAATCCGTGTACAATAACCCCTTCCTACACGGATTTTGTAATAAAAATCCGTGTAGCTCTCTCAACATTCCTACACGGATATTTAATGAAATATCCGTGTATAAAAGATTAATTTCCACACGGAAACTAATTTTTAAGTTAATATTCGTGTAGGATTCCTAGAACACTGGAAAAATATTATTTCATACACGTTTTTTTATAAAATTGAGAAAATCCGTGTATAAGTACAGTGTAGGAAGACGTTTTTTGTAATAGTGAATATTAGTTCGGATTTAGTCTGTATGGATCTTAAAACAGAATGGATAGTTAAAATTAACTCAAAAAAAATTCTCATTTGAGTTAATGCAGAGTATACGCGTTCTTTTGACAGCACTAGCTTACTAATTAGTAATTAATTAAAGATCCGTGGACAGAATATTCGGCTCAAGATGCAAATAGTTGTTTAGAAATGAATCAATCCTTATTCCTTTATCATATTCTACCATGCATATTAATTCACATGATACTTCTTAATATATATATCTTCCATAGTTGTTTTGATATGTTGATTTCTCAGAAAGAAAATAGCATATTATATGAACGAAAATTACAATGACTTAATTTAGATTTGGAAGAAAAATCTCAACCACTACACAAGCTCCTTTTCATGCAGAATAAAATTCAAACAACAATTACTTGTAATTTACTAATGAAAATTACGTTGCACATGCAAGCTAGGGGAATATATATATATCCATGCAAATATATATGACTAAAAATTAAGCTGCATATATAGAACATTAGTCAAGCGACTAAAATTCTGATACTCCATCCTTTCTCACTGCCTCCAGAAACTCCATCAATGCCGTACGAGATGTGCCTCCTCTTAGAGCATCCACAGCCTTTTTCTTCATGGCCTCCATTCTTTCTCTGATCAGATTTCCTTCCTCGGACTCCATGACCAATTTAACCTTATCTTCCACCTCCTTTGCCACCACTATTTCTTCATCGTACCCTTTCATCTCCACTGCCACCTTCATCTCCTCCACCAAGAAAATCTTGTTCAACTTTTGCTCGGCGTACATTGGCCAACATATCATTGGTACACCGGCCATGGCCGACTCTAGAATTGAGTTCCAACCACAGTGTGTGACGAAAGCACCGACTGATTCATGGTTTAGCACCTCCACTTGAGGGGCCCATTGCTTGACCACCATGCCCCGGTCTTTCGTTCGGTCTATGAAACCCTCAGGTAGGATCGCATGTAACTCGGGTGCAGCTTGCGGGTCGAGGTTGTTTAACGGGTTTGTTTCAACTGATGACGGGGAACGCACAACCCACAAAAACCTCTGACCGCTCTCTTCCAACCCGATAGCAATTTCTTTCAGTTGTTTTTCCGAGAAAGAGCCCATACTACCAAATGAAAGAAAAACCACACTATTTTTGGGCTGCATATCCATCCATAATAAACACTTGTGCCTCTGTTCTTCTTTCTTTTCGCCTCCTGTTATAAGCGGCCCGATGCAGTAAACCGGAGGTGTGTTACCGCCCGGCACGCATAGCCCGGCTTTAATTGCTTCTACAGCCTTCTTCTCCATTGACTCAAAAGTGTTCACCACTATGCCATCACATTGCGCAAACCTTTCATAGTGGTACATACTGGTCTTGTACGTACGGTTTTCCCTATTGTGCATATGGTCCGGCAAGTGCGAGGCCGGGATTGGAGGGAGACCCGGGAAATACAACTTCTTGTTTCCCATTTCACCAATGTTCTTATCTAGAGTCTTATCCAAAGTCGGACAATACATATTCAACGCAAGGTCGTATGCACCGGAGGTGTAGAAGACGTACCCCGGGATATCCAGTTGTCGAGCGACATCGAGTAGGTATGTACAGAAGAAATCCATAACCAGCGCATGAATAGAGGATGTTTCAGATATTGACCGAAGTAGGTATGAAAGCGGAGTAGTTGCTTCGTGTAACTTTTCAATAACAGCATCGAAACCTTCCGCATCAGGGGTAGACGGAGGAATGACATGGAAAGAGATCGTGGGGTTGACGGCTGAGAGACGGGAGACAGTTTTCGATGTAAAGCATGAATCATTGGGATTCTGTCTAAGTTCGACAATGACTACAGTGATCGACATGCCGTGTTTTGTTAGTAGCTTTGCGAATTCCACCATGGGCATGAGGTGGCCCAGTGCAATCCATGTGTAGAGCACCACAGTGTCTTTCATTGTTGTTTGAAGTGAATAAGTGGTCTTTGGAGTTTCAAATAGATTTGATGGTGGACTTGATGACATAGAATGGAGATGGTGGGATATGTATTTTATAATGATGTGAGATATAGCCAAGTAATAAATTGTTTGTGGCGGCTTACTATCTTCTAAAGAGTCACCGAACCGTGCAAATGTTTCTAGAAGCTATCCAAGGCATCTTCACTCATTTATGCACGGATGTTATCTATCACAATAATATATTTTTATATGAAAAATGAGGATCAAATTAAGTCCTTGTTTGTTATATTGATAAGGGATTGGGTTTTGTCTAAAAGGCTTTGGATAAAGTCTAATTTAAAATTAAATTTAAACGTTCGATTTGTATTGAGATTCGTCTAAACATATTTAAAACTAATAAATTTAGATAATTCTTTGAATCTAAATATTTATACATAAGAAGGTTCATGTTTTAAGACGAAGCAACATTACAAAAATTTACAAAAAGGCTCAAGAGGGAAGAGCCAAAAAAAAGTTAAAACAGAGCAAACAGTAAAACAAAGTAGGATATATAAAAATAGAGAATTAGTCTTTTGTCTAGTAGCTAAAATACGGTCTCTATGGGAGAAGCTATTGTTTTGAAATTCAAGTAGAAAAAATTCTTTGTTATAATATATAGAGGTATTAAATAGTTTGAAGACTTGATCTACGACTTTTACTCAAAAGAAAAAGAAAAGAAAATAGAGAAAGAACAGTAAAATAAAAACTGAAAAGGTAAATGGAAAAAATTAAAAAGTACAACCAAAACGTTTGTAAGGTTAAAATAGTGCCGATCTATATAAGCAAACTTTAATTACATGATCAGTAAATAAATAGTCCGATGTAGATATGATTTTTGTGAGTTTATCATGTAAATTTTTTATAGTTAAAATTCTTGATTGTACACCCCTTTTTCTTTCCATAACACTACATAAAGAGAAGTTGCAAACATGCCACAAACTTTTTAATTGTCTTGGAGGAATTTCAGGCGACTAACCGCAGGTTGTATGCACGGTTCATGAAGGTGCATGAATTGTGGCTGTAAACGTCTTCTTAGTGCTTCCTCTAAAAATCAAACCTCATTGAACTTTATCTACTGGATAAATTTAGAAGATTCTGATGGATTCTTAGGTAAGATATGTTTGGTGATGTCCTGCCAAAATTACCCACTAAAACATGAATTTTCTTTTGGTGATCTAACCGACAAAATCATACCAGGCTAACAGTTGATCAATATTAACAGTTCTACAACAATTAATTACTTGTGCAAGTTGGAAACCAACTCGGTCATATTCTAGTTGGCAGGTTACAGCTGATGAATCTTTATTAGATACTCTAATACATGTGTGAAAATTTCCAGTTCTGAAAAAAATAAAAAAATAAAAAATTGGCAATTCCCTGTAAATTTCTTGTGTGGGTGACTAATTAATGTTCGTCTCATGCAATAGTTGTTACACAATACGCCAATGGTATGGGTCGCACTCAATTCTTTGGTTTCTAGAAGAAGAGCTCACTATGATTTATTAATATATCTTTGTGCCTACTAAAGCAGTTGTTGATTGCAAATTGGTCCTAGAATAGGAGATATACTGTGTTGCCGTCCAATTAACTATCTCTATACATCACAAAAATTAATAAGTTGAGGTGAAGGCTATGTAGGAAATATCTTAAAAATCTGGATTTTGATCAGAAAAGTAAATTAGCAAAAATAAAAATTATAGAATGAAGTTATTCTGAGTTGTGTTAACGGATTTAAGACTGTGCTCCAGAAACCTCTGCGTAGAGGGAACTCTTTCCCCTCTGATTTGAAGAGGACAAATTTCAGAATTTTTGTACAGCAGACTCACGGTTTCTCTGATTTTTCTTTGAAGTAAGGGAGCGACTCTATCAGATCCGTCTGCTGGCCCTCTGCTCCATTCCCTTCCATTTAATGAACAATAATTCACCTCTTCTGAAGCACAGTCTAAGCACGCACAGTCTGGTGGCTAATGATTCGCTTTCTTTTATCTCTCTTTTTTTCCTTTCATTTTCCCTTTGAACTATTCTAAAGATGCTGCCTTAGCATTTCATTTGTGTAAATAAACCTTTTTTCATTATTCAATATAATGTTGGTGGTCAAACCACCAACCTTCAAAAAAAAAAAAAAAAAACTGATGCACAAAATTTTCCGGATGAGTTGGCCCAAGAGTACGACGGAATTTTTTTCTTTTTTCCGAGTGTGTTTATGGTTAAGATTGATCAATCCTCTTTCAACAGTGATATAAGAATAATTATTTAATAATATACTTAAAGGAAAAACTTTGTTTGTAGAAGTAGATATTAATTAATATAAGAACTTATGAACCAGAAATATTTGCTAGAAATTGTGTTTCATGAATCTAGCACTTTTCAAATAGTCTAGTGTTAATCCCAATGCATCATATTTAGGCATTGGGCAATGGGCAAACGGTACAATTAATTTGGGACATCATAAATTCCAGATTTTGCAAAATTTTATTAAAAATAAGACTAAAAAGGATAAACAGGAGGAAATATAAACAGGGCACAATTAATTTGGGACATTTTTCTGCACTTCGGGTTTGTTCGGTGGCTCTCCAAAAGTTACTGTTCACGTGAGAAAAAAAATTCACTCAGAGTGAATTTTTTTTTCCCACGTGAACAGTAAAAATCAATTAAAAAAATCAGTTCCTGTGTCTATTCCCCTGCCCACTGTGTAGCCGAACACGCCCTTCCTAACTGCTTCCATACCAGCTTTAATTAGATTCATAACTCCAATCTATATAAACTATGGAACTTTTTCTTCCAGCTCCTTGAAGATTCTTATGCATTGTTTTTTCCACAAAACAAAACAAAAGAATTGTTGCTTGTATTTCAGTATTTGTTGATGCAATAATTACTTGGTCATATTTTCTCTGCATAAAGAGCGAACATGCAATCTTACTATAGAACAAGCAATCAATTTCACACTGTCTCTATGACAATTCCTCCTCAAACTTTACTGCCTTTTAAAAAAACCACATTAGTTTTCTGAAATCCTTTTGTGTTATTGAAATCTCTAACTAGGTCCTCTAACCCACAACTCATTATTATAAATCTCTGTCCAAGTACAGGCCGGTATCACTCTGATCGTCCGTATCCTCAAGATCGACAACACCTCTATTTTTCTCTATCTCACGTATTTCCGGATCCATTGTAACATCAGTAGCATCTGGATCACAAGATTGAGCATGACTTCAGACATGATAAATATAGAATTTTAGCAAATTAGTGGGTTTTTTTTTATTTTTAGCCGAGGGTATTAATAAATTTTTTGGTACATTAATAGACAACTTGCAATTTATTTTTATTATCTGATTTTGGGCTGTCAATTTTTAGGCGTACTTTGTAGGATTGTGAATTGACTTGTCACTTTTATAAGCACCGCATGAATATATGTTTACCTTCCTTTTTACTAGGAATTATGCGACTTAATCAAGCACGCATGCCCGTCTCAATCATGATTACTAGGTGCAAAATAATAAAGAGAGAGAGATTATTAAAGAAAATAGTTTGTCGCCAAGTAAAAGTTGTGTACATTTAGAGGTTGATTCAATTACAAAATAATTAATTTTTGGTGGTTTTTTTTCTAAAACATAATAAAATACTTTCAATCTGAAAAAAGAAAATCGATTCCAAAATTAAGAACTGGAGACCCCACAAAACTCAAACCAAGGTGTATAGAGATTGTACACTAAATCTTCCATGTGTGGTTCATCTCCGCACAAGTTGATTATTTTCTTCTCATAAGTGAAAATTTTGAAACTGAGTTAATAATGAACACCATTATGTGCAAAGATACTCCTAAATAAGTCATTATTGGAAGACCCACCAACTTACATCCTAACTGATTGGCTAATACTTGCCCTACCTGGTATAATCACAAGATTTACGAATAATTCATTTTTTGTGATGCCGAACCGAACTCTGAATTATTCGGTTGACCGAATTTTGATAGAATTATTCACGAATTTTACAATTTTTTCCCGAATTTTATGAATTTTGCCAATTTTTTCCAATAACTTTTTTTTTGTTTTTATTTTTTGCCTCCTTGCAGGACTTAGATCTTTGATCCAGATAATTCTGAACCATTCCCGAATTATTCCTGAATAACGAATTTTGACATCGTCGAACCGAATCCGAATAATTTATTTGTCATTATTTTTCTTGGTCAGTATTTAAATTATTATGATTGATATTATGTTTGATCACGAGCATGTGCCAAAACGGCGCGCATGACATACGTATTGTATTAGACCGATTCACTATTCTATCATATATATATATATATATATATATGAGAAGGGCTCCACTTACGACATTTGAAAGTTACAATATGTTACAACATTCGATTTTGCAATTTTCAAAGTCGATCCAAGCCATTCAACATGATCTCTACATTAAAATGTGATTGGAGACCAAATTTTACATTTTTTTGAATTTTTTTACTATTTATTAAATGTTTTATAAAACAGTTGTTTTTAGACAATTTTGGACTATTGAAAAACAACAGTTTTGTAAAATACTTAATAAATAGTAAAAAAAATTCAAAAAAATGTAAAATTTAATCACAAAGTACATTTTAATGTAGAGATCATGTCGAACGGTTTGGATCGACTATTTGGACTTTGAAAATTACAAAATCGAATGTTGTAATATGTTGTAAGATCTAAGATGTTGTAAGTGGATCCCTCCTCTCTCTCTCTCTCTCTCTCTCTATATATAGAGAGAGAGAGAGAGAGAGTGAGAGAGAAAGGAGGGATCCACTTACACAGTTACACCACTTTTTGGTGACACTAAATTACACTCTACATTTTCAAAGTTTTTAAAGTCCAAACAGTCGATCCCAACCGTTCAACATGATGTTCATATTAAAATGTGCTTGTAGACCAAATTTTACAATTTTTGAATTTTTTTTACTATTTATTAAGGTTGCGTTTGGATAGACTGAGAATAGAGCAATTCTCAGAATAGCTATACTATTCTTAGAACAAACCCATCCAAACGACATATAGCTTTTTATAATAGCTCACGAACAACTCTATTCCGTTATTCCACAGAAATAGCTCAGGAACAGCCCATAGTTTCATTATTTTGTTCCTTCCCTCCATCACTATTCCAAACATACAATCCAAACAACATTTCTACTAATCCAGAATAGTCCAAATTAGTACTATTCTCAAACAACTTGGATTAGCACTATTCTCAAGCACTAATCCAAAAATTACTATTCTTGCACTACTCCTTACAAAATCTTTGTTTTCAAGACAATTGAATTTTTGTAACCATACATATAGGTGCTTAATTATATTTAGTTACATAATTAATAATAAATTCGGAAATTGAATATATATAACTCAACCAGATTTGATACTTGTTAAGTGGTATACTATGGATACAATTAATGAATATCCATTTTTATTTAAGATGCAATAAAAAAATTTAAATGAAATTGTTGATATATGTATAAAGCAAATAAATATTAGTAACTTTTTATGAGTAATTAAGAATATAAATTGCATAATTTTATATAAATTATTAAAATAATATAAGATATCATACAAATTTTTTTATATAAAAGTGGTATATTACCACCTGTTTCATTAAAAACTAGGATTGTTTGTACAAAAAGAGTTCTACAAATACTAACAAAATATAAAGCAACTAAGGAATGAGCTCATTAGTTGTTAAGCAACTAAGGACTACCTAAAAATATAATGTCCTGTGATAGGAATTGCATTACAGCTAGGATTACAAAAACAGACTTATTATATGTAAACTAAATAAAGAGCTAAGATATCATACAAATTATTTGTCAAAACATGTTTAATACATATCAAGGCAGCCTTAAGTGAAAGGAATGAAATCAACTAACCTTCATTTTTTTCTACAGGAAGATTATTTGATATTCGATATAATTTATAGTAAAATATTATTAGCATTAATTTTTATTGTATATTTAACCTAACAGTTTGAAAATTTCACTCAGCTTCTGATACATTCATTTGTAAATTTGGAATGTTCTGCAAGAAGTTTCGTAAATATATATGATAACAATGTTGGTTCAACAAGATGCAAATAAAAATAGTAATACTAGTCAAATTATAGATACATGTACGATTCATGTTTCTATGCCAATGAAATGAACTTGCGTGCTTGATATGATGTACCAAAATAAAAGAAGAAAATCCGATTTGCCCAACTTCCTGAATGGTTGGATAATTAATTAAAAGCAGCAGAGATTGGAATCCGCTATTCTAAGAAAGTAGGATCCACTGATGTCATTGAAGAGCTGCCACGCAAGTTTTTTTTATATAAATATCTGATTGATCTATATCAAGTTTTTTTTATATAAATATTTGATTGATCTATATAAACACATGGTAATCTAAAGAAAAGAAGAGTGTTCATTTTCTTAAGGAAAAAAAAAAACACATTTGGATCAGTGGACCCTGTCATCACTCGGAAACTATAAACACTTGACATATGAATGCATGTGTTAAAAAAATTGTGGACCCAAGTGTTTAGATTTTCAGACATTTGCGTTCGAATTTTCAATATTTTTTTGGATTTAATAAAAAATACACTGCTCTATCCAACGAAATGTGATTATTCATTATTGTCAATCAATGAAATTAACATATTAACAACAACTTTGGACAATAAAAAAAAGTTGATACAATGTTATTTGCTCAAAAAATAATTAAAAATTAAAAAAGCCATAAATATTAATATAAACTATATGTAGTTCAGATCTTCTGTGTTCATGTCTCAATTTTTAAAGTTCAAATGAACGATCCGAATCCAAATCGCTTCATATAGTTTACATATTAAAATTTTATTGGAGACGACATGTAACATTATTATTTTTTTCCAGTAGAAGAAATTCTTGTTATTGAACAATCTATAATTTTTAGATTCATACATTTTTTTTTCCCTATCTATAATTGTTGCTATTCAGTATCCATGCATCAGTGGATCAAACATCAAGATTTTAGTTAATATATAATCAACAATGTTTCAGAATTTAAATGTTCTATCCAAAAAAAACATCTTAATTGATGCAAAGTCCAACTTTAACACATCAACTATTGTTATATCAAGTAGTAGCCATTTTAACCTAGTTATATCAATTAGCAGTTTAGCACCATACACAGACTAGACTGGTAACATACAAAAAATAACCCTCCAAAAAGAAACCAACTTGGCAACTTATATCATGATGCAGTTGATTTCATAACACAAAAAAACTGTTGAATCAAAACAAAAACTTCAAATTCATTTAGCAGTTTAAATTCCATAAAGACGTCTTCTAAGCCTAGTTGCAATTGGGCCAGGAGATGGAGATAAATTACCAGTATGCTCTCCTAGGCGTTTTCTAAGCCTAGTTGCAATTGGAGCAGGAGATGGAGATAAATTACCAGTATTCTCCTCTCCTTTCTTTCTCTTGACCTGACGACGTTTTCCCATGGTTTCTCCATCATTAATAGCACTGCTCTCATTTGTACTAACTACTATTAAACTCTCATCTGATAAAATTTCCAGTTTTGGCTCGTTTTCTTTGGCAGCTTCTGTGTTATCAGACATGGCACCTTTGATTTCAGAAGAAGGTGCCTGGTCTGAATTAGCTGGCTTCCGACGAGTTTCTATCAGATAATGTGCCACTGATTTGTATCCAAGTTTCACAACCTACATTTGCAATTACGAAAAATTATGACAAACATGAACATATTTGAAAGATTCAATACTTTCTCTCCACACCCCTATAATGAAATCAATTTCCCAGATAAATATCACATCCCTTTACGAATTCATACGAGAAAAGTTATAAGACGTTAAGTCGTTTCACGACAAACAATTATCTTCCTAATATGTAAATACCAAGCAAGCAAATTGCTATTGATACGTGGTAAACTACAAGAGTTCGATAAAGAGAGTGACCAAATTTTATTCATTTTACATAAGCATTTGTGATATTTCAGTGATCTTATAAGGGTATGCACAATATCTGCGTTTTGCAGGGGTATTTATGATATTTACCACATCTCAGCAAGGGACCAAGTTTCTGTAAAAATATAAGAAAAAAGGTTACCTTCTTATAGAGAGGTCCAGTGGGGTTCCATCCTTTTTTAAGCCTACATAGGCTGCAATTGCAAATGCCCCTACAAACTGGACACATCCAGTCCGGGTTCTTAATTGCTTCTAGAACATTTTCACCATATCTGTATTGCATTAATGATAGAATAAAATTAAAATATACTTTAGAAGCTTATAAAATAAGCCAATTACAAATTTACAACAATTCACCTCATATAAAGACAGTCCCCACAGAATTGACCCTGCACAATTTGACATTTGCAACAGCTGGTACGATAACCCATAGTCTTTTGCCTGAAAATATATATTTTTTTAAACGAACAAAACTCCTGTTAATGAAATTAATATCCAATTGAGGCTCCAGTAAGCACCAATTTCACAATTTAGCCGCAAATATCATATGAATCCAGCCCTAATAAACCCAAATTTAGTGCAAATTAATTTATCCCGGTAAGCATAGCAATAACAAAAAAAAAACAGAAAAAATATACAAAAAGAAACTAACTAAAAGGGAATGCAATTGTTAGAATGTAGTAAATCAAAACCAAAGCTGTTACTTTTAAAATTACAGAAAGCACGAGTTCATACTGGTACATGGTACCATGGTAAAAGTTTCCCCAAAGGAAGACTAATTAAGAGATAGGAGTAGGTCCGATGCCCATCGGACCTACTTTATGTCCAATTAGCTCTAACACCATACGATTAGCATCAAGATCTGTGCGCACGGAAATTAAAACAGACTTGCACATATTTAAATTAGTTCGCACAAATCTTGATGCAGATCGGATAGTCAATACACCCATCGAACCAAAGTAGGTCCGATGGGCATGGACCTACTCTCAATTCGCTAATTAAGCATCAAATACTGCAATTGAAACTAAATAAATGAGTTAAAAAAAAAAAAAAAAGGAAAGATGTGTACCTGCATTGGTGACATGTTTTCCCTTTGACCGGGTCATAAATTCGCTTGTTATCCTTACCAAATCCATCCACAAACAGGGTCCATGTCGCCTCACATGAACCAAGCAATTTCTCATGCTCTTCAGTGTACAACTCCTCTCTCCTGCCTTCTTCAATCAATGCTACATCAGATTCAGTAAGATCATCATTGCTTTTCTTGGCACGGGCTTCAGTGTAGTTTACCGGCGCCACCTTTTGCAGCCTTAATTTTATACACCAGGAAAATTAAAATGTTGTTTTATATAAGATATTCATGTTTGCATATGATAGTCAGAGGCAGATTCAAAGAGGTCCAGGGGGGGATTATGAATTTTTTTGGAAGTCCACTAGTACTAAACAATCCAGTACAAGAAAAAACAAAACATGTCCAGCTGAGATACGGGCCATAAATGGAGGAAACTTTGGGGAAAAAGAAGAAGAAACTGTTGTCTTCTCCATAGAAAGAAAGGATGCACAAAGAAAGAGAAGAATGTGACAAGTGGGACCCACATTTAGAATTCAAGTAAATGAGACTGCTTTTGATTTTATATGGACTTTTCTAATTTAATGCATAGGGGCCTCGAGATATTTAAGAAAGCCCAATTCATCAAACCCTTCTCTGTTACCACCAACTCAAGTGCCAAAACTACCTCTCCAACTACCAAGTCCCCTCCAGCCCAAAGTTCGAATAAAGAAGCTATCACTGCAGCTACATCAACATGTTAATTTTATGTATTTTATCTCGATTTTGACATGGGGTTAGTTTTTATTCATTCAATTTAAACAATTTAAAATACTGTACTTTATTTTTATTCTATATTATTTATATTAATGAATATTTGAGTCTTGTCTTTTGTCTTATTAAAAATTTCATACAAAGTAAAATTTTATAAATATTTTCCTATTTTTTCTAAAACAAAACGTATTTTTTCGAAAAATCCGAGTCAATCATTCAGCACAAGGGAACAACCACAGAGCACTACCTCAGAAAATAAACCGATTTTTTTAGGGTAATAATTTGTCATAACATAGTTTTTGACAAATAAATTTTTTATCTATTTTTTTTAGTACAAAACAAGCTTCTGCAAAACCATGTCTATAATATAATACAACCATGTCTATAATATATCGTGTCTTAAAAACACTGCCAAAATCATAACAATACATAGATATATACCTCGATGAGCGCCTAGAAGGCAAAGAAGGAGTTAATAAATCAACCTTCTTCTTCGATCCATCTGTGGGCAAAAGAACCCGCCTTTTAGGGTTTGGACTTAAATTAGGGGTTTTGAAAGAACTATTGACATCTCGTGAGAGATTGAGGATGCCAAGCTGTTGCATCCTCTCCATGTTCGACTTGATCCTCTCCTCTCTACACTTTTCGTAATCCGCTGCCATGGGAGCTTGATCCATCGATTCAGATTTCATCAATGGAGTCGGCATCGCTCTCTTTCTCCGTGTACTGAAAGGGTTTAGAGGTGCGATTTCGACCTCGCTTCAATTCTATCGCCTCTCTCAGTCTCTCTTTCTTGCTAAAACCCTACATAAATCTCTCTTTCTTGCCAAGCCAGTACACTACAGTGCCCAGAGAGAGAGACTCGAAAGACATTAAATGGGGGTCCTATTGTACAATATAGACCGCTTAGGGGACCCACATTTCAGTGACTAAGTTAAGATGCTCGGGACCCGTTAGAAAAGAAAGCTGCATTATATCATATTGTTTACTCTCAGAGCATTTAGGGTACAAGAAATGAGCGCAGATGTCAGTGTCTAGTAAAATTGTTAAGGATAGTAGACCGAGTCCAGAGAGATATTTTTCTATTCAAACGGTCGTATGGAACAGGAGAAGAAGACAAAATGGGAAGTAAATTGAATTTGAATGATTTATGTGGTAAAGATTTTAACAGAATAGTTTTAACTTAATGCAGCGCACAGACTAGAGAATCAACAAGTAGCTGCATATGGTTCTTGCGCTATATTAAGACAAAACTACTCTGTTAAAATCTTTACCCGATTTATGTGCGTGCGGTACTTCAAGGCGGATCCAACGGATAAGATATGAGTTGAAGGTTAAAAGGGAAACGAAAATGTTTGGATAGAATCAGAGATTTCTTTTTATACCTTGGAAAGGTAAATCCAGGGAGCGGTACAGATACTTTCTTCTGGAGCGCACTAAAATACCCTTGGAAAGATAAAAAGTTGGTTTGTTTTGTAATTTTTATAAATATTTTGTCAGCTACTTAAATGTATATGTTTAAAAAATAATTATAAAGTTGTTTAATTTTTAAAATAATTATAAAGTTGTTCGTCTTTTATGAGAATTCCATTCATTGCGAAATGAGTTTTGTGTTTTTTTTTCTGTACAATTTTGTATATCACCTAAAAATGCAAAATAATTTTAGTTTTTGATTTAGACTAATACAATATTTTTTTATATGAAGTCATACGGTCAAAACTTAATTTTATTTTTTTATGAATTATTAAAAGAGAAATAAACTTTTCTTCATTTATCTTAAACAAAATTTACAGATGCTACAATAATAATAGAAAATGTGAAAATGGAAATAATCTTGAATGGATTTTTTTACACAGGCAGGCATAGATCTAAAATATTTACAAAAATATGTTACAATAAGTCAATTTTTTGAATGATCTAAAAATGATTTAACAGTTTTTTTTTGGTGGCTTTTCGATGTGATATGATATCATGTTATCACACGTTTTTTTCTAAGAATTTAGACTACGTCCAATGTCCATCGGACCTACTTTAGTTTGATGGGTGAAATGACCATTCAATTGCATCAAGATTCGTGCTAAGTACATTAAAATCCGTACAATTCTGTTTCAATTTCTGTGCGCACTAATATTAATGCTAATCATACGGTGTTAGAGCTAATTGAACCTAAAAGTAGGTCCGATGCCCATCGGACCTACTCCTATCTCTTTTTCTAAACTACAGCAAGACCATTGACAGATATTCTACTTGCTTTTAATGTTCAACAATTCAATTAATTTATTGTATTATCTGAAGTCCTGTCATAGCTCTTTGAATTAAAAAAAAAAAAAAAAAAAAAGTCTGTAAACATCGAGGGTATTTCTAAAATTAATCTCATTTTCAGAGGGGAACTGGTACCACCCGAGGGTCTGGGAGTAGGGATGGCAATGGGTCTAGCCCACGGGTATTTTGTCAAGCTTAGGTCTAGTCTGCTCATAAAAAATTAATGGCCCGCCTGCCCGGCCCAGTCTGACGGGCTTGAAAATCTAGGTCCGGCTTGCCTGATGGGCTTTTCCTCCAGGCCCAAGCCCGGCCCAGTCTGCCCGCTATTTTGCCTACAAAAATCAAAAAATTAGAAAACCAAAAAAATCAGAAAATCAGAAAATCAGAAAACCAGAAAACCAGAAACCAAAAACCAGAAAACCAGAAAACCAGAAAATCAGAAATCAGAAAATCAGAAAATCAGAAACCAGAAAACCTGAAAACCAGAAACCAGAAAACCAGAAATAAAAAAACCAAAAAACCAGAAAACCAGAAAACATAAAACAGAAAATCAGAAATCAGAAAATCAGATAAGCCCAACAGGCTGCCTGTGGGCTCCGACTTAAGCCCAGGCCCGGCCTTACCTGGCCCATCACATCGCCGGGCCTCCCGGACCTCCCGGACAGGCCGGGCGAGGATGACCGGGCCTTCGGGCCGACCGAGCTTTTTTGCCATCCCTATCTGGGAGAGAGGGCCCTTCAAGAGGGCACCTTGTGGGGAAAGCTGTGTTAATTGATATGAGTGAGTTGTTCTGATATTGTAATTTGACAGATAATTTCAAAAAAAAAAAAAAAAACTTTTAAGTATGATGTTGAAAAAAAAAATAGCTAGAGTTTTTTATATAATGATGTTTACAAAAATTACATAAGCTATCTCCAATAGTCATTTAGCAATAGTCATTTAGGATGCATTTGGATTATCAAGAATAGCATGGGGTTAGTATTGTTCTTGAGTTAGTGACTATTTTTTTTTTTTATTATTCTACGTTTGGATCATCCTAAGAATTAGCGATGTTTCTATTAACCCATCCAAACGATGGAATAATGCTAACTCCAAGTTAACACTATTCTTGCAATTTTCGAGAGTTGCATCCAAACACACCCTTAGATATTGTCTCCATTAGTTTTCCAATGTTGCTCCTAATATGAGGAACCAAATCTCTTGCTCCTAAATTCATTGCCAGATGAGTTTGGAGTGAGACCAAGACAAAACTATATTTAATATTTAAATGTTAAAATCTATTATTCACCTGCTGGCAGTGACTTTAGAGATTTCTGCCCACATGGAGCACATAATCCGGTTCCCTAATATGGTACCTGCGACTGAGAGTTGGTACTCCGTACAGGTCACATTTTTAAGGAGTAACACCCGTTCCAATGCTCCTACCTCTCTTTGTGGAGGCAAACTATAATGACACTGCGATGTTCAACCTCAAGTACTCAAATGCACAGGGTTTGGTTCATTTTTTTGGAAGCAGTTTGCTAAAACTCAAACCACTATTTGATTGGAGCACTCGATGGAGCATTAATTGGAACGGGTTCTTCAGTCTCTTATTGGTTTAATTCATGGACTTTCCCTGTAATGGCGTCTCAGGCTGCACCTCTGCCTTCTAATCGAAATTGGTCATTACATAGGGCTGTTGCAAATGGGCTGCATAACACCGATTCCATGCATGTCAGTGGCAACTCAATATCAGGTATTGTGGCAGTGGACTAACAATGGAGAATATTCTGCTAAGTCATTTTATGACATGGTTATCGCTACAGGTAAAACCAAGTGGAGATTTGAATTTACTTGGCACCTCAAAATACCTCCGTCGGTACGTGTGTTTGCTTTTCTATGCCTACAGGGGAAGTTATTGACACACGATGTTATGGATCGAAGAGGCATACAATGTGAGTTGCGTTGTGAAATATGTCAGTCCTGTCCTCTAGAGATACACATTTTCTTTCAATGTGAGTATGCGCATAGGTTTGGTCAAGATTTGCTATTCTCCTAGGGTACAAAATCATGCAGTTAGGCGATACGGTGCAGGAGACAGTTGAAAATCCTGGAAAGCATAAAGAGGCAGGATAAGAAGACACAGGTGGGGGGTTTTCTTCTTTGCTGCTTGGTTTTTGTGGATGGCTCGCAACAGTAAAACCTTTGCTGATGGGTAGCAGAACGTGCCATGCATCAAGGAAGCGCT
Organism: Carex cristatella; assembly: GCA_024447775.1. Lineage (NCBI taxonomy): Eukaryota > Viridiplantae > Streptophyta > Magnoliopsida > Poales > Cyperaceae > Carex > Carex cristatella. The sequence continues at coordinate 3,705,007 of JAJHPF010000002.1, forward strand.
ATTATGGATAAAATGCTGCTAAGATGCTGTTGTTTGTGTTGCTTGTGTTGTATTTTTTTCCAAGTCAGATGTAATTTACTTTACTATTAAACTGATGTACTCAACCTGATAGCCATTATCAGGGTTTCGAAAAAAAAGCAAGTACCAGCACAACAACAACTAAGTACAGGATCAGAGAAACACAGCTCTGATATTACAAAAGATTGACTAGTCTATTATAAAACAGAATCATGCAGTATATATATTAAAGGGTGGAGTAGTTTAGTACGTAAAGCCAGAATCTAACAATTTACACCACAGAATTAATTACTGGCTTTTGATAACAATTATAAAGAGACTTCAAATCACATGACTCCATGCATGGCCTACAAAAATACTGTCTATAACATACACTAGACTGTTGCTGTTTTACATAACTGAAGGTTTCATAAAGAAATTAAACATTAATGTATCAAGTACAGCCCTGGAAAGCAAGAAATATAAGAAATATAATTAGATTTAAATTTTCATTTAAGAAACCCAAAACAATTTGTGAGAACAAAATCATTTAATAATCCAAAAGATACAAGTAATAGATACTAATAAGCATAATTTGAACATCAACGTTTCTATCTTTTAATTGGGGAATCTGATGCATTCAACTTACATTTAAAAAAAAAAAAAAGGGTAGGACACTATCACTCCAGTTTCGACTGTAATAATTCCTTTAAAATTAAAGGACGATTTCTAACTAAATATTGAAATTCTTCCATTTCCACAACTCCTCCAAGTGTTTCTGGATAGGCCAAAAATTTCAAGCAAGATGTTTTGAGTTGATGGCATATGTGCCTCTCGGCTAAAGATAACAAGGTAACAACATTGCTCATGTCAATACTACCACACAATATATTCTCGCATATTATCTTTAATCTCCCCAAACCGTATCTATCAGCTGCAACCAATAGATGTTGAGCCATTATTTTACTGTCTTGCTTCTTGTCGCTCTCTTTTTTCTCTTCTAATAATCCAGGAAATGAATCCTTATATATGAAATGAAGCATAGCTTTGAACACTGACACTTCCATTTCTTCAATTTTAATTATTGTATTTGATTTCTCTTTCATCGGACCGAAAAATTGTGCCGAAAAAACTGGAGATCTCGCCGCCAGAATGCACTTATGAGCACTAATATTTTGACCATCGATTTCAAATGTGACATCAACTCCATTTTTATTCTCGAGAAGATGACCGAGTTGCTGCTGGATAGTACCAGGCGGAACAACTTGTGTAGTTGGTTCCACCGGAAAAACTTTAAAAACAGTAATGACACTTTTAATGACAAAACAATCATTCTTAATATTTGACTCCAACTTTGTTCTTTTACAGAATGATGTATAGCCCCTATTATGATTCTTTCTTTTGAAAATATGAATCCGTGTTGTTTTACTTAAGGGTAAAGCACATCCACTTTGGTCTAAAATAGTAAAACAAACCTGTGCCTTTTTACATTCTAATTTGCTTTTGAGGCAAAGAGATATCGATATGTAATCATCTTTTGCCTTAGTAGTACCATTCGGATAGTACCGGATAGCCCACTCGTACCCACCGACACTAAAGATTGTTGATTCAATATACTCGCCTTTACTGATATCCAAATCTAAAGAACACCCCATAATCTTAAACATATGTGATACTGTCACTTTTTCCATTGCTCTTGTACAACATATGGTTTCTACTGTACCAACAGAATTCTCTGCAGAGAGTGACATTGATATAAAGAGAGAGAGAGAGAGAGAGGAGAGGCTTTATTAATTACTATATATGTATAAGAAGGTGAGAAGAATGAATGCAAGAAGAATTTGTGTACTGTGGGATTCTCCGTGTTGCTTGATTTCTCCCTTTTAAAGGATGAAAATGATGGAGCTAACAATAAATATTCTTTGAAAAAGACGAAGAATACGAGCGGTTTTAGAGAATTCTTGGAGGCGTTTATATCAACGAGGTGATTAATTAACCCTTCTATTTAATTTTGTTGAATGCTGAAAAGGCGCATGCATGCATGTCCCTTTGAGTTCTCTAATAAGTTTAGATTAGATATGATATATCTCAATCAATTTTAATTTGTTCTAAATTTTGTATATGTTTTTATACTCCAAACAGTTGATCCAAATCATCCAAAATTATTCTCATATTAAAATGTATTTGGAGATCAAATATTAACTTTTTTTAGAAAAAAAAAAAAAATTTTTTTTAGAAAACAATAACTTTTTTTTAGAAAAAAATAACTTTTTTTAGAACTGTTTTTGGACTGTGGGACATAGATATACTTTCCAATTAAAATGATTAATTTATTTCTAACAAAATTCACAAACTGATGAATTGAGAAAAATCACCACAAAGACATAAGTTTGAAAATAAAAAATAGATCAAGAGAGAACACCAAACTAAAATGAGAAAGAAGATTGGAAAAGAAAAATCTCAATCTCAATTCATATAAATTTTCATCCAAACATATCATGAAAATTAAATTTCAATTAACTCCAAATCTCGTATTTCGTAATAAAATTTTGAATATCGATCCGAACACGTCGTAAACGAGTTGTGGCTAGAGGGTTCAAATAGTTTGGTCGTTTGACTATGCGCAATTGCCAAATTTGGATGAAGAATTGAAAATGGATTAGTTTTGAAAGAGTTGGGTTGTTCCAACCAGTGTTGTAAATAATAGTGTGCGCTCGTCGAACGAACAGAGTACCACCAAATGATTAATCATAATTAATCAGAAATTATTAGTTATAATCGAGAATAATAGTCCGATTAGTTAGAAAATTTTGTAACGGGTTGATTGCCATTAATGAGTAATTGGCTTAAACATAAATATTTTATGACACAACTTTTTTTTTTCTGACAACAAGTTCAGACCAATCCATAAATTTACGGAAACTGCAGAGTATTGTATGACATGCATGACATCGTAGCCCCTTAAAAAGAAAGGGATCACCTGCTTCCAGTGTTACTGACACACGGATCCAAATAAATTTAAATATTTAAATATTAGTTTTTAATTTTGCCACGGACTCACGTGTCAGCAATACAGGGTAGAAAAATCCTGCTCGGAGGAAGAGGATTCGGTCCCCTCAAAGTCATTGTGTGGCTATGTAATGGAGGTTTTTTATAGATAAGTTGTTGACCAGTCAACCAGTGTAATTATAACAAGTTGACTAGTCAACCATGCAATAGGATGTCAACTAATTTCTGTTAGATAGTAATTTCCGTTAGATAATTCTGAGGAATGTAACTAGAGCTGCAAACGAATCGATCCAAATCGAATTTGGGTAAGTTCGAATTCAAGTTCGTTCCAATTCGAATCGAACTAGTTCGAAATAAAGACTCAGTTTCGAACTGACGACGCAGGTTCGAAATTGATTCGGTTCAATTCGAACTAGATTTGATTCGATTTGTTAAAGTTCGGAGAGGAGAGGAGTGACGAGGCAGGGAGAGAAGTTTCGCGAGCGAGAGAGAGAAGAAGGACTTTGTATATCCATGGCGGCGCGCGACCTCTGTGTGAAAGAAAAAAGAGAGACAAAGAGAAAGCAGGAGACAAAGAGACAGAGAGTCAGAGAGAGAAAAAGTTATCTCAACTTTTGCGTCACTTTTTGGAGTTTGCAATTCAACGGTTCAAATACGTTCTCCACGAATCTCAAAGCTTAAATTTTGTGACCTTTTAATTGGGTCTGGTCAAAATCCGTTCTCCACCAATCTCAAATGTTAAATATGCAAACTCACGAATCCATTTCGAACTTTTGAACGCGGAGATTCGAACCTCTCTAGGTTCGCGAACCATTTCGAACGAATCTGTATGAATTTGGCTCGAAATTAATTCGAATCGAACCAGTTTGATTAATTTCGAATCGAATTTTTTTCGAACTTTTTCGAATCAAACTCGAATCGAATTACGAACTACGAATTTTTTGTGCAGCCCTAAATGTAATAAAGGATATAAAAAACGGATAGGCATATTGACACTACAGACATGTATATTAACACAACATCTTTAATAAAATTTAATGTAAAAACAATTTTAACCTTCTTTGAATGCTTTGCTAATTATCATATTTTTCTATAATGTAATTAATATCTTGATCATGTATTAAATTATTTAATTTCCATAATTGCTAAATTTTTATTTCCATTTTTATTTTATTTTACATTGAGCTAATTATATCTTTCTACTTCATTTTTTTTTTCATAAAACTATACAACTATAAACTTCACGGAAACCATCAATCAATTGAAATTTCAAGCACAAACATCAATTAATTTCCACTCAAACCAAATTAAGTCAAGGTATGTATTTAACTTGTTTTTTGTAATTTTTTATATTATGATAAACTCACTTTAATTTTGAGAATTTTGAGAATATTTTATAAATTTAAGTTTAATGTAAACAATTTATTAGTTTTAGCATGCATGATTGATGTAATTTTTATTGTAGTGTTTTATTGTACTTTTAATTTAATCATAAGTTGAATGTTAACATTAATCATGATAATTTAAATTCAATATGTTTTTATATTATTAATCATGTTGTTTTATAGTATTTTTTGCGCAAAAAAATGGATAAAATGTTAAGTGACAAAACATTTTTTTTTATAGTAGATTGTGAAAAAAAATTGTGAAGTTGGATAAAATAAATCGATATACATAATGATCATGATAGATTTTAAAAATATAATATAATCATTCACTGTCGTAAGTTCTCTTAAAAAATATGAAATATTCAATTAATGAAAACAAATAAAGAATATTTATTGCATTAATCTAACTTCTAAGGAAATAAATCATATAATGGCATAGAGAAACAAATTTTGATAAAATATAACTTGTAAGGAAAAAAAATAATGGGGTAATAGAGGGAGAGAGAATCAGTTTTTAAATGAATCAATTAATAAAGGGTAAAATTGTCTATATCATAAAATATATTGATAATGTTGTGTTGATAAATTTTGTTGTTGTTTTAATATCATCACCCATAAAAGAGCCAGCACTGCAACATAGAAGGGTAAAAGTAGAAATTATATTTTGTTCTTTCTATTTGTGACATACCAAATAATGAAGGTGGATCAAATGTGAAAGTCGTTATGGAAATAGTTAGAAAGGATTAAGCTGTCCGATTCAAATCGGACGGTCCTGATTTAAAATCCAAAAATTGAGTTACTTCTTAATTCGAATCGGACGGTCCTGAATTCCAGAACTAAGGGGGGAAAATATAATTACCCAATAATTTAAGGCATAAGCTTCCATGGACCATAAGGACCTATTTGTAAAATGAACATATTTTTATTTTCAAAGTTCAAACAGTCGATCCGAACCGTTCATCTTGTTCTCCATATTAATATGTGCTTGGAGACCAAATTTTACATTTTTCTGAATTTTTTTACTATTTACTAAGATGGGTACAAAAAATATCAAATTCAAACCATTGAATTTTGTATCATCTTAATAAATAGTAAAAAAATTCAGAAAAATATAAAATTTGGTCTCCAAGTACATATTAATATGGATAACAAGATGAACGGTTCGGATCGACTATTTAAACTTTATAAAAAATATATATTCATTTTACAAATAGATCTTTATGTCCACAGAAGACACACTCACAATTTAATATCAATTGATGTCTCACATCTTACAAAATGACCCTGCAACAAATTGCAGCTCATCAGTCATCAGTGACGTCAGCCAATATATTATTTTTTTTTTGAAAGTACAAGGGGTCCCCTAAGCTATGTGTCAGTGTCACCACCAACTAATATTTTACAAATACTGGGTCAGATCATGTTTACAAAGTCTCTGCTCTGTATAAATTAAGCATTTCACAATCAAATGTCCTCCCTTTTGCATCACTCCCACAGATTCACAACCACCACAAATCTATTTTTTATTCAGTAATGGCCTCAGCTGTCGCAGCCGCAGCCCCGACTGATATCACCACCGATGGTACCAGCAATAATTTGGTGGTTCTGTACCCGTCACCGGGGATGGGCCACCTCGTCTCTATGATCGAACTTGGCATGCTGCTCATACGCAACGGCCTCTCTGTCACAATCCTGATTGTTGACCCTCCATACAACACGGGCGCCACCGCTGAATTTCTTGCCGGTGTCTCTGCTGCCAACCAGTCTATCTCCTTCCACCGCCTCCCACCCGTAACGCTTTCTCCTGGCAGCAAATCACCTCATCATGAAGCTCTAACTTTTGAGGTCATGGAACTTTCTAACCCGGGGCTGCTCTCCTTCTTGCGGTCAGCTTCGCCCCGTGCTCTTATAATAGATTTGTTTTGCACCTGTGCTTTTGATGTAGCTAGAGAGTTGAAGATTCTTTGTTACCTCTTCTTTACATCTGGTGCATCAGTCCTTGCTACTTATTTTCATATTCCGGTTCTTCACAGGAGCACATCAAAATCCTTTAGAGAGCTCGGGTATGAGCTTTTGTCGATACCGGGTGTTCCTCCTCTTCCAGCAAATCATATGCTAGTACCTATGCTCGATCGAGATCAGAAGGCCTACAAGGGATTTCTAACCGCGATGGAGGGGATGCCAGACTATGATGGAATTATAATTAATACTTTTGCATCCCTCGAACCACGTGTTGTCGAGGCTATTATCACTGGCAAATGTGTCCCGCCCGGCCACCCAACTCCACCGATCTACTGTATCGGCCCATTGATAAAATCAGATGAGAAGCATGGATGTAAAGACTGTCTTTCATGGCTCAATAAACAACCCAAATCGAGCGTGGTGTTCCTTAGCTTCGGCAGCATTGGCCGGTTCTCAGCCAAACAAATTAAGGAAATCGCAATCGGTTTAGAAAACAGTGGCCATAGGTTCTTATGGGTTGTCCGTTCTCCACCGTACCCAGAGAAATCGGTTGAAACTGAAAAGTTGCCAGAGCCGGATCTCGACATGCTTTTGCCAGAAGGGTTTTTAAAGCGAACGAGTGATCGTGGTTTTATGGTCAAGTCATGGGCACCTCAGGTAGAAATACTGATGCATGAATCAGTGGGAGGGTTCGTGACACATTGTGGGTGGAATTCTGTGCTGGAGGCAGTGACAGCTGGCGTGGCAATGGTGGCATGGCCGTTATATGCGGAGCAATGGATGAACAAGGTGTTCTTGGAGGAGGAGATGAAGCTGGCTGTTGCAGTGGAAGGGTATGACAAGGAGTTGGTTGCGGCTGATGAAGTGGAGAGAAAGATCAAGTGGCTTATGGAATCCGACGGAGGGAAGGAACTGAGAGAGAGAGCAGCAGCGGTTAAAGTGGCAGCACGCCGGGCTTTGGTGGAGGGCGGAGAATCGCACACTGCATTGATGCGTTTGGTTAATTTTCTCAAAATTAAATAAATTGGCAAGTGCGGTTTATCTACTTTGATTTATAAGAGTAGCAAAGAGTTTGTTGATTAGGTGTGGAAATTGGAGATGAAGGAAGCTTGAATTGGTGTATGTGTTATCAAGGTTGTTGAAATTGGATGGACTTTGGTGAAAATTCTTTAAAGAGGGGTAGTATAATTGAATTGTAATATTAAAATGTGGTGCAGCGGAGGAGATACGCTCAGTTATTGACTAAACTAACAAGCAATCAAGCATCATCAGGTCAATGTAGAACAACTAAGGTTTGAGTGGTTAATATTTTAGAACCATGCCGTGTTTTCTAAGTTGCTAATCTTATTTCAGAGAAATGGCTGACTTCTAGTACCGTTGCTTGTGTTAGGATTGGGATCTGCTCACTACAGCATTTTGATCCTTCGGCGACCGACATCTGAGACCGGTACTGGCACCAGTTGCTAAAGGCCTTTAAAAAAAAAAAAATTGAAGCAGAAAATCATCAGTGACCGATATAGCCTGTCACTGAAGGGTCTCCACTAAAAACATGCATGCAAACTCATTTTTTTTTCGCCGTCTCCCACGTTCTAAACCTAGAACTGCTGTTCGGTCCGCTGAGGCCGACCTCCGCCCCGACAATCCGATGGACCGACGATCTGACGTCCTCTGAGTCTTTCTTTGCTGGTCTGTCTCTCTCTCACCCTTTGTGATCTGTTTTTTGGTTATTTTTTTGCTTTTTTTTCTGTTTTATTTTTCTATTTCTGATCTGTTTTTTGCTTCTTCTTTTTTCTGTTTTTTATATGAATTTAAGTTTTTCAGAGCCTTTTTAGGAGAAAATTGGATTTTAGATAGGAAAATTTAGGAATTGTTGTTTAGTACCCGGTACAGTGTCATCACCAGTTGAGTTGGTACAAGGCTGACCCTTGAATTGCTTTGCTAATTGAAAGGGGTAAATGTTAATTGAATCGCATTGCTGTATAAATCCAGAATTCATCACTGTATTGCTTTGCTGTGTAAATGTAGCGAGTATATATGTGCAACCTGCCATGCATTATTTGACATATTACAAGAGAATTCAGCACTGTATGCTAAAAATAGTTGCTTGCATTTTTATTTTAGCAATTATTTTAATGTGTTTGCAAATTCTTTTATGGAAGTAGATATTTGTATCTGGCATGCCAAATTTTCTTGGAGATATGTGTCCTCAAATATAATGTCTAATTACAAGCAAAATTCCAATTATGTAAGGGGTTCATGTTTCCCCATTATGTATTTTTACATAATATATAGGTAATTGTACTTAACATATAAATTAAGGGGCTCATGTTTCCCAACATATACATATGTAGCTGAAAGAGTCAAAGAAGCCTTAACTATTGCTAAATATTCATGAAGAAGCAGAGGTAAGAAGAATATTTTTGAATATCTTTGAAATCTGAGGAATGAAATTTCTAGACAGCTTTCCTCTTACATTTTTGCAAGAAAGCTAATTCGAACTCAAGATTTCTAGAACATAAGTGGAGAATTTTTTTTATAAAACGTAAATAAAAAAAGAAAATAAAATACATATTAATTACTCTCCAAATTACGAAAATCATCCGAACCGAAATTTTTTTCCGGTTACCCTCATAGGTCCGCCCTTCATCTGTGCGGATACACATATGGGTGTGATTTAATTATCTACATTTAAATAGTAAATATATACCATATAGTTTAAAATATATTATGAAAAAAAAATATATTATTCACTATTATAATTAGATAAATATTGTAAAGTTTGATATTTTTTTTTAAAACAAAAGTATTGAGAATGATCTCTGATCCATATTGGGATAATATAAGCGGATACAGATATGTTTTTATCACTATCCAATCATATTTGATCCGTTGTTAGCCATACAAATATGACGTAATAAATAATAAGAACTATTTTTTTTATTTACCTCTAAATATTGTCCGCATTTATATGACAACTTTAAAAAAATATGTATATTGAAGGACATGTAGAATTTAGAACTAGGTGTTCCTAAGTTCATCAAGCCTCTCTGTAAACTCAGCTCTAAAACTTATTGGGTTGGTTTCAAACAACGAATCTAACTCATTGAAATTATTCTATCTTACGAGTGACGTGTCTACATGTAAACATTTGGCGCGCATTTCGGATCCTCTGAGCTAATGCACTGTTTGAAATTCAATACGAACCGTCGGATCAGAATCCAACTTAATTAGCTGATAGGAACATCTCATGCCAAGTCGCCAAGGTCACTCTCTTTGGACCAGTCAGGTCAACAACTCTTAATTATGAATTGACAGCAAATGTTTATTACATCTCTTGAGTCTTGACCTGAGAACGAATCATTAATTCTATGACAGCGATATTTTATGTTATAAATTAGTTTCCTAAATTGAAACTCCTAGCCTCCTAGGCGCAGAGAAGAAATACTGTTCTTTCAACAGTACAAGGTTATAAATTTTAAAGCTATACGATTCCTCAAATTTTATGAATTATATGTTATTTTCAATATGAGAACGGTTTAAATGCACTGTCATTTTGTACTCCAATTCTAATATGCTCCGCATTCATTATCTCTGTTTCAAAGTCCGAACAGTCGATTCGAACTGCTCAACATGATATTTATAATAAAATTTTATAATAAAATATATTTGGATACCAAATTTTATATATATTTTTTAGAATTGTTTATTATTTTTTTCATAAGTACAATATCACTTTATCGGATGGTCCAGAATCTCCTTAAAACAATGATTTTGTACCTATCTAAATTAATAGTAAAAAAATTCTAAAAAAATATAAAATTTGGTCTCCAAATATATTTTATGAAGATCATGTTGAGCGGTTCAGATCGACTATTCAGACTTTAAAAACGAAGATAAATGATGTGGAGCATATGGTGCATTAGAACCCTAGAAGATTGATTATTTGACAAGTTATTTGTGGAACTGAATTTTCTGTTGAGTAAACAGAACTGTTCAAATTTAACCATAAATAAGTCCAGTATTATGAAAGAGACAGGGAGAAATCATAATTAAGAAAATTCCGAATTGGCATATGGGTTGTAAGCAAATTTCAGAAACAGTCCTTAAATTTATTGTTTCGTAATTTGGTCCTCCAATTTTTAAAACTAGTATATTGGCCTAGTTTTCATTTTGTATACAAAATCGGTCCTTTTGCTATATACTTTCAAAACTAGATAGAAATCCACATTAATATTTATGTCTTTTGATAATAACCGAGATGGTGATGTATATGAATATTATTTTTCTTCATTTAATGGCACCTATGTCGATGTAAATTAAACTAAACTTATATGTGATGCTATGAATAGCAATATCAGTATTCATGTTATATACAATGCTTCTGCCGACTGCACCAAAATAATTTGTAATGCTCAAATCTTTTTTACAGATCAGATCAATTTGTACAAAATAAATTTTAAAATCCTAAAATGGTATTTACTAAACTTTGAAGGATCATAACAGAAAATGAGTTATACCGTTTGTGTAATTTACTCTAGGGCTGCACAAAAAGTTCGTAGTTCGTGATTCGATTTGAATTTGATTTGAAAAAGTTCGCAATTAATTCGATTCAAAATTAGTTCGTTATGAAACAAATCAAACTAGTTTGATTCGAATCTTATTCAAAATCAAACTAGGTATAATTTGTTCTAAACTGATTCATGAATTATTTAGATTCAAATATAAAATAATGCAACTAACGCCTTCAACCATCAATATTTAATAATACAGGAACCAAACTTATATCATACCTCAAAATTGTTAATATAAATATAACTTATAATAGAAAAATGCTTCAACAATATAACAAATTAAGAATGGAAATAAATTCCATTTGACTAGGTCCATGCCGTTATTTTAATTAATTCAATAGCGTAAAAGGTAAGGAAATTTTGGGCTGGCCCATAATTCATCAGTGTGAATTTGTAAAAGGTAAAATATAAAAGGAAACTGCGTGAATGTTGTTCTGCGTGAAGAAAACTAATGTATAAACTACCAGTGGCTGCCAAAAAATCTGTAGTTCTGATTGACTTCAATTCAATTCGAACAAAAATCATAATTAATTTGTTCGATTGAAGTTCGATCTGAAACAAATCAAACAGTTTGGTTTGAATCTTATTCAAAGTCAAACTCAAATTAGAATAAGTTTGATTTTGTTCGATTCGTTTGAAGTCCCAATTTACTCTTATGGGTTATAAACTTGTAATAGATAATAATTTGTAAGCTCCACCTTAATTAGCCCACTAGAACAGGAAGATCTTAGCTGCGTAGGCAAATGGAGGGTAATATCGGCCCAATTTTTGCTTGTTCTCTTAAATCTATTGTTCACGGGCTTATACAACATATTGTTCTAATTCAAATACTCTAGAGCTTTTCAACAACGATTGACAACTAAATTAGCCCAAATCTAAACCCATTGGACTCAAATTTGGGTCCGATGGGCTCCATTAACGTCCGATCTGCTTTAAGATCCGTGCATACGGATATTAAAACAAACACGTACGGATATTAAAGTGACTAGCACGGATTTTAAAACAGATTGGACGGTTATGGAGCCCATCGCACTCAGTTTGAGTCCGATGGGCATCGGACCCAACCTGCTCTCTCCCTAAAAACCTGTTTCTGTTAAGTTGTGAACAAGATTTCCTTTCTCCTTTTTATATTTTAGAAAAAAAAAAAAACATTTTTTTCTGAAAGGAGAAAGAAGCAGCTTTTTAAATGCATTCATGTTGCACCGAACTGTGGAACTGGCACATGCATTTTTAATTGCATTCATGTTGCTGTACCGAACTGTGGAACTGGCACATGCATTTTTAAATGAATTCATGTTGCTGTACCGAACTGTGGAACTGGCACATGCATTTTTAAATGCATTCATGTTGCTGTACCGAACTGTGGAACTGGCACATGCATTCATGTTGCTGCGTTTTTGCTGCCTGGCTTGCAAAAATTAAAGTTTTCCAGTGCCAGTTTAATTATTCACAATCACATTCACAGGTTTGGTAGGTACCATTCAAATTTTGCTGGATGCACTTAGAACTCAGAAAGCAAGTACTGCCCTACATAATTATACCAAACTGTAACCTTACAAAGAAGAGATGCTTTAATTTTTAGCATTCCTTTAATTACTAGAAGTAAAATTAATTAATTTTTTTGAGATTATTCACCAACTGTACCAATGCAGTGTACGACTCTCCACCCTCCACCAGAGCCCGACTCACCGCAACTTTAACCGATGCCGCTCTCTCTGTCAGCTCTTTCCCGCCGTCGGATTCCATGAGCCACTTGATCTTTCTCTCTACTTCATCAGCCGACACCAACTCTTTGTCATAACCTTCCACCGCAACTGCCAGCTTCATCTCCTCCTCCAAGAACACCTTGTTCATCCATTGCTCTGCGTATAACGGCCATGCCACCATTGGTACGCCAGCTGTCACTGCCTCCAGCACCGAATTCCACCCACAATGCGTCACGAAACCTCCCACTGATTCATGCCTCAGTACCTCGACCTGTGGGGCCCATGACTTGACCACGAAACCTCGATCACTTGTTCCCTCTAAGAACCCTTCCGGCAATAGCATGCCCAGGTCGGGCTCGGGCAACTTCTCAAATGGTTTCTCTGGGTTTGGTGGAGAACGGACAACCCATAAGAACCTATGGCCACTCTTTTCTATACCGATTGCGATTTCCTTAATTTGTTTGGCTGAGAAAGTGCCAATGCTGCCAAAGCAGAGATACACCACGCTCGATTTGGGTTGTTTGTTGAGCCATGAGAGACACTCTCTGCCTCCATGCTTCTCATCTGATTTTATCAACGGGCCGATACAGTAGATAGGTGGAATTGAGCCGCCGGGTGGGACACATTTTCCACTAGTAATACACTCGATAACACGTGGTTCAAGAGATGTAAAGGTATTAATTATAATTCCATCATATTCTGGCAGTCTCTCAGCCACGGTTAGAAATTCCTCATATAAGCTGTCATCTCGATCGAGCAAAGGTAATGGCATATGATTTGCTGGAATAGGAGGAACACCCGGTATTGACAAACACTCATACCCAAGCTCTCTAAAGGAATTTGAAGAGCTACTGTGAAGAACCGGTAGCTGTAAAAAAGTGGCAAGGACTGATGCACCAGATGTACTGAATATGTAACAAGGAATCTTCAGTTTGCTAGCAACATCCAAAGCACAGGTACAAAAGAAATCTAGTATAAGAGCACAGGGTGATGCTGAGCGCAAAAAGCAAAGGAGCGCCGTGTTAGAGAGTTTCAGGACCTCAAATGTTAGAGCTTCATGATGTGGTGATTTGCTGCCAGGAGAAAGCGTTAGGGGTGGGAGACGGTAGAAGGAGATAGACGGGTTGACAGCAGAGATACCAGCTAGAAACTCAGCTGTTGCGCCTGTGTTGTTGCATGGAGGGTCGACAATTGGGATTGTGACAGAGAGGCCGTGGCGTATGAGCAGCATGCCTAATTCGATCATGGAGACAAGGTGGCCCATCCCCGGTGAAGGGTAGAGAACCACCAGGTTATTGCTGGTACCATCAGTGGTGATATTGGTTGAGGGCATTTGTGAGTTGTTCTGAGTGTGTGCCAGTATCGGTTGAAGGCGAATTGAATGAGTAGGATTTTTTTTCTTTAATAAGGATTGGTTTTGGGGATTTTAAATCTGTGGTAGTGATTCAAATGGAGAGTGTATGGTTGTAGAATACATGCTTAATTTATACATTCTGCGTACATTCAGAACTATATTTTTCTATATTATCAAATAACAATTATTTTAAAATAAGAGTGTTCACCATGATTTTTGTGCTCTATGCTCTACATATTTGATTTTTGTTTTCAAAATTCGAACAATCGATTCGAACTGCTTAATATGATTTTTATAATAAAAATTGCTTGGAGACCAAATTTTATTTTTTTTAGAAATTTTTATCATGTTTTAAATAGATACAAAATCATTGTTTTAAGAAGATTTTGAACCATTTGATAAAGTGATATTGTACCTATGAAAAGAAAAATATAAAATTTGGTCTCCAAGAATATTTTATTATAAAGATCATGTTGAGTGGTTCGGATCGATTGTTCGGACTTTGAAAATAGAGATAAAAGATGTGGAGCATATTGGAACACAAATCAAAGTGCATTCGAACTCTCCTCATAAAGTAATTACAAAATATAAACTAAATAATTAATAAAATGATTACAATATTCATTATATTATAAAAATATATGACAGTTGGAGAATTAATTATATTATAAAAATTTAACAATTGAAAAGACATCACAATATTTATTATATTATAAAAATATATGACAGTTGGAGAATTAATTATATTATAAAAATTTAACAATTGAAAAGACATCACAATGTCAATATTTATTATATTATAAAAATATATGACAGTTGGAGAATTAATTATATTATAAAAATTTAGCAATTGAAAAGACATTTAAAAAGATTTAAATTATTTATATATTTAAATATTTTTAAATTAATGTTGTGTTATGTTAATATCAACAATTCTCGTTTTGATCCTATATGTCAGTACTGTTAAGTTATTATAGGTATCATTTGGCAGTTTGCTATCTTCTGTTTGGAGAACTTTTTATTTATAAAAAATATTATAAAATAACACAACATTATAAGAAACACAACATTCTAATTGGAGTAAATGTACATCGCTGAAAGTTAAGTTAAAAATAGTTTTTAGTTGAAGTAAATGTGTATTTTAGTTTAAAATAATAGATGGTCCTCCTGAAATTGTCAAGTATTTATAAGATCGAATTATGCATTTTTATGAGTTTATTTTGTATTTGTAGGAATTATGCATATTTTAAGAGATTTAACAACAAATTTGAACTTTGAAATATTTTTACAACTATCATAACGCCTGAGATGATAAAGATATTTAGTATTTATTTCAGTTTAGGTAAATAAACATCAAAATCGATAAGAATTTCTCAGAGAAGTGTGCTTTAATTTTTAGAGTTTTTATGTTATAAAAAATTATAAGAAACAGCCTTTAATCTAATAGCAAAGGTTGACATTCTCTGTGTAAAAAGTCGTGGATTGTTTTTTATAGACATTTAATGAAATTTGAATGAAATTCCTGAAAAATTGTATGAGCTGTATTTTAGTAGTGTTTTTTTTTGAGACAGAAACGAGGGTCATGCCCTCCTTTAATTGAATTTTGTAGTGTTTTTTATGTCAGCTAATCTGGTATCTCAGTTTAAAAATGAACTAAGGGCTGTTGACTATGGGTACGTTTGGATGAACTTTAAAATAGCTTGAATAGCTACTGTTTAGAATAGTAAATAAGAATAGCTACTGTTTAAGAACAGTGCTATTCGGAATAGTAAAAAACTTGTTTGGCTTGCATATTTAGAATAGAGTTTGGAAAGAATGAATAAAATAATAATTTATGTGTTAAATTAAATATAATACAATATAATATTAATTTAAATATTAAATATAATATAATATTATTTTAAATACTAAATTAGTATTAAATAAAATATTATATTAATATAATATTATATTATATTAATTTAAATATTAAATATAATATAATATTAGTTTAAATATAATATAATATAATATTATTTTAAAAATTAAATTAGTATTCAATAAAATATTAGATTAAATGTAATATAATATTAGTTTAAATATTAAATGCAATATAATATTAGTTTAAATATTGGATTAGTATTAAATAAAATATTAGATTAAATGTAATATAATATTATTTTAAATATTAGATTAGTTTGAAATAAAATATTAGATTAAATAAAATATAATATAATATTAATTTAAATATTAAATTAGTGTTAAATAAAATATTAGATCAAAATGTAATATAATATTTGGTTAAATATTAAATATAATATAATATTATTTTAAATATTAAATTAGTATTAAATAAAATATTAGATTAAATATAATATAATATTAGTTTAATTATCATAGAATATAATATTAATTTAATTATTAAATGTAATATAATATTATTTTAAATATAATATTAATTTAATTATTAAATGTAATATAATATTATTTTAAATACTAAATTAGTATTAAATAAAATTTTAGATTAAATATAATATAATATTAGAATAAATATAATGCAATATAATATTAATTTAAATATTAAATGTAATATAATATTAGTTTAAATATTAGATTAGTATTAATATTGAAAGCAACCAATGTTATTCCATATTTTTGTAGGAATAGCGAATAGCAGTAATTCTCGCTATTCCGAATAACGAAAATTTTGTTTGGATGCAAATTGTTATTCCAAATAGGAACTATTCTAAAATAGCTTGCTATTCTAAGCTATTCTTACACCATCCAAACATACCCTATATTATTATATTTTTCCGGTAGGCCTGTAAGACTTACAGTGACAGTTCATTTGCAATTTTTTAAGAACGAATTAATTAAGTAGTATTTTTGTAGTTCCAGGCTATGTAGGAAGGATCCGAATCTGCTGAAATTCGAAATAAAATTTCTGCAATTCGGATCCAACAGTGGAACTGTTCTGAGATACGTATGCAGAAAAACCAGTTGTACTGAGATGTGTGCACAGAAAAAAATTGAACGGCTGAGATCTTGAATTTCAGGAATTTGAGAGAATCGTGAATTTCAGCTGATTTAAATTCATGTGGGAAGCCTTATGATTGTTTTTCGATTGTGATATTATCTTGTTTTGGATGACCGGTACCATTTGTCGGAAAGAGATCACCTGCCATTCGGGGAGCTGGATTTTCCTACCCTCAATGCGACTAACACATGAGTCCAGACAAATTTAAACATATAAATATTGGTTTTAATTTTGCTGTAGGCTAACATGGTCACATATAGTGACTGAGGGGCAGAAAAATTCTGTCCCTTGGGAGCTGACAATTCGGTTACCCATAATTCTGCATAATTTGTGTACCGTTGATACATTGCAACAGCATTTAGAAAATCATGCACAAAAAACCAATTATCATACACTGATCATACTCTTACAAATCAAAGTAGATAAACCGCTCATGCTAATTTACTTAATTTTGAGAAAATTAACCAAGTGCATCAATGCAGTGTACGACTCTCCGCCCTCCACCAAAGCCCGGCGCGCCGCCACTTTAACCGCTGATGCTCTCTCTCTCAGTGCCTTTCCTCCGTCGGATTCCATAAGCCACTTGATCTTTTTCTCCACTTCATCAGCCGCAACCAACTCCTTGTCGTAACCTTCCACCGCAACGGCCAGCTTCATCTCCTCCTCCAAGAACACCTTGTTCATCCATTGCTCTGCATATAACGGCCATGCCACCATCGCCACACCAGCTGTCACCGCCTCCAGCACAGAATTCCACCCACAATGTGTCACAAAGCCTCCCACTGATTCATGCATCAGTATCTCTACCTGAGGTGCCCATGACTTGACCAAAAAACCTCGATCACTCGTTCGCTTTAAGAACCCTTCTGGCAAAAGCATGTCGAGGTCTGGCTCTGGCAACTTTTCAGTTTCAAACGATTTCTCTGGGTTCGGTGGAGAACGGACAACCCATAAGAACCGATGGCCACTTTTTTCTAAACCGTTTGCGATTTCCTTAATTTGTTTGGCCGAGAACCGGCCAATGCTGCCAAAGCAAAGGAACACCACACTCGATTTGGGTTGTTTGTTGAGCCATGAAAGACAGTCTTTACATCCGTGCTTCTCATCTGATTTTATCAATGGCCCGATACAGTAGATCGGTGGAGTTGGGTGGCTGGGTGGGACACATTTGCCAGTGATAATAGCCTCGACAACACGTGGTTCGAGGGATGCAAAAGTATTAATTATAATTCCATCATAATCTGGCATCCTCTCCATCCCGGTTAGAAATCCCTCGTAGGCCTTGTGATCTCGATCGAGCATAGGTACTAGCATATGATTTGCTGGAAGAGGAGCAATTCCGGGTATCGACAAAAGCTCATACCCAAGCTCTCTAAAGGATTTTGATGTGCCCCTGTGAAGGACCGGAATATGAAAAAAAGTAGCAAGGACTGATGCACCAGATGTAAAGAAGAGGTAACAAAGAATCTTCAACTCTCTAGCTACATCAAAAGCACAGGTGCAAAAGAAATCTATTATAAGAGCACGGGGTGAAGCTGACCGCAAGAAGGAGAGCAGTCCCGGGTTAGACAGTTCCAGGACCTCAAAAGTTAGAGCTTCATGATGAGGTGATTTGCTGCCAGGAGAAAGCGTTACGGGTGGGAGGCGGTGGAAGGAGATAGATGGGTTAGCAGCAGAGACACCGGCAATAAATTCAGCGGTGGCGCCCGTGTTGTATGGTGGGTCGACAATTAGGATTGTGACAGAGAGGCCGTGGCGTATGAGCAGCATGCCAAGTTCGATCATAGAGACAAGGTGGCCCATCCCCGGTGACGGGTACAGAACCACCAAATTATTGCTGGTACCATTGGTGGTGATATCAGTCATGGCTGCGGCTGCGACAGCTGAGGCCATATTACTGATTGAAAAATATATTTGTAGTGGTGAATCTGTGGGAGGGATGCAAATGGGAGAACATTTGATTGTGAAGGTTCGATATAACACATGCTTAATTTATACAGAGCAGAGATGCGGTAAACATGATCTGATCCAGTGTTTGTAAAATATTAGTTGGTGATGACACTTACTTTAGGGGACCACTTGTTCTTTCCACGCAAAAATAAAACATTTAGCTGACGTCACTGATGACTGATCGGAGCTCCAATTTGTTGCCGGAGGATAGTTCAAAATGCTCCATTTTTTTTCGCTCCAATATATTTTACGTATTTTATTTTTATTTTTAAAGTTCAAATAGTTGATATGAATCGTTCAACATGATATTGGTAATAAACTATACTTGTAGACTAAATTTTATATTTTTAAAATTATTTTACTATTTTTTTACATAGGTACAATATCATTTTTTCGGATGGTCCACAATCTCCTTAAACATGTGATTTTGTACCTATATTTTGCATAGGTTGTACCTAGGGCTGCAAATGAATCGAATCAAATCGAATCTGGGTAGGTTCGAATTTGAGTTCGTTTAAGTTCGAATTGAACTGATTCGAAATCAATTCGGTTCAGTTCGAACTAAATTCGATTCAATTCGTTAAGATTAGATGGAGAGGAGAGTGAGGTGGTCAGAGCGTGGCGAAGAGGAGAGCAACGAGGCAGGGGGCGAGAGCGAAAGAGAAAGAGAGCTTTGCAGCGAAAGAGAAACAAGCTTTAATCCATGGCGCTTTAAATTGTCACTAATATTAAAGGGTTTAAGTTAAAATTAGACGATCGGATTGAATTCATTTAAAATCTGACGGCTAAGATGCATTAATTTAAAAGATTCCAAAGAGTTAATGCAGGGATATGTGTCCAGCAGAGATAGGTGAAAGAGAAAAGAGGGAGACAGAAAGTCTGAGAGAGTCAAAGAGAGAGAAAAAAAGATGTCTCAAACTTTGTGCTACTTTTTGAAATTCTCTGTCAATCTCAATCATTCAAATACGTTCTTCACGAATCTCAAAGCTCAAACTTTGGGAGACCTTTTAATTGGGCCGCTCAAAATGTATTCTCCACGAATCTCAAAGTTAAAATATGCAAACGGCCGAACCCATTTCGAACTTTCGAACGAATCTGCCTGGGTTCGAATTTGGTTCGTTCTGATTCGAATCGAACTGGTTTGAATTAATTTCGAATTGAATCTAATTTCGAATCGAATTTTTTTCGAATTTTTTCGAATCAAACTCGAATTGAATTACGAATCACGAATATTTTGTGCAGCCCTAGTTGTACCTATGTAAAAAATTAGTAAAGATGTGAGACATCAATTGATATTAATTTATGGCAACGACTTCTATAGATATAAAGATCTATTTGTAAAATGAACATATTTTTATTTTCAAAGTTCAAACAGTCGATTCGAACCGTTCATCTTGTTCTCCATATTAATATGTACTTGGAGACCAAATTATATATTTTTCTGAATTTTTTTACTATTTATTAAGATGGGTACAAAATTCAATGGTCTGAATTTGATATTTTTTGTACCCATCTTCATAAATAGTAAAAAAATTCAGAAAAATGTAAAATTTGGTCTCCAAGCACATATTAATATGAAGAATAAGATGAACGGTTCGGATCGACTGTTTGAACTTTGAAAATAAAAATATGTTCATTTTACAAATAGGTCCTTATGTCCATAGAAGACACTCTCTTTATTTATTTGTTGTAGTGTTATTTTTTTAAGACGTATTTCAGGATACTGTTCACATGTGAAAGGTCACAGCAGATTTGGATTCATTGCTTGAGCACTAGCCCTGCAAAAATTGTGCTCGTATAAAAAACTTTCACTCCAAAATTGTTTTTTAAGAAAGAAAAATTGTGCTAGTATAAAAAAACTCACTCCAAAATTGTTATCTAAAAAAGATACGGTGATTAATTACCGTCTTCCAATCGATAGTGTAGATATGGGGGAAAAATAAAGATACGGAGATTAATTACTGTCTTACAATGTACAAAATGGAAATAAATCTTCCATATCTCTTTATGAGTAGTTGATGGAACATATACCAAATGATTTGTTTGGGAAAGTGAAATCAATCTCACGGTTTGCCAGATCCACTAGAACTACAACACCAACTTTGACGGACGACCATGATGCAATATTGTTAGGGCATGTTTGGCTGTTACTGTTCTCAAAGAAAAAAAATTCACTCAGGATGAATTTTTTTTCCCCACGGAAACAGTGTTTCGGCCATTCAAATTGGACCCGAACCCAAAAAAACTGCTTGACAGACGAACACATTCTTAAGAACCAGATCACCTGCTCCATGTGGGCAGGACATTCTTACCTCTAAAGTCACTCATACATAAGTCCGGAGTGGTTTTTGATATTTAAATATTAATATAGTTTTGTTTCGGATCCATTCTGGACCTACATGTCAATAACTTTAGAGACAAGAAATTTCTAGTTCATAGAGAAGCAGGGGATTCAGTTCAATATTGCTATGCATTATGTATCATAATATGATGGTGTTTGATTGGATAACAAGGTGGAGGGACAACTCTTATATTCTGTGTGAGAGTGGTAATACAAATTAACTTTTTATTTTCACATTTTATTCTCCAACTAAATATTATCTAAAAATATAATCACTATACTTAAATATTGATTTTGCATCCTCAATATATTTTCCGCTCATACAAACGACACAAGTTATTCAATTTTATCCTAATTAATAGTCTTCATCTTTTTTGAAACCTAATTAATAGTCTTCATCAGCCGAGTTTTTTAACATTAGATCTAGCGATTGCGAGAACCATAAACCACCTTTGTAGTCATCAAAACCTCTCTAGACTCTTCTCTCTTCTCTGGCTATGGAAAACAGAAGGTCAACTGCTTCAGTTGTGTTCTGGTTGCTGTCCTCTTCCTCTAGAATTTATTTTCCACATAAAATTATTCATATTTTTAAAAAGCGGAGGGTTTAAATGCGCCATAAATTTGTTCTCTAATGTACTCCACATTCTTTATTTCTATTTTCAAAGTATGAACAGTCGATCCGAACCGTTCAACATGATCTTCGTAATAAAATATCCTTAAAGACCAAATTTTATATATTTTTTTAGAATTTTTTAACATAGGTATAATGTTCTTAAACCAGTGATTTTGTACCTATATAAAAAATAGTAAAAAAATTCTAGAAAATATAAAATTTTGTCTCCAAACATATTTTATTATGAAGATCATATTGAGTGATTCGGATTGACTGTTTGAACTTACAAAACGGAAATAAATGATGTGGAGCATAAAATCATAATGCATTTGAACCCTTCTCCCCTTTTAAAAATGATAAAAACACATCAAATTTTAAGTATCTATTTTAGTTGAAAAAAAGTACATTCTAATTGGGAGTAAATATACATAGTTGAAAGATAAATTGTTATTAGTTGAAGTAAAAGTGTATTTTAGTTGGAGGAAATAAGCATTGTGGGAAGTTTGAAATAGTTGACGATTCTTCTGAAAATATCAAGTATTTGTAAGAATATGTTTTTTTTTAGTTTAAAAAGCTATTTTTTAACTTTGAAATATTTACCATTATCAAAACTCGTGAGATGATAAAAAAAAATTTGTGTTCGAGAGGAAAGCTGTGTACGTATAGTTAGAAAGGAAAGAAAAATATTTTTGTTGTTGTTTTTTTTTAATATGTTGTACCGAGTTTGGTACTTTGGTATGCTTGAGCGCTTGGCCATTCAAAACTTGTGCAAGTTTGAAAAACTTCTACTTCAAAATTTTCTATTAATAAAGATACGGTGATTAATTACTACGGTTTTCCAATCGACAAAGACTAGATACGGACAAAAAAAAAAGATACGGAGATTAATATGGGTCTTTCAATCTACAAAGGGAAAATATGCAAATGAATCTGCCATATCAATTTCAGATTTTTGGTGGATATTAACGAAATCAGTATATTTCGAAGTAGGACGAAACACATTCCAGCTACCAAAAGTGATTTGTGAATTCACATCCTACCATTTACCTAGAAAGAGAATCTTTTACGATTAGTGGGTCCGGACCATTCTTTTAACTCGGCACGAATCTCAAAGCCCAATAATTATGTCCCCTAGCCAATCCGAATCCCAAACAGACTGAGAGGAAACCTCAAACTGAAAGGCTACGATCCAATTAAGAGTACGCGGAGGGAGGGGAGGTGAGATTCACTATGCAGAGGGGAGTTTCACGTTAGACCGCCCGATCAGAGCAAATTCACTTGCTCTAGAAGAGAGAAAACAAAGAGGGAGCAGAGGAAACAATTATTGTTCGGAGAGGAGACGAGATGAGCACGGTACGTTTTGGCGAAATTCTTTATCTCTAAATTGGATTGTAAGTTCACTGTTCGGAGAATAGTCTAACCCACGGAATCCTTTCTTCTTTTTTCATTAATGAACTTTTACCTCCGTTTTGTAGAGCACAACCTAAAATGAGAGAAATCTTGTGCAGTACCTGACAGGATATTGATCCATAATTTGTTTGAGAAAGTGAAATGAATCACTTTGATTGTCAAGTCCACTAAAACCACAACACCCACTTTCACAGACTATGATAACCTCCAAAAAAAGAAAAAACTCTGATAAGATAACTCTTATATTTTGTGTGATGGTGATAAAAAAAATTAACTTTTTATTTTCACATTTTATTCTCCAACTAAATATGATATTGAAAAAGATTCATTATACTTAAATATTTAATTTTTCATCGTCAGTGTATTTTCCACACAAATATTCATATTTTTTTTTTTAAAAACGATAAAAACGCATCAAATATCAAGTATATATTTTAGTTGAAAAAAATGTACAATATTATAATTGGAGTATATAACTATATATACATAGCTAAAAGATAAATAGTTTTTAGTTGAAATAAATGTGTATTTTAGTTGGAGGAAATAAGCATTGCTGAAAGTTTGAAATAGTTGACGATTCTTCTGAAATTATGAAGTATTTGTAAGAATATGCGTTTTTATGAGTTTAAAAAGCTAATTTTAACTTCTTTTTTTAGATGTTCGCAATGATTTTTAAGAGCTTAAAAAGTTATATAAAATTGTATGGGCCGCACTTAGGTCCTGTTCAGCCGCTCTACTGTTCCAGCTGAAAAAAAAAGAAATTTGAGTTGAACTGAATTTTTTTCTCCGTAAACAGTAATTTTTAGTTCTATTTTTGTGCCCATGTTCCTTTCCAATGGCCTGCCGAACAAACTCCAGTGTCTTTTATGTTATTTTTTTATAATGCCGTACATAAGCTCTTAATTTAGTGTCTTTTATGTCAATGTCACTTATCAAAGTTATCAGGAATAATGCGAATCCATGTGTCGGCCATTTTCAATTTTACTGAAACAAATTGGGCAGTTGTTCATGGTCCATATGATAAAACAGATTGGACCCATTAATTACAGTTTGGATGATGCCATTTTGAGAGAACAATTTACAATATTAAGTGTTGAATGAACAAATATGTGTTGTAGCTAGGGATGAAAACGATATGGATAATATCCAATTTGTATTCGATTCGTATTTAGATGTGGATATTTGGTATCAATATCTGTGTGGATAAGAATACTGATACAATTTCACATTTCAATTATCTGTATTCGAATAGTAGATATATATCATATATTTAAATATATGTTATTCACCAATGTAATTAGATAAATATTATGAACTTTAATATTTTTTAATATGTTCATATTATTTTAATAAATATTGATCTGATCTGGACCCATATCAGTATCCGTCTGATATCTGTTCCGTATCGGAAAAATGAAAAAAGAGATATGGATATGATTTTACCACTATCCGCTTTATATCCGCTCTGTTTTCATTCCTGGTTGTAGCAAGTCTAGAGAAAATGTGGGAAAAAAAAAATCAAAATAAAATAGGCTACATGTCTTTAATTTTTTGGGGAATATTAACAAATTCGTAATTTGGAAGTATTTCTATGGGAAAAAAATCAAATGATTAATTTGGCAAAGTGAACCTAAAATTTGGACAGTGGACAGAGATCACCTGTTCCTCGGTGGGTAGGATTTTTCTGCCTCCAGTGAAACTGATAAGTGGGTCCAGACGGATTTATAAATTTAAATATTGATTTTTAGTTTTAGTGTGGCCCACGTTTCAGTGACTCAAAGGCAGAAAAACCCTGCCTTCGAAGGCAGAGAATTCAGTCCCCTAAAATTTACCCTGTTTGTTGTATTAAACGCTGATGTAATTAATTGGTATATTATTTCGAAGATAGTAATAGAATTTTGTTTCCTTACATTGATTACTTCTATATATGTTGCAGTGCTGGCTCTTTTATAACCTTTGTTACATTCCTCAGAATTATCTAACAGAATTAGTTGACATCCTATGGCATGGTTGACTAGTCAACGTTTCATAATTACACTGGTTGACTAGTCAACAGCTGATCTATTAAAAACCTCCATTACATATCCACAACAATTGACTCTGAGGGGCTACGATGTCATGCATGTCATACAATGCTCAGCATTTTCCACGAATTCATGGATTAATCTGAACTTGTTAGAAAAATAAGTTGTGTTGTAAAAAACAGCCGTTTAAACTAATTAATCGGCCGATTATTTATTGGTGGCCGATTAATTATTATGTTCTAGAAATCTTGTGTTCGAATTAGCTTTCTTGTAAAAATGCAAGAGGAAAGCTGCCTAGAAATTTTCTTTCTCAGATTTCAAAGATATTCAGCTTTCCGAGCTAAGTACGTCCTTTTTTTTATTGTACATGCAAAAATTAAATATTCAGATATCAAATATCTATATCTAATTTTTGAATACGGATTGAAAATTATCTGCTTTGTATTTCAGCAGTTGCAAGGCAAGAATAAGAAGAAATATTTTACCAGATCAGAGTTTCGCTGATTTACTGTAAATTAATTCCAAAATTTCTTTCAAAGAACTAAATCAATTAACAGCAGATCCCAATCCTAACACAAGCAACGGTACTAGAAATCAGCGTTTTCTCTGAACTAAGATTAACAACGCAGAAAACACGACATGGTTCTAAAATATTAGCCACTCAAATCTGACAGCAGTTTGGGTCCGATGCCTGTTGTACTTAAATTTGCGTCTGATAGGTTTCATAACCATCCAATCTGTTTTAAAATCTATGTGCATGGATATTAAGAGAGACTCGCACAGATATTAAAGCAGTGCGTATAGATCTTAAAGCAGATCGGATGGTTATGGCACCCATCGAACTCAGTTTGAGTCAGATGGGCATCGGACCCAAACTGCACTCCTCAACTCCTCAAATCTTAGTTGCTCTACATTGACCTGATGATGCTTGATTGCTTGTTAACTACCACAAAATCAGAAAACATCGGACCCACTGCGTTTCTATTCCAATCATTTGGCATCTGTTCCGTTAACTGCCACAAAATCTGAAAAATATATGGCAGATTTATTTCCATTTTGTATCTTTATTTTTCCCCATATATACACTTTGTTGATTGGTCGAAGACGGTAATTAATCATCGTATCTTTCTTTAAATAAAATTTTGGAGTGAAATTCTTTTATACTAGCACAACTTTTGCAGGGAAAGTGCCCAAGCATACTAAATTCGAATTCGGTACAATATAAATAGTACAAATATATTTTCTCTTTTCTTCCTAACTACACAGCCCTTCATGCTCTTCTATGCTTCCGTGTGGATCTGATTTGAGCTTTGCAAAGCAGTGTGTTGAACAAGGGTTGCGTTCTGAATTGATAATCATGTTTAATCAGATAATACATCTTAAAAAAATAACACTCCAACAAATAATTTAATATCAATTGATGTCTCACATCTTAAAAAATGACAATGCAGCAAATAATTTTATATCAATTGATGTTTCACATCTTAAAAAATGACACTGCACCAAGAGAGGGTCCAAATGAACTATCAGATCATGTTTACAGTATCTCTGCTCTGTATAAATTAAGCATGCGTTATCGAACCTTCACAATAACCCATTTGCATCACTCCCACAGATTCACAACCACCACAAATCCATTTTTTATTCAGTAATGGCCTCTGCTGTCACAGCTTCAGCCACGACTGATATCACCACCAATGGTACCAGCAATAATTTGGTGGTTCTGTACCCGTCAGTGGGGATGGGCCACCTCGTCTCTATGATCGAACTTGGCATGCTGCTCATACACAAAGGCCTCTCTGTCACAATCCTGATTGTCGACCCTCCATACAACACAGGTGCCACGGCTGAATTTATTGCTGGTGTCTCTGCTGCCAACCCGTCTATCTCCTTCCACCGCCTCCCACCCGTAACGCTTTCTCCTGGAAGCAAATCACCTCATCATCAAGCTCTAACTTTTGAGGTCTTGGAACTGTCTAACCCGGCGCTGCTCTTCTTTTTGCGCTTGGCATCACCCTGTGCTCTTATACTAGATTTCTTTTGTACCTGTGCATTGGATGTTGCTAGCAAACTGAATATTCCTTGTTACCTCTTCTTTACATCTGGTGCATCAAACCTCGCCACTTTTTTACAGCTACCGGTTCTTCATAGTAGCTCTTCAAATTCCTTTAGAGAGCTTGGGTACGAGTGTTTGTCGATACCGGGTGTTCCTCCTTTTCCAGCAAATCATATGCCATTACCTATGCTCGATCGATATGACAGGGCATATGAGGAATTTCTAACCATGGCTGAGAGACTGCCAGAATATGATGGAATTATAATTAATACTTTTACATCTCTTGAACCACGTGTTATCGAGTGTATTACTACTGGAAAATGTGTCCCGCCTGGCGGTTCAACCCCACCTATCTACTGTATCGGCCCGTTGATAAAATCAGATGAGAAGCATGGAGGCAGAGAGTGTCTCTCATGGCTCAACAAACAACCAAAATCGAGCGTGGTGTTTCTCTGCTTCGGCAGCATTGGCACTTTCTCAGCCAAACAAATTAAGGAAATCGCAATCGGTATAGAAAAGAGTGGCCATAGGTTCTTATGGGTTGTCCGTTCTCCACCGAACCCAGAGAAACCGTTCGAGAAGTTGCCCGAGCCGGACCTGGGCATGCTTTTGCCAGAAGGGTTCTTAGAGCGAATCAGTGATCGAGGTTTTGTGGTCAAGTCATGGGCCCCACAGGTCGAGGTACTGAGGCATGAATCAGTGGGAGGTTTCGTGACGCATTGTGGGTGGAATTCGGTGCTGGAGGCAGTGACAGCTGGCGTACCGATGGTGGCATGGCCATTATATTCGGAGCAATGGATGAACAAGGTGTTCTTGGAGGAGGAGATGAAGCTGGCCGTTGCGGTGGAAGGTTATGACAAGGAGTTGGTGTCAGCTGATGAAGTAGATAGAAAGATCAAGTGGCTCATGGAATCCGACGGAGGGAAAGAGCTGACAGAGAGAGCAGCATCAGTTAAAGTTGCGGCGAGTCGGGCTCTGGTGGAGGGTGGAGAGTCGTACACAGCATTGGTGCGGTTGGTGAATAATTTCAAAAAAATTAATTAAAGGAATGCTAAAAATTAAAGCATCTCTACTTTGATTTGTAAGATTACAGTTTGGTATAATTATGTAGGGCAGTACTTGTTTTGTGAGCTCAAGTGCATCAATCAAACTTTGGAATGGTACCTACCTAACCTGTGATTGTGAATAATTAAACTGGCACTGGAAAACTTTAATTTTTGCAAACCAGGCAGCAGAAACGCAGCAACATGAATGCATGTGCCAGTTCCACAGGACTTAAATTTAGGTCCGATGCCCATTGGATTTAAATTTGCGTCTGACGGATTCCATAACTGTTAGGTCCACTTTAAAATTTGTGCACACGGATATTAAAGCGGTCTCGCACAGAGCGCTGTGCACAGATCGAACGGCTATGGAACCCATTGGACCCAAACTCATCTCGTTCCACAGTTCGGTACAGCAACATGAATGCATTTAGAAAGCTGCTTCTTTCTGATCCTTTCGGAAAAAAAAAAAATTCTAAAAAATAAAAAGGAAAAGGAAATCTTGTTCACGGCTTAACAGAAGCAGGTTTTTAGAGAACTACGCGATCTCTGTAAGCATCAAATATTCAAATTTGAAGATAGGTTTGGATTTGGGCTAATTTAGTTGTCAATCGTTGTTGAAAAGCTCTTGACATTTGAATTAGAACAATCTGTTGTATAAGCCCGTGAACAATGGATTTAAGAGATAAAGCATAAATTGGGCCGATATGAAAGCCTCCATTTGCCTATCGCAGTTGAGATCTTCCTGTTCTAGTGGGCTAATTTAGGTGGAGCTTACAAATTATTATCTATTACAAGTTCATAACCCATAAGAGTAAATTGGGGCTGCAAACTAATCGAACCAAGTTTGAGTTTGAATAAGATTCGAACCAAACTATTTGATTTGTTTTAGAATGAACTTCAATCAAACAAATTAATTGCAATTTTTTTTCGAATCAAATTGAAGTCAATCGAATCACGAATTACAAATTTTTTTGGCAGCCGGTAGTTTTCTTCACGCATTTTCTTTTATCTTTTACTTTTTACAAATTTACACTGATGAATTATGGGTCAACTCAAAATTTTCTTACCTTTTACACTACTGATTAAAATCATGGCATGGACCTAGTCAAATAAAACTTATTTCATTTATTAATTTGTTACATTGCTGAAGTATTTTTCTATTATAAGTTACCATTATATTAACAGTTTTGACCTCTGATATAAGTTAGGTTCCTGCATTATTAAAGATTGATGGTTGAAGTCATTAGTTACATTATTCAAGATTCGAATCTAAATAGTTCACAAATCAATTTCGAACGAATTAATTATACCCAATTTGAGTTTGAGTTGAATAAGATTCGAACCGAACTGGTTTGATTTGTTTCAGAACGAACTAATTTCAAATCGAATTAATTACGAACTTTTCCGAATCGAACTCAAATCGAATCACAAAATATGAACTTTTTGGGCAGCCCTAGAGTAAATTACACAAACGGTATCATTCATTTTCTGTTATGATCCTTCAAAGTTTAGTAAATACCATTTTAGTTTTTTAAAGTTTTATTTTGTACAAATTGATCTGATCTGTAAAAATGATTTGAGCATTACAAATTATTTTGGTGCAGTCGGCAGAAGCATTGTAGATAACATGAATACTGATATTGCTATTCATAGCATCACATATCAGGTTAGTTGAATTTACATCGACATAGGTGCCATTAAATTTTAAAAAATAATATGCATCTACTTCCTCATCTTGGTTATTATCAAAAGACATAAATATTAATGTGGATTTCTATCTAATTTTTAAAGCATATAGCAAAAGGACCGTTTTGTATACCAAATGAAAACTAAGCCAATATACTAGTTTTAAAAATTGTAGGACCAAATTGCGAAACAAGAAATTTAAGGACTATTTCTGAAATTTGCTTACAACCCATATGCCAATTCGGAATTTTCTTAATTATGATTTCTCCCTGTCTCTTTCATAATACTGGACTTATTTATGGTTAATTCAACAGAAAATTCAGTTCTACAGATAACTTGTCAAATAATCAATCTTCAAAGAGGAGGGTTCTAGTGTACCATTTTTTTTGCGCTTTAGTATGCTCTATATTATTTATCTCCATTTTTAAAATTCGAACAGTCAATCTGAAAAGCTCCACATGATCTTTCATAATAAAATATTCTTGGAGACCAAATTTTGTATTTTTTAGAATTTTTTTACTATTATTTTACAAATACAGTACAAAATCACAGTTTTAAGATGATTCTGGACCATCCGATAAAGTGGTATTGTATTTATGAAAAAAATAGTAAAAAATTCTAAAAAAAATATAAAATTTGAGATCCAAACATATTTTATTATGAATATCATGTTGAGTGGTTCGGATTGACTGTTTAGACTTTAAAAACAGAGATAAAAAATGTTGAGCATATTAGAGTACAAAATAATTATGCATTATAACCCTCATCATCTTCAAAATGACATATAATTCATAAAATTTGAGGGATCGTATAGCTTTTAAATTTAGGGGGAATTTCATATATCCCCCTCAAAAACTTCAATATTACGTATTTCCCCCTCAAAAAATTATAATAACATATTTATCCTTCCAAATATTAGAAACTCACGCATTTACCCAAAATCACTAAACTAATAAAATTTAACACTTAAAATTAAATAAATAATATTAATTAATGAAATTTGACCATTATGCCCTCCCTTCTTTTTCTCCTCTCCCTCTCTCCCTGCTTCTCCAAAATCTAGCGCCAAAACAGATCTTTCCAAAATATTCATGCTGCCAAATCTCCTCAATTAATATCTAGATGATTCCCCTCTCAATAATCCAAAACATGGTATTTATAAAACTAATAAAACCGTGTGATATATTTAAACATGAGATTTGCCATGATACATGCTAGGAAAACAACAAAAGCTTTTTGAAACCACCTGGGGCATAATTTTTGTATGCTTTGTGAAAATTAATTAATCAAACCATCTCAATCCATAGTTTCTGTTGCAAATGAAACAAATTGAACTGATGACTAGTTTTCTTTTCACACCGTACCAGTAAACAATATACAAATAGCATACAACATATACAAGTCAAAACAACCAATTTCTTACAAACTATATTTAGTAGATTTCATATAACCAACCAATCACCATAAGCTATTTCAAAGTAGCAAGTAAAATAACCTAAAAATGTCTACTACTATGTTCCAAAAGCACCATTAATTGCAATACCAACAAGTTTTAAACTTACAAAATGCAAGTATGGACAATCATAATCACAACCAAAAATTAGTAGACATCACAACTATTAGACAATCAAACATTATCAACTCATGACATCACACGGTTTTGACTTCTTACTCCGATGTGCTTGTGAATTCTTTCCTTGTCCCCTAATTTAAAAAAAAATATATTGTCAGTATTTACAAAACTGTAAAGGCATCCATATATATTGACATTTAATATCTAAAAATTAATTAACCAAATGAGAACATATACAAGTTTGATAACCTTTTACTAGTTTGATAATCTA
Organism: Carex cristatella; assembly: GCA_024447775.1. Classification (NCBI taxonomy): domain Eukaryota; kingdom Viridiplantae; phylum Streptophyta; class Magnoliopsida; order Poales; family Cyperaceae; genus Carex; species Carex cristatella. Next base: position 3,736,980 of record JAJHPF010000002.1, read on the forward strand.
ATTTTCTTATGCAATGCTAGTCCTTTCTTATTACAATTTCTATTGGGCATTTTCACAAACACCTTATGTGCAACCCAAATTCCTGTTTTTTTCTCAGTTTTTATTTTTAGTTATGAAGAAATTATGTTATAATGGTTCTAGTACAGGATTGGAATTATAAAATAGTATTAGTCTAATATATTTTGATAGAGTTGCTTCCGGTTTGAGTACAACCCCAAATTTCATGCATGTCAGATGCCTCTATTATGATAGACAAAGATGAGTGATTCAAGTCTGATGCTATATCACAAATGCTTGGAACAAGCGGAGATTGGGGCAGCGATGACATATGCGATAGGGGCGAGGCACTAGATTTTCTTCGGAGAAGAATTTTATGGCAAGAGAGGAGAATGAATTTTAGAGCGAGCGTTTGGCGCCAGGTTTTTGTGGGAAATCTGTTTTGGAGAAGCAGGGAGAGAGGGAGAGGAGAAAAGAAGGGAGGGCATAATGGTCAAATTTCATTAATTAATATTATTTATTTAATTTTAAGTGTTAAATTTTATTGGTTTAGTGATTTTGGATAAATATGTGAATTTCTAACATTTGAAAGGGTAAATATGTTATTATAATTTTTTGAGGGGGAAATACGTAATATTGAAGTTTTTGAGGAGGATATATGAAATTCGCCCTTAAATTTATAACGAATAGATACACTATTCACCATGTACTTTCTTCTGTGCGCCTAGGAGTTTCAATTTAGGAAACTAATTTATAACATAAAATATCGCTGTCATAGAATATTAATGATTCGTTCTCAGGTCAAGAGGTGTAATAAACATTTGCTGTCATAATTAAGAGTTGTTGGCCTGACTGGTCTAAAGAGAGTGGCCTTGGCGACTTGGCATAAGATGTTCATATCATCTAAGTTGGATTCTGATCCGACGGTTCCTATTGAATTTCAAACAGTGCATTAGCTCAGAGGATCCGAATGCGCGTCAAATGTGTGGTGCCATAAATGCCATTTTCTTAGAGTAAAACTAGGGTATTCCTAAGTTGACCTTTTTTTTTTTTTTTTTGTAATTCAAATCTAAAATCTATAGAATTAATTTCAAATGACGAATGATGCATCTACATACGAAAATTTTAAAATTTTAAATTAATTTTGTATAGAATCAAGTGATCAAAAGACGTTCAAAAAATGAATACATTAATATTAATTTATAAACCTTCTAATTTTGACCACTTTACTTTATACTAAATTAATTCGAAATTTTAAAAATTTTACATGTAGACGCATCACTCGTAAAGTAGAAAATTTTCAATGGGTAAGATTCGTCATTTGAAACAAATCCAATATATTTTAGAATTCAGTTCACAAAGAAATTTGGTGTACTTAGGACCACCTTAGTTCTAAATTCTACATGTCCTTCAATATACATATTTTTTTATAAATTGTCATATAAATGAGGACAATATTTAGAGGTAAACAAAAAATTAGTTCTTATTATTTATTACGTCATATGTGTAGGGCTAACAATTAGGAATGTAAACAGAGCGGATTCTGAGCGGATAATGCTGATACCATATCCAAATCCACATTTCAATGGGCGGATACGGAAACGGATACGGATAGTAAACAGATGTCAAAACTCAAAACCAAATCCACATTAAACAAATACAGATACAAAACGAATAATCTACGGATACGGATTCGAATAATTGTCGGATAATTAAGTCATACAAGCGTTTTAACTTTAAGACACCATTTAATAAAATTATGAAAAAAAAATAAGAAAAAAAATTATTCAAATTTCTTTGTGTACATTCAATAAGTACTCCAAATAATTCTCACTAAAAAAATATTTGTTTGTATAAAAATAGTTGATGTTGAATTGTTGACCCAGTACCCTGCCTAGGCGCCTAGCCACTTAGCACTTGCCCACGTGAAGTCCTTTTATTTTTATAAAGAAATCATTCTTTACTGCACAGTTCAATTCACGTGAATACTGTCCGGACTGTGTAACTTTTAGTCCCACAACTATTATTAAAACAAATTGGGATGGTTATATATAGCTGAACGCTGTTGATTCACTCAGAGAACTCAGAAAGGGAGTAGATTTGCGGATAAAAGGAAAATGGATTCGGGTAATGGTGCTTTTGCGGATCCATCTGGATATCCGCTCCGTTTTAAATTTATTCATATCCGGATCCAATTCTGTCTATTTCAAAATTATCCAAATCATATCCGGGTATTATCCGAATCTGAATCATCCAAATTCGGATGCCAAGCGGATTATCCGACTCCGTTTTCAGCCCTACTAACAATGGATCATATATGATTGGATAGTGGTAAACACATATCCATATCTGTTTATATTATTCTAATACGGATCAGAGATCATTGTCAATACTTCTGTTTATTAAAAAAAATATCAAACTTTTCAATATTTATCTAATTACAGCGGTGAATAATATAATTGTTTTCCTAATATATATTAAACTAAATGGTATATGTTTACTATTTAAATGTAGATAATTAAATCATATCCGAATGTGTATCCATACAGATGAAGGGCAGACCTATGAGGGTAATCGGAAATTATTTTTGGTTCTGATTTTTTGTAATTTTTGTAATTTGGAGAATAATCAACATGTTATTTTATTTTTTTATTTACATTTTATTAAAAAAAAATCTCTCCACTTGTGTTCGAATCAGCTTCCTTACAAAAATGCAAGAGGAAAGCCACCTAGAAATTTCCTTCCCCAGATTCCAAGGATATTCAATCTCCTTTTTTGTTGTATATGCAAAGATATTCAAATATCAAATATCTATATCTAACTTTTAAATAAGGATTGAAAATTATCCGCTCTGTTTTCACCCCTACATAATTGTGTTTCAGCAGTTGCAAGGCAAGAACAAGCATAAACATTTTACCAGATCAGAGTTTCGCTGATTTACTGTAAATTCCAAAATTTCTTCCAAAGAACTAAATCAATTAACAGCAGATCCCAATCATAACACAAGCAACGGTACTAGAAGTCAGCTTTTTCCCTGAAATAAGAACTTGAGAGTGGGCCCGATGCTCATCGGGCGTACTTTGGTTCGATAGATTCAATCACACACCATTCAATTTTCTTTAAGATTCGTGCTAAATACTTTAAATATCGTGTGCATCTGCTTCGATTTTCATGCGCACAGATCTTAATATGGATCGGATGGTCATGAACTCGTTGAACCTAAAAGTAGATCCGATGGGACCCACCCCGTTCTCTGAACTAAGATTAGCAACGCAGAAAACACGGCATGGTTTCTAAAATATTAGCCACTCAAACCTTAGTTGCTCTACATTGACCTGATGATGCTTAATTGCTTGTTAGTCAACAACTGAGCGTATCTCCTCTGCTGCACCACATTTTAATATTACAATTCAATTAATACAACCCCTCTTTAAAGACTTTTCACCAAAGTCTATCCAATTTCAACAACCTTTATAACACATACACCAATTCAAGCTTCCTTCATCTCCAATTTCCACACCTAATCAACAAACTCTCACCAAAATGGATCAAAACCAAACCACTAAAGAGGAACTACCCACAAAACCCCTTGCCTTAAACCAACAAAACCACACTTCATCTCCTTCCATCTACCCGATCACCGTTACCGATGAAGAGCACGGACCCACCTCCGGGACCCGCTCCTCCACCTACCTCCGCCATCGCCGGTGCATGATTGGTTGTTGTGGGTGCTGCGCAGCCATTACGTTGCTTCTCGGAATCGTGATTCTGATCCTATCCTTAACCGTTTTCAAAATAAAAGATCCTTCGGTTACCATGAATTACATCAACTTTACTGATTTCGATGCCGGTCTAGTCACGAATACCGATCCCGTATCGGTCAACATAACTCTCAATGCAAACTTAGCCATCAAGAATCCTAACATTGCATCGTTTAAATTTAAGAACAGTACGACCGATTTCTACTACAAAGGGTTGACGATCGGGGTTGCATATGCACCGAAAGGAGAGGTAGGTGCGTATAAGACTACAGAGATGAATGTTACACTCGACGTGCTAATGGATCAGGCCATGAAAGTGGCGCCAGCTTTTAATATTACCGGGCTTGTTGTCGGGCAAGATTTGAATTTGACTAGCTATACCGACATCGCCGGTAGAGTAAATGTTTTGGGCATTTACAAGAGGAATATTGATGTGATGCTAAATTGCACTTACATAGTTGAATACTCTGTGGATAGATTTGACAGTAAATCGACGACATGTGTAGCTGCTACAGCTTGAGAAAAACAAGGAAAATTGGGGCATGTGGATGTACTTGAAGTTTTGTTATTATTATTTGTATGATTTTTTATTTATTGTATTTCAGATCAGTTGATTAATAAGTGTTTGGTTTGTACCCGATTGTACAAATTTTTTCACATATTATGTAAATAATCAGGGGATTACAATTTAGTCAAATTAAATGTTAACTTTACCAGAAAAGAAAAATTGCAGGACAGCTTAGATTTGAATCAAAAATCAAGGAACCTCAGAAAAAAAAGCTTGAAATCCTAGAACCCAGTAGCATTTCCAAATGATGAAAATAAAATGAAATATATGCATAAACATCATTTTGCCAGTAAAACACGCCATTATCAGTAAAAGGGAAAAACCAACCCAAAGAAAAAAAAATTCTCGGTTCAACTGAAGAAGAGAACATAAACTTCAACCTCAACAACCATTATCAATCACTAGCGGATACGGTTTGTACACGATTCATCCAAAATTTGAAAATCAAACGGAACTCTGCCCCGAAAAGAGAGAGAAAATATAGAGTGCAACTAGAGTGTTCTTAAGCTCACCAAGTCTCTTTGTGAGCTTAATTTAAAAACTTATTGAATTGGCTAGAAACGATGCATTCAACTGTTGAAACCGATCTACTTCACGAATAATGTGTTTACATGTCAAATTTATTAATTTTCAAATTAATTTAGTATAAAGTCAAGCGGTAAAAAAAAATAGTTTATAAGTTCATTTTTTTTTATCATTTATTGACCTCTTAACTTCATATTAAATTAGTTTGTAAAATTATAAATTTGACATGTAAACTCATCACTCGTTTAAGTAGATCGATTTCAACAGTTTAAATATGTCACTTGAAACTAATCTGATAGTTTTTTTAGTTAAGCTCACAAAGAAGCTTGATGATCTTAAGAACACCCTAGTTCTACTCCAAAAGATAAAATGTCAGACAATTTCTCATTTTCTGTTACCACACCACTGACAAAATTAAAACTAAACTTAATGGGGGGAATCGATAAGCTGTGTGAGAATTTTTTTATAAATCATAATTAAAAGAAATAATTTTATGAAACCAATATGATTATTATTTTTTTTACAAAAGTCATAAGAACCGAAATGTCATTTCAGTTCGCAATTTATTTATTTTTGGAACCGAAATATCATTTCGGTCCGATGTGATTTTACAGATTTTTAGAAAAACATGTGTTTGGTGTAAAATCACATCGGACCGAAATGTCATTTTGGTCCCCAGAAAAAAAAATTGGCGGACCGAAATAGCATTTCAGTTCTTACGGTTTTTGTAAAAGAAAAATAATCATGTTGATTTCATAAAATTATTATTTTTAATTATGGTTTATAAAAAGAAATCGCTGTGTGATATGCAATGAAACGATCCGTAGTATAATAATCTTCCATCATAAAAGTTTGAATTAAATTTGAACAAACAAGAGAATTCACAAATTCAAATGCCTTCACTTTATACCATGAGATGAACTGTCTGATTTGGTATTAGATACAATAGTGTTAGGTCTTAAGGTTTAACCTCAACCTCTACTTTCACATTGATTCTATGAATTGCTTGCACTTACATTTCGCACAATTTCAATTCCAATCCCAGAAGAATATGCACTACAATAATCACAACAAAAGTGGCGTAGTTATTAATGGTGCATGCGTAGTGACATTTCGCACATTGTTCATAATTAATTTTGTGAACAAGTAAATAGACATGCGTAGTTATTAAACAGAATTAATGGTCATAACTTAATTTATTAATGGTGCATGCATCGGATGGATGCAGGCTCCAGCTCTAACCAAACATTTTCAAGGTCATTAATTGCTGATAAAGAAATGCCTAAATTTCTCCCAAATATTTTTCGGATATTACATACCACACCTCTTTTTTTACAACAAAAATTCTCGTGCAACAAAGTCTTTTCTTACAATCAAAGATTTAACAAAAATGTGACAATTAGACATATGATTATTAAAAACAAATATATGACCATAAATCAAGGTTCTAAATAGTGATGCTATAGCAGTTTCGAACCATAAAAACTATGGCGTTATTGATGCTATTGCGCGCTATATCGCACTATATGGCATTAGCGTCGTTTTTTTAGCTGCTCCGCTATAATGTGATAAATATTATTTAAACATTTGCCATAGATGCATGTATTATGTATAATTTCAATAAATTGTCTATTAAATTTAGTATAGTTTAAAAAAATCAAGCAAAATGACCACAATTCAATTTTGCTAGCACCTAATCAGTGCCCAAATGATATATACCAATAACCTAATACACAATCTATCTGAACTACAACATACTTATTTTTTTAAAGATACTTAATTTATTGATTATTACATATATCAAATAAATATAACGTCAACATGACTTTTCTTTATGACATAAAGCTGTATATCTAACAATTTGATCCCTAATCCAAGTTTTCATATATCTTGAAGGAACAATCTTACGTCTTTGTAAACACAAAACCCACTCACAAAAGAACCCCACTCTGTAATAGAAGCAAGGTGTCCTCATTGCTGTTGAATTCGCATCTTCTGAGATATCTCAAACTTTGCGTGACTTTTTGGAACATCTCAATCGTTCAAATACGCTCTGCACGAATCTCAAAATCTCAAATAAAACTGGCCCCCTATGCTTCCCGAATAGGCACCGGACACGTCGGTCACGCAAAAATTAAGATATCTCAGAGGATACGGACTCATTGCTGACGTCATATCAGATAAAAATTCAATTAGGAGTAGGTCCGATGGGCATCGGACCTACTTTTAGGTTCAATTAGCTCTAACACCGTACGATTGGAATTAAGATTGGTGCGCACGGAATTGAAACAGATTTGTACATATTTTAATGTGCTTAAGACGGATCTTGATGCAATCGAATGGTCATTTCACCCATAGAACCAAAGTAAGTCCGATGGGCATCGGACCTACTCTGAATTCCTTCTCTTGACTGTTAACTCAAATTCCCAAATCAAATTTCCAACATAGGCAGAGACAATATCAAATTCCCAAATCATATTTCCTTGGTGGAAAAATGGTAGAAGGTGAACTCAAGCTGTTGGGAGCACGGGCTGACAAATTCACAATCAGGGTCAGAATTATTCTAGCACAAAAAGGGCTGAATTATGAGTACCTTGATTATTTCAACAAGAGCGAGCTTCTTCTCGAACATAATCCAATCTACAAGGAAGTGCCTGTACTTATCCATGACGATCGAAGCATCTGTGGGTCGTTGGTGATTTTGCAATACATTGATGAGAACTGGCCTGGTACCGGGCCTGCTTTGCTCCCTACCGATCCCTACGAACGCGCCGTTGCTCGCTTCTGGGCAGCGTATATTGACGATAAGGTACTCAAATTACTAATTATTATGTAATTTCACTATCAACTGTAATACATGTGAAATTGTGCTCTATAATGATAAAAACCACGGGCTTAGTAAAGTGGCACGAGCTCTCGAAGCATATGCTGGTTCAATTCTCGTCTCTCTAAAAGATACTCGGGTGTACTGGGGCCTTTTAATAAAATAAAAATAAAAATATGAGAAATCATAGAAGGCAAACTCAGCCGTGTCAGACCGGAATCGGACAAGACTAATCCGATTTTGGCCAGATTTACTCGGAAAATGAGTTTTAGAGGAAAAAAACAGGTTGAACAGTGTTGAATAGGCGGAGTTTCCCGAATCTGCACCGTTTCCAGACCGATTCCCATGATTTGGATGAGAATCGTTATAGCTTGATTTGAGATTTTAAGTTACATTTTGTATTTGTTTTTAAGAATGACACAGAACTTCGAAAGAACTGGAAAGGGCGCAGCTGGGTGGGGAGGACGAATCTCTAACTATTTATTTGTTTGAATAGACTTGGTGCATAGCTTTTAACTATATAAAATTTAAAATTACTAATAGTTCATGGTAAACCTTGACCATTTATACGGTTATACCTAATCCAATGAATTATTCTTTTTACTGGAGTGGGTCAAATATTAAAAATTATTAAACTTATAAGTCATTTATTTGGGTTCATATATATTCACTGTGGCTTGCACGGACTGACTCAAGATGGATGCGTGGTTACTCGTTATCCTCTTTTCTCTTATTTTACGTAGGGTCCACTGTCAACACAAAATCAATTCATTATACGCCACACTGAACTTGAATTATTGGTTCTATCTTCTTTTCTTTAGTTGATCTATTTATCTTTTGAATACACCTAGCCGGGCATCCACTAATATTAGAAAACACAAGGCCTTGTTCGTAATTGACAAAACACCGTAGAAGCAAAAACCGGCTGTTCTGGCACGGAATCGGCCCGGACCGGAATCGGACAATATTGATCCGATTTCAGTTAAGAGTTACACGGTTGATTCCAACTCAAATTTTGATCGAAACAGTTCAATTTCAGTCATATTTCAGCCGAAACAGTCCAATTTCAGTGAAATTTGGTTGAAACGCGCTATAACCACCAATCAAATTTTTTTTGTGCGGAGCATAACTCGAACCTGAAAATGATTATATAACATCCCATACAACTACCACTATATCATACAACATTTTGTAACTAGAAAATATAACTATATGTATAGATTTTGTAGTTTGTACTATATCAAATCCATTAAAAACATGTATATATTGTATTAGTGGATTATTTAATTATAATCATTTGTCTAAACATAAATTATTGACAAATTATTTTTTATCAATTTTTTTCTAATTTTTTAGTATAAAACAAGTTTTTGGCAAAAAAAGGTCTAAGTTTCCGATCTGATTCGGCCGATTCCTACTGATTCACTCGATTCGGATCCCACGGTTAAAACCGATTCCAATTTCAATTCTAATTTTGATTTCTATGTGAGAAATGTTATACATGAGGTTGGAGATTGTGGGATAGGATGGAGTGTATTGTAGGTGTTCAGCTCATGATCAGCGAGGAAATGGTGCACGAAACCTTAAACAAATCGAGACAAAAAGCGGCAAAATCTGGCATGGGGAAAAAAAGTGGTCGATTTACTTTGTGTCAACTTGCTGGACAAGATTACTCTGCAGGAGGCAAGGTTGAGAATACATAATTGCTAGTAAGAAATTCATCTTTTATCCGACATCTGTCTCTGTGACATCACAGTTGCGTATAAGTGGGTTGTAATTTTTCCTTTTTTTCATGTTTTAATCTGTAATTGACAGCCACTATCAGTATTAATTCTCACAAAGAGAGAGAGAGAGAGATTGGAGATGAACTAACAATAAAAGTTACAAATGATTCATCTTTCTTGTTTATCCTTGCAGTTGTTACCTTCATTTGTTGGTATTCTGAAGGCAACAGAGGAAACAAGAACACAAAAAACTACCGATACAGTGGCTGCTCTTGAGCAGTTGGAAGGAGCTTTCAAAAAATGCTTTGCTGAGAAGAATTTCTTTGGGGGAGACTCCATTGGTTTTGTTGATGTGATTTTGGGTTGCCAGTTGACATGGATGAAGGCAGCAGAGAACATATTTGGGATCAAGTTGCTTGATGAGACAAAGGTACCATTATTGGTAAAGTGGGAAAAACACTTCCTCGCTGCAGATTTCGTGAAGTGCGTTATGCCGAGTGTAGAGAGCATAGAAGAGGATGTAAGACTTCTTCGAGCCACAATATGGAATATTGATCAATTAAATATTTTGTAAACATCTGTGAGATCGTATTTAGCTATTAGTATTACTATGAACTCCCTTTGGTATATTAACATTATTCCTGATATGAAAATAAAATGAACTGAAAACTGTAATGATATATAGATAATAAATAATGTAATAAAGGTTGAATATCGTATTTGTAAAATGTTATTGTTAACTGGAATATAATAGTTAATGTACTAGTGAAATAGATATGAAAGTTTAATTATTGACAATTGGTTACAAAGGATCATTATTATAGTTAATTTTTCTACGAATATAGTACTCAAAATGGTATCTTTATCGGATAATATCGATTGCTTAATTGTTAAATAAGATTGTCAAAATATGTTAAAGGTACAAGTACACCTGAATTGTTAAATTGAATATTGTATATTGTATATATCGAGAATGATTATTCAAGGGTCAAACTGAATTTTAAAAGTAATCACTTTGACACAGATTTCTGAACACAGATTTCTGATTCTCTGAATCTATCTCAGATTTTTATTTAGATTCCTACTGAGATTGTATACTTTGTTCCTGATTGTGGTATTCTTTCTTGACACTGAGATCTGCCAGTATTAGTATTGCTCTTGTTTATCTAATGCGAATTGTAATCTGTTTAGGATCAAATTGTAAAAATTAAAGTCTAGTTTATATTCAATGTCGATCTATTGAAACATCAATCAAAATAATTAATTATGTGTCTCGTTCAAACCTGTAATTAGCCAAACTCAGCTCAAAATTCGGCCCAACTGGGTCATATAACAAAACAAGTCCAACTCGGACTATTTCTTTTGGAACAAAAATAAAGTAATTTTAGTTGTCCCCAATTCCATTTTTTCTCTTTCGATAATAAAAGTTTATCCAAACAATTCACAAGTTCCACAAATTACTACCATGTCCCAAGACGAATCATGACACTATCTTCCAAAAGATGTTGGTAAAAATAAATTTGCTTTTATCATCAACAACAATATTGTTTTTTATTATTATTTAAAATAAATATATCAAATATATAGGGGTGCACAAAAAGTTCGTACGTAGTTCGTAAATCAATTCGAGTTTGATTCGAAAAAGTTCGTAAAAATTCGATTTGAAATAGTTCGAAATTAATTCAAACCAAACTCAAACTGGACCTGGCTCATTCGAAATATGTTCGCGAACTATTCTAATTTGAATCTCAAAGTAACGTATATCGTTGATTTCCGCTGATAACTTGTATTCGATGATTACTTAAAAAGTTAAAACATAAGACCGTCCAGTCATATGTCATAACTCGTAAGACGTAAGACGTAATCCTCGCTCTCAGTTCTGAAATCCTAGACGACTTTCATCTCTTGCTCTCGGCGACTATGATCACTTTTTCTTGTCGTAAAAAAGTTCGTAAAATATTCGAAATTGAGTTCGTATTAATTCAAAATTAATTTAAATCAAACTCAAACTGAGATAAGTACGATTCAGTTCAATTCGTTTGCAATCATAAATATATGCATTTAATAAGGCACTCAATTGGGAAATAGCACGCTGATTGAAGCTAATATGTCTCTAACTAACGGGATCAATTTGGATTCGACGAGTTCCTACTTCCTCGTTCATCCGATCGGCGTTAAAATCCGTATGCACTATTTTAATATACATGAATGTAAACTTTAATATTCATATACAATTATACATGATATTAAAACAAGAGTAGAACTAGGGTGCTCCTAAGTTCACCAAATTTTTTGTGAACTTGACTCTAAAATATGTCGAATCGACTTTAAACGATGAATTCAAACCGTTGAAATCATTTTACCCAATGAGTGATGCGTCTACATGTGAAAATTTTAAAGTTTCGAATTAATTTAATATAGAGTCAAGTGGTCAAAAGTTTAAGGTTTATAAATTAATTTTAATGCATTCATTTTTTGGACTCCTTTGATCACTTGACTATATATTAAATTAATTCGAAACTTTAAAATTTTCACATGTAAACGCATCAATCATTAGGTAGAAGAATTTCAACGGTTTGAATTCATCGTTTAAAGTCGATTCGATATATTTTAGAATCAAACTCACAAGAAGTTTAGTGAACTTAGGAGCACCCTAGTTCTACTTATTAAGGGCGTGTTTGGCTACAATACCGCGTGTTACTGTTAATGCGGGAAAAAAAAATTCAGTTCAACTGAATTTTTTTTTTCCGCCTGAACAGTAACCCGCTGTTTACTATTCACCCGTTCCCAGATTACAGCCGAACAGACCCTAAAACAAATGAGACAGATGTTGAATCCGTCAGACTCAAATTTAAGTCCGATGCCATCAAAGTCAAATTAGTTTCTAACTAAAACCAATACTTTGTACGAAAATTTAATGATCCACCGGCCAAACTCACATAGTACGTACTACTGTACACTTAAAAAAAAGGTCAGAATCCTGTAAAGTAATTTAATTTTTGAGTTTTGAACTGGGACCGTCCGATTCAAATTCATCTTTCGGAATCAGACGGTCGCAGATTTGAATCTGAATTCGAAAAAAGACGGGCGAGCACAAACACGTGTCAATTTCAGCCATCAACTCTGTTTGGATCCTCTCCAGTTAGACGGAATTTTCTTGGAGAACATTAAGCAGATCGAAACAGTTTATAGTTGATCGAACGGTTCAGATTATGTGAGTTCTAAATTGCACGAATCATCTTGGATCCTCTCAATTCAATGCCAATATCTCAATCGTTCAAATAACTTTTGCACGAATCTCAAAGCTCGAATAAAATTAGACCCCTATGTTTCCCCGAATAGGCACCGGACACGTCGGTCACGCAAAAATTGAGATATCTCAGACGATACGGACTCCAACCCACCGCGCCGACCATATTTTCCTCGTGCTGAGGAATATACAAGAATATATGTGGCAGAGCGGCGTAGTTTCTTGCGTGGCATTCTGTTAAACGTTCAAAATAGTAATTTGAATCCAATTTAGTTATGGTACTATAAAATAATTGGATTTCAAAATGAAAAGAAGTTGTAACCAGAAATTGGACTATATTATTTCTCTCAATTGTTGCAACATAAATCCGTCGACATGATAAATTCATAAATTTCACATGCCCTAAACAATTTTTATAATAATTATAAATACACCAACTCATTGGCTCATTGCGGAAGAAATATACATTTGGCTACATAGATTAAAGACACAGAAAATCAAGTTCTCTTTGCATTCCACTTCCCTCCATCATTTTCTATTTTCATATCATCATTTCCCACTTCACTTTACACTTTCTCCTCTTCTTCCATAAATTCCACCACCTCTCTCCAATTTCTTACTCAAAATTTCTCTCCTCTGATATCTGTAATAGTGTAATGGCTTCCCTTAGAACCCCTTCTCTGTCTCTCAAACCCTCTGCTTTCTCACAAACTAAACCACTAGCTTCCTACCAAACCTTTTCTCAATGCAAAATCCCGACAATACCCAACAAAAGGAGCACGAATCTCAAAGCTATCAATTCAAGCATCAAGGCTTCTGCTTCTTCCTCCACCTCCACAAAGCATCATACCTCCGCTACCACCCCAGGTATGCAAAATTGCAAATTCAACTGTTCATAATTGAACATATTAAAAAAACGAAAGAATTGATTCATTGATTAATTAATAACTTGAATGATTTAGGCAAGGTACAAGAGATGCATGTGTATGAGCTTAATGAGAGAGATCGAGGCAGCCCCGCGTACCTGCGCCTTAGCCAGAAGGAGGTTAATTCATTAGGCGATCTTGTTCCTTTCAGTAATAAAGTGAGGTTTCAAACTTTCAATTAATATATTATCATTTAGTATTAATGTTTTTTTTTCAAGAAGGTTCAATTAGTATAGGGTTAATTTCTCATGTACACTTAGAAATTGACCCTATTATATAATATCATTGTATGGCATTGGCCTACCAGTGGTTAAGGTTCATTTAAAAATGTAAAAGGTACATTGTGCATTATGTATGTTTATAATTGTCCTTAAAAGTACTTTATTGGGACATAAATATATGGGGTCCGACTCTGCTGCTCACCAAACAGGAGAGCACTGCTTGTCTAAATCTAATTGTTGAATTGTTTAATACACGAATCTCAACGCAGATGAACGGCTAGATTTAGACACGCAGGGTCCTGCTCTCCTGTTTGGTGAGCAGCGGAGTCGGTTCCAAATATATGCTAGCAGAACTTAGTTTTCATGACAGCATCTATGCCCTGAGAAATGTTTTATTTATAAAGTTTGGACCAAAGATTACAATCTGCCCCTTTCAGAAATACATACAACTAGATTTTATTTTTGTAGTAAAGTCTTACAAACAAAAAAAAAATTAAAATTTAGAATATATAAAATTGCTCAAATTCATGTAAAATTTAATTTAATTTAAGGTATATCATGGCAACTTGGAGAAGAGGTTAGGCATAACTGCCGGCATCTGCATACTAATCCAGCACGTACCAGAGAAAAACGGAGACAGGTACGAGGCCATATACAGCTTCTACTTTGGCGAATATGGCCACATATCGGTACAAGGACCGTACCTGACCTACGAAGACACGTACCTGGCTGTTACTGGTGGTTCCGGCATTTTTGAAGGCGTAACCGGCCAGGTCAAGTTGCACCAAATAGTGTTCCCTTTCAAGATATTCTACACCTTTTATTTGAAAGGAATACCTGATTTACCACAAGAGCTTTTGGGTACGCCGGTCGTACCGTCACTTGAGGTGGAGCCCACACCGGCTGCCAAGGCAGCAGAGCCCCATGCTGCTTTAAAAAATTATACAGATTAGTATATAGCTAATAGAGTTTAGTGGTTTGTTGGAGATTAATAAAATGAATCTGTTTTCTGATAGTGTGGACGTTGCTTTGCAGAGGTTATAGTATAGGATTACTTGCCCACACAATTAATGTGCTAAGTGTGCTTTTTTTTTTTAAATTAAGTATGCAATTATTCAATAAAATAAGTTACAAATTGAATTATTTAAATATTAGCAATCTATTGTTGTGGTGTCAATTTGGGATGAAAATACTGCTCACAATCGCTTAATTAGAAAAAAAATTTAATTAAGTGTGAAACTCTGTTGAGTCAGGTCATCCTTTACAAATGTGAAACTGGAAATTACATATAAATTAGTTGTATAAAGTTGACACTAGTTGAAAATTTACAAGGTTTGCACGCGGTACAAAAGCTGGTGAACCCGGGCCAATTCGGCCCGAGGTGGAACGAACATGGCTACTTCAATAGTCGTGCGGATTCTAATTGGACGGTCCAGATCCAAACATAAATATTTTGTTACCTTAGGTGATATGTAATTAATGAAATTACAAATACGTGAACCCATTTTAAGGAAATAATTTTGAATTTCTTGGGAATAAATTTTGATTATTTCTTTTAATCAAAATTTTGTCAGAATGTATCAAACCGATCCTGTCTTCCAACTTTAACTCGATCCAATAAATTAACCACTGAGAACTGGAATAGCTCTGAAGATTTTCTTTTAAGTCCTCTGGATGGTTTTAAACTGTATTGAATTTCCTGATCAGTACTTTAATTATAAAAAGAAAAAGAGACCATCTAAAGCGCTGGAGGAGTTCAACAAAATAAAATTAGCCGTTGGCGGAGAAAGGAACAAAGGAATTCGCATCCTCTGAGATATCTCAAACTTTGCGTGACTTTTTGGAATATCCTAATCGTTTAAATACATTCTGCACGAATCTCAAAGCTCAAATAACACTGCCCCCTACGGTTCCCCGAATAGGCACCGGACACGTCGGTCACGCAAAAATTGAGATATCTCAGAGGATACGCACTCGGAACAAAGAGGGGCGAGCACAAACACATGTCAAATTAAGCTTCTTCAACTCAGTTTGGATCCTCTCCTGTTAGACGGAATTGTCTTGGATAATAGTCGCCAGATCGAAACAGTCTATACTTGATTGAACGGTTCAGATTATGTGAGATCGAAATTGCACGAATCATCTTGGATCCTCTCCATTCAATGCCAGCTCCTACAGTCCAAACCGCCGCGCCGACGAATTCGCATCCTTGAGATATCTCATATTTTGCGTGGCTTTTTGGAAAATCCCAACTGTTTAAAGACATTCTGCACGAATCTCAAAACTCAAATAATACTGTTCCTGCGCTATCTCCCAATAGGCACTGGACACCTCGGTCACGCAAAATATGAGATATCTCAGAGGAAACGCACTCCACGTCGGGTGCGTATCCTCTGAGATATCTCAATTTTTGTGTGACCGACGTGTCCGGTGCCTATTCGGGGAACCGTAGGGGCTAGTATTATTTGAGTTTTGAGATTCGTGCAGAATGTATTTGAACGATTGACATATTCCAAAAAGTCACGCAAAGTTTGAGATATCTCAGAGGATGTGAATTCCTCCGCGTGGACCATATTTTCCTCGTGCTGACGAATATACAAGAATATATATGGCGGAGCGGTGTAGTTTTTTGCGTGGCATTCTATTAAACGGCAGAAGTTGTAGCTAGAAAATAATTAGATTTCAAAATGTACATAAGTTGTAGCCAGAAATTTGACTATATTCTTTCTCTCCAATTGTTGCAACCTGAATACGCCGAGATGATAAATTCATAAATTTTACATGCCCCAAACAATTTTTATAATAATCATAAATACACCAACTCATAAAGTCACAACCATAGTACCAAAATTTGTGAGTTATTCATGAATAATTCAGAACAGTGGTCCCTACAAATTAAACAGTATATAAAACGGTAATTTCCGTATTTAACGATTTATTCGCAAATTATTCACGTATTTTACAAATTTACCGTATAAATCGCATTTTATTCGAAAAATTCGTCGCTGGAGAGTGTTCTTGCATTTTATTCAAACTCAAATAACTTCTTTCTTCTTGATAAAATCCCCTCTCTGTTAACAAATATTACAAAAATGCCGTCTTTTGTCAGCTACCCATGTGCCCTAGCGCCTGGGAGATTGGGATCCCTTAGAAGAATTTTTTTTCTTTTTTGACTTGAGTCATGCCTCTTAAAAAAATTGAGGGTTTTTTTTCATATTATTTTTTTTACTCTCTTATTGTACCGAATTATTTTCAAATTATACTCGAATCACGAATTTTTTATCATACTAAACTGAATCCAAATTTTTTATTTGTCACTATGGTCACAACTCATTGACTCATTGCGGACGAAATATACATATGGTTACATAGATTAAGGACACAGAAAATCAAGTTCTCTTTGCATTCCACATCCACCTCCATTATTTTCTATTTTTCATATCATCATTCCCACTTCACTTTACACTTCTCTTCTTCCAATTTCTTAAATTTCTCTCCTCTGATATCTGTAATTCTGTTATGGCTTCAATTAAAACCCCTTCTCTCTCTCTCAAACCCTCTGCCTTTTCACAAACTAAACAACTAACTTCCTACCAAACCTTTTCTCAATGCAAAATCCCCACAATACCCAACAAGAGGAGCACGAATCTCAAAGCTCTCAATTCAAGCATCAAGGCTTCTGTCTCTTCAACAGGTATGCAAATTCAACTGTTCATAACGGAACTAATTAAAAAACAAAAAAATTGAGTATTTGTTTGATTAATTAATAACTTGAATTAATGATTTAGGCAAGATTCAAGAGATGCATGTGTATGAGCTTAATGAGAGAGATCGAGGCAGCCCCGTGTACCTGCGCCTTAGCCAGAAGGAGGTTAACTCATTAGGCGATCTTGTTCCTTTGAGTAATAAAGTGAGGTTTCAAAACTTTCAATTAAAATATTATCATTTGTATTAAAATCTGCTGCGATCCGAAGGTATGAATAGTAATCCTAAAATCTATGTTTTTCCAAATCCAGCCATCTAATAATTTATGTGCTCGTATTTCAAAATAACTAATTTTTCTGTTAACGAATCTCTAAATAATTTAACAGTTGGAATTGAAAAGGCAGAGATTGCAGAATACTGTTCATGGGTAAAGAATTGCAGCAGATTCGGATCCCTATTATATATCATTGTATGGCATTGGCCTACCAGTAGTTAAGGTTCATTTAAAAATGTGAAAGGTACATTGTGCATTATGTATGTTTATAATTGTCCTAAAAAGGTACTTTATTGGGACATGAATATATGTTAGTAGAACTTAGTTTTCATCACAGCATCTATGCCCTCAGAAATGTTTTATTTATAAATTGGGGCCAAAGATTACAATCTGACCCTTTTTCTAAAATACATACAACTACATTTATTTTTGTAGTAAAGTGTTACCAAAAACATTGAAATTTAGAATATATAAAATTGCTCCAATTCATGTAAATTTTAATTTAAGGTATATCATGGCAATTTGGAGAAGAGGTTAGGCATAACTGCCGGCATCTGCATACTAATCCAGCACGTACCAGAGAAAAACGGAGACAGGTACGAGGCCATATACAGCTTCTACTTTGGCGAATATGGCCACATATCCGTACAAGGACCGTACCTGACCTACGAAGACACGTACCTGGCTGTTACGGGTGGGTCCGGCATTTTTGAAGGCGTAACAGGCCAGGTCAAGTTGCACCAAATAGTGTTCCCTTTCAAGTTATTCTACACCTTTTATTTGAAAGGGATACCTGATTTGCCTCAAGAGCTTTTGGGTACGCCGGTCGTACCGTCACTTGAGGTGGAGCCCACACCGGCTGCCAAGGCAGCAGAGCCCCATGCTGCTTTAAAAAATTATACAGATTAGTATATAGCTAATAGAGTTTAGTGGTTTGTTGGAGATTAATAAAATGAATCTGTTTTCTGATAGTGTGGAGGTTGCTTTGCAGAGGTTATAGGATTACTTGCCCACACAATGTGCTCAGTGTGCTTTTTTTTTTAAAATTAAGTATGCAATTATTCAATAAAATAAGTTACAAATTGAATTATTTAAATCTTAGCAATCTATTGTTGTGGTGTCCATTTGGGATAAAAAAGACTGCTCACAAGTCACAATCGCTTAATTAGATTTTTCTTTTGTTAGGGACAAGTCACTAAACTCTGTCAAGTCGGGTCTTCCTTTTTTATTAAGTGTGAAACGGATCCGATAGGAGAATAGTACTTTGTTATTCTAAATCTAGTCGTTCATCTGTCTTGAGATTCATGCATAAAAATTCAACGGTTAAATTTGAAATAACAGATTTCTGCTTTCCTATTTGGAGAGCAGCAGAGTCGGATCCGTGTGAAACTCCGTTGAGTCAGGTCATCATTTACAAATGTGAAACTGGGAATTACATATAAATTAGAAGTTGTATAAAGTTGACGAGGAGGGTTCCAATGCACCCAAAATTTCATGCTCTCATTTGCTTCCAATCTTTTATCTTCATTTTCAAAGTCCAAACAGTTGATCCGAACCGATCAACATGACCTTCGTAATAAAATATGTCTGGAGACCAAATTTTATATTTTTTTTGGAAGTTTTTTACTACTTTTTAAAATAGGTACAAAATCACTCTATCGGATGGTCCAGAATCTTCTTAAAATAATGATTTTGTACCTATCTTAAAAAATAGTAAAAATATTCCAAAAAATATAAATTTGGTCTTCGGACATATTTTATTATGAAGATCATGTTGAACGGTTCAGATCGACTATTCAGACTTTGAAAATGAAGATAAATGAGATAAAAGATTGGAAGCAAATAGGAGCATAAAAATTTGGGTGCATTTGAACCCTCCTCAAAATTGACACTAGTTGAAAATTTACAATGTCCGCATGTGGTACAAAAGCTGATCAACATACAAGTCTGTTTTAATAGTCATGCGGATTCTAACTGGACGGTCCAGATCCGAACATAAATATTTTCTTACGAAATTACGAATTCGTGAACCCATTTTATGGAAATGATTTTGAATTTTTTGTGAATAAATTTTCATTATTTTTTTAATCAAAATTTTGTCAATAAATTAACCACTGAGAACTGTCTGGAATAGCTCTGAAGATTTTCTCTTTTTAAGTCCTCTGGATGGTTTTAAACTGTATTGAATTGCCTAATAAGTACTTCATTATAAAAAGAAAGAGAAACCATCTAAAGCGCTGGAGGAGTTCAACAAAATAAAATTAGCCGTTGCCGGGCTTTCAAAATCCTCTTGATAGTTTATCTTGGGAAATCTTTGGCAAGGGAACAAAAGAAATATTATTCGCCGTTGCCGGGGATCGAACCCGGGTCACCCGCGTGACAGGCGGGAATACTCACCACTATACTACAACGACTTTTGTGTTCAACTGTAAGTCTTTTATTTATAAGTACTAGAGTTCCAACTCCGTTCTGTCAATAGAATTTACTCACTAGCTCTTCGCTCAGCCATTCTAAGCGAGCCTTTAATTCTGGCAATATAAGAGCTTTTGTGTTACTTTTTTTTTTTTTTACTACAATCAGGTGCACTTTATACGGTTTATGATTGAATTAGATGTCTTGGGCCTTAGATCCATGACTGGAATTGCAAGTGAATGTAGACAATACTGCTAGATTTTGTCATTTACATGTGCTGTGGTTGTTGATTGCACATGGAGGTACTATTGCATGGGCACCAAATTAAGCTCTAATTTTCATGTTGGACAAGTAATAATTTTGATTGTTTGTTGTTTTTAATTTTTTTTTTCCTTACTACTGATTGGTTTTCATAACTCATGCATTTTTAATTTATTTTATAGTTGATTTATGCCCAACAATGAATTTAATCGGACAAGTTTTAGCTAGTGTGTTGGTTTTTCTTTGAGGGTGTGATCTAGTGAGGGGGGGAAATGCGGTATGCTTATTTTGTTCATTTGCTCCAGACGAATGTAATCGGAGAGGAAAAGAGAGGAACGCAGTACTGTGGAGAGGTGAAGACGCCATACAAAGCTTCAAAATTTTGTAACCTCTGATTTGAGGTGACTCTGCTGTTCTCCAAATGAAATAACAGGATCATGTTATTTCAAATCTAATCGTTAAATTTTATGCACGAATCTCAATATACATATTTTATTTCAAATCTAATCCTTGGATTACCGTTGGCGCCTTTTTTGCCTCTTGAATCATGATGTTAGAAATATTGTTTCTCGCTCGGTCGCTCCTCCAAATTAAAGAATCTTAACAAAGTTTTAATGAAGATACTTTGCCAAAATTTCGTTCAAAATTTTGTACGTAACAAAGTTGATCGCAGCAAGAAATAACTATAACATATTTGTCGAATGAATAACTGAAATTCGAAATTCTATATTAAGAAACTTAATTAAAAGGTTGGTAGCTTTCAATAATTCAAAAGTTGAGGTACATTTTTGTAAATTAACTGAAATAACTCAAAGAAGGCATATTTTACTTCCATCTAACTGTATCTGTGAAAATGGCCCAGATTCAAATAAAAGCCCAAGAAAATGTTATTCATTTCATTTGATTATTTGTCCGAAATCCATTGCCCGAAGTCTAAATGGATTTCTTAAGATAAAACCTCCTATTGGGCTCATATTCATAGCTTAATTCAGGCCTGGCGCTAGGCCCTCCGTTGTAGTATATCCGAAGAGTCCGACTATTATGACATCAATATCATTTCAGCCTGAATGATAACAACTCCAAAGTATATTGGATAGATTTTAAATAATGAATTCGAACCATTCAAAGTGATCTACTTGATGAGTGGTATGTTTACATACAAAATTTATAATTTTTTGAATTTATCTCATATCAAGTCAAGCCGTCAAATGTGATTTTTTTTTTAAGTTAATTTTGATGCATTCATTTTTCCATCAGTTTTTTTAGCTTTATTTTATACTAAAATAATTCAAAATGTTATAAATTTTGCATGTTAACGCACTACTTATAAAGTAAATTGATTTGAACTTGTCTTTTAAAGTCTAATCAATAAGTTTTGAAAATCAATGTCACATGACACTGATGCCACATTTAATAAGCTCATTTTCGAGTTGCAATATTTTAAATTATTTTCACTAGGTATTTCATTATGTTATTTTTAAGGATGGGATCCACTGATAATATATTAACATCATAATTACAATAATAACAAATAATATATAATTTTATAATAAGATCTTTAAGGAAGTTGATAACCGTTTCTGTACTAAAATCTCTGAAACATTTCCGCACTATAACTGTATATGGGACCAAAACTATCCGGGGAAACTACAAAACTTTAGAACAAATTTTTTTTAAAGTATTAATATTGTCATTCTTAACTACTTAACTCTATATATGAAAGTATTTATACCTATGAAATAAACACTTGTTACATAAATAATTATCTTCCAACCAAATTCCTTAAACATCTCCACATCATAAAAATCTAGGGAGAACCACTCAAACTATATGGGGGACCGTATATGTTTTTAAATGTGAGTTTTTTTCTCCGTTCAATCTCATCCATATTTTGACGATCTGTGAGGAATTTTGAGAATCTAAAACCACGAACGTCTTCTACGTGATTTTATCTTTCAAATGAGATCCATGATGTACTTGTGTGCTCGTCGTCACACAAGTATTTGTAACTCGTCGTGCAAGTATTTAATATTCGTCATGCGAGTAATTTTTAATTATGATGCGGAGATGTTTAAATGTATTAATGTTAAATATTGCAAATATTAATATTTTATGTTTTAAGTATTTATATCTATAGTATATATATTTTTCATACATATATACCTATATATCCTACGAAAATTTAATTCTTTTACAGATTAATCTTCAAGCATTTGATCATATCAAAAGTTACACATCATGGTATTAATATCTTATTTTTCAAATTGGCTCAAAATCACCAATAATCGCCCGATATTCGAAAAAGAAAAGCAGCACATTAAAGTATTAATATCTTATATTTCAAGTATTTATATTTATAAAAGTTGATGCAGAGGAGGACGATATAATTAGTGGGGGATTATAGCACTTCATTAGAAAAATATTAACACGAGGATGAGTAATGTATTGAAAAAGAGAGGACAATAGATACACATAAAAAAAAAACATTAAATATGATGCAAGTTTTTACGTTCAAAGAAAAGTAAACTTGTAACCGTTTATCTTTATCAACATCCAATAAAATATCAAATGATAACGAAATGTTATGAAATTTGATATACAACCAATCCATAAGTCTTACTACACGTTCATTTTTTTTCTAAAAAAGGATTGCTCAATATATATTTAGAATTATATTGTTAAGATTGTCAAAATATTTATCATCAAGAATTTCCTATCTTATTTTTTATGTTTGACAATTGACATACTAATACCATATTCCAAATCAATAATTAGTTGCGTGTTTCATTCTGAACGATAAATAAACTAAAAATTTTAAAAGTATTGTGAATTTGTAACAATTATAATGTTTCATATATTTCTTTTTTAGTAAATACGATTGGAGATCAAGACACTCAACTATTTGATATACACATAAAATTTTCCCATCTAAATTTTAAACTTACGACTTTTCGTAAAAGAAATGTTTGTTTTTTTTTGGCAATATAATTGGCTATACTTTTCTCGATGTTTTTGTTTTTGTTTTTGTCAAGATTAAAGAGTTAAGTTTCTTAGCTCCGAAGTATGGGCCTTAATTGCGACCTTGTATTGTTTTTCTTAGCTAGTAGCCATAAATCCAAAACCTAACACGCGTTCGAATTTCCAAGGCAAAGAAAAAACGTCCATTTCTAGAACCTTCCCGATCTCTCTCGTGGGTCCCTTGGCATTTGCTTCTTCTTCCATCTGGGGCCCACTTATGGAACCCGCTCCATCGTCAGATCATTTGGACAGCTCCACGTGTCATTAATTAATCAATGACCGTCCGAATCGGTGATGGCAAACACGTAATAAATGTACCTAGACATGGTCTTTCGGTCTTGAGCCAGCTACTCCCGAATCACGGAATCAGGCAGTTTTGTCATTCTTGTTCTCCTATCCAAAATGGACAGGTTCATGAACCGTATGGCATATGCACCGAGTGTTGGGTCCCAATATCAGTTGGTTCCATGTACTTGTTCATTTGTGTACGGTTTAGACAAGTTCTGTTTCTTTTGAGCCCATAGTTAATTTACGTAGACGTAGTCTAAGCATCGTCGGCAGGAAATTCCATCCAAGTATTGACGAATTCACATCCTCTGAGATATCTCAAACTTTGCGTGACTTTATAGAAAATCTTGACCGTTTAAAGAGTTTTGCACGAATCTCAAAGTATAAATAACACTGGCCCCCGCGCTATTGTCAAATAGGAACCGAACACGTCGGTCACGGAAAAATTGAGATATCTCCGAGGATACGCACTCAACCTGACCTCCTCCTTCAGACTTCAGTAAGCTCTCATGTAGTAATTTCTATATTTGTTAATCTGAATATATTTTGTTGCGGGTCGTTATTCTATCTAGTCTTCAACTTGGTACAGAGTCAGTTATATGGAAATTTACACTGGAATGTTGCACAGAATAATTGGTACTTAACCCCTTCTCGTTTAAAAAATTGCAAAGTTACTTTTATTTCCTTTATACACTTTACCCTTGGAATCTATCTGTCAAACCAAGATTCCCCAGTTCTCAATCCAACGGCCCAGATGTCTCTTTCGCTTAGCCCGATCTCGTATAAATGGACCCTAATCGCCTCCACTGGAATCTTTACCCTTTTTCCAATCTCTCTCCTAGATTAAATTCAAAATCTTTCAAATAAATAGAAAATAGAAGAGCATTCAAGCTAGCAATGTCGGAGCACAAGGAGGAACACGAATCGGTGATTGAGAAGATATCTGAGAAGATCCATGGCCACGACGATTCATCGTCTTCGTCTGATTCCGACAACGAGAAATCGGCGGGTTCGTCAGCCGCCGCGCCGGCGAAGGGGTTGAAGGAGAAAGTGTTCCGCCTATTTGGAAGGGAAACGCCTGTGCATACTTGTATGGGTGGTGGAAAGCGTACGATCTTGATCCTTTTAACCTTTTTCATTATTTAATTGGCAGGTTTGGATGCGATGTAGTATAGGACTTTAAGGAGATTTACTTTCTATATATTAACTAGGTTAGATTCATTTCATTTACCAGTTAGGCTTTGGTTAGGTTGCTGTTGCTTGTGAGATCCCTGACTGTAATTATATATTCCTCTATGTGGATTTAGGCTTTTGCTTGTCCAAACCTGCAAGCAATTATATATTCACATTCCTGTTCTTAAATCTTTCTCATTTTCGGTTTTTATTTTTGCTAGACTTTATAAAACCTCTTATATTGGTGAATTAGGACACTAGAAAATTATTTCCTTAATAGTAAATAATTTGTTTTTATATATGTTTTAATTTTTGTGGATCTAGTTGATGTCTGGATTTTTAAACTTACTTCTTCTAAGATCCTAACAATTAAATGGTACAATCAATTTAATCTCATGTTTATTCTAACTGAGATCAAGGGAAGTACATAAGTTTTTCAGCTTGTAGGAACTATTAAAATTTGTAGTTAATAGCAGCTGAACATATCGTGTTTTGTATTCCTTGGAAGAATGGATATCTTATCAGATATAGAACATATCTCCCCTTTCTTAATTTCTTTGGACTATACCTGAGCTATTATTTCTTTAGTGTTAGAAATTGTGCTCTTCTATAAAGAAATGATATGACTCAGATGTATGTTTCCTTTCCAATGAATCTTCTACTTGTTAAAATCTATCTAATGTGGTAAAGAAGAAAGTTCTAACAAATGTTTTGGGCATCTAAATGCAGCTGCTGATCTGATTTTGTGGAGGAACAAAAAACTCTCAGCCTCAGTACTTGGTGGGGCCACAGTCATCTGGATTCTGTTTGAAGTAATGGAATACCCCCTTTTGACATTTGCTGCCCACAGTCTCATCATGACCTTGGCTGGCCTCTTTATCTACTCTAAGGCCTTGACATTTATTCACAAGTCAGTACTCTTTTTTTCTTTTTGAGTGAGGCTATGGTACTATGCATAGTGTGGATTGGTCCGTACTATGGATCTATATCTTTGTTTTCAAAGTTCAAATAGTTGATCTGAACTGTTCAACATGATCACCATAAATTTTACATCTTTTAGAATTGTTTTACTATTTTTTATGTAGGTAGAATACCACTACTTTTGAATGGTCTAGAATTTTTAGATCCAATGATATTCTACCTATCTAATAAAAATGTATAAAATGTAAAATTTGATCTACAAGTACATTTTCATATGGAGGTCATGTTGAACGGTTCAGATCGACTGTATGAGCTTTGAAAACAGTAATATTTATCCATAGTACGGACCAATTGGCGCTATGTATAGTATCATAGCCTCACTCTTTGCTTTTTCGTACTAGATGGTTATATGTGGTGCCTGTCTTCAAATGGATGCAGTTTTGGAATGTGAAAGCTGTATTCTCAGTTTGTCATTTATATCAATTGGATTTCTGTTTGTGGTATTGATGATGACACTTAAATTTTTGGGACTTCTAAGTATGCTGGATGTAATAATATATGGATTTGTTTGAAGGTGGGCAATAGAGACAATTTAAGTTAATATAGGGCGTGCAACACTTTGTGCTTGTTGTACCTGATAAAGAAAAAAGAACCTCAAGTGGTATACTCTTTTTGATGCTTCTATCTTTACACATTTAAAAAATTGCAGAAGTCCACCTAATATTCCAGAGGTGAGCATTCCGGAGGACTTGACGATCAAAATTGCACGCTCTTTGTGTTACGAGATTAACAGGGCTTTTGCTGTGCTGAGACAAATTGGGCTGGGACATGATCTAAAGAAGTTTCTTCTGGTATGTGTTTTCTTCAGATTCTGCTATTCTATTTTTTGTTTCTTTTCACTACGGCTGCTTGATTTTCTTAGGATTCTTTTATTGGATATACAAATATGAATTAGTGATGAGTTGTTGCTTATTATTATGCAGGTTCTTGCAGGTTTCTGGTTTCTGTCAATTATCGGAAGCTGTTGTAGTTTCTTGACCTTGTTCTACATAGGTAATTATCTCTTCAACTGATTGATTTTTATTTTACTAATTTGTTTCTTTTTTTTTAACCAAACTAACTGATTACATTATAGATTTCTGAATTGATGTTTAGCCATAGATAAAATATTAAACCAAACTTAACTGATTCCATTATTTGTTTTTGCTGGAACAGTGTTCGTGTTGCTTTACACTCTACCAGTTCTGTATGAGAAGTATGATGACAAGATCGATGCATATGCTGAGAAAGCCTCAATTGAAGCGAAGAAATACTACGCCATTATCAACGAAAAGTACCTATCCAAAATTCCAAAAGGCCCGTTGAAAGATAAGAAATCTGAATGAGTTGAAAACTCGAATTCTACACTGTTGATTTGCTAGTTAGCATCTTTTTGTAGGGTTGATGTGATAGTGTGTTATCATATCATCTTTATTACTGATTCAGATTATTAAGTCTTCCTTTTTGCCACTATTTTAGTTTGATCATTATTATTATTGTTATTATTTGTTATGGTAGTGTGTGTTCAGGTGTCTCATGCTATACTGTGTTATTGTTATTCTCTATATAAATTCTTCTTTGTTGAAGCTATTGAAAACAATGCCATTTTTGCTTCTTTTTTTCATTTTTAATCAACAGTATGAGTGTATCTTTCCAAATACAACAGCGTATCTTTTCAAATCGGTACGCTTAAATATATCAATTTTACGAAGCGGAGAGCGGTTTGGATCTGATGCCCATCAGACTCAAATTTATCCCATGGGTCCAATTCGCTTTAAGATCCGTGCATATGGATATTTAAGTGGATGTGCACGGATATTAAAGTGAGATGCATGGATCTTAAACTGAATTAAACTGAATCGGATGGTAATGAAATTTATCGAATTCAGTTTGAGTCGAGCATCAGACCTAAACAGCTCTCTACGAAGGGGGCTCTCACCTTTGTTTTTTTTAGGTACTTCCGAAAATCTCTTCTTGATATTTTGATCATGATTGTTCACCTTCCTGTTCAGAAATGTAGGCATCTCACATATAGTCCTGAATACTCCTGATACATAATTAAAGGTATATGCCAACTAATAGTGGGCCTATTGGAAAGATGTAATTATTTTCATAGAGCACAGGTTGTAATTCATGTTCCCTTTAACAATTTTACCTTACCAACTTCAAAGAACAATTTATTATTTCTCCGAGGCTATAAATTCGGATATGAACCATTCATATGATCCCCTCTCTTTTGGTACCAAATGAAAGAGCCACAAAATGAGGTGAGAGAAGTGTTTAGGGTTCCGATATGGGATTGCGGGAGCCATCTCTACGACTCCTACGAGCTCGTCTCTTTCTCTCACCTACTAGACCGGCATGTAACCTTGCTTCCCTTCTTAAAGAATCCATCGAAACAACTCGACTGCACAAGGTTTTGCGAAACTGATGAAGTGGCGAGAAACCGGAATCAGAAGAAAAAGGCGATGATGGGTCGGAGAATTAAGAAGGAGAAGGTCAAAAGGAAGAGGGTGATTATGTCTTCTATGGTTAAAGCCATTGCATGTTGGAGTGGCTAAACAAACTCCTTTTGCTATGTGAAAGGCTCTTTTATCAAGTAATATTCAAATTCCTTTTGTTTTGGATATCTTTTTCTGTCTTGTGTTTTGTAATAAGACATGGATTAGTTGCAAAAATGGGGTTGCTTGTTGCTTCATACTTCATAGTATTGTTTTTCACATTTTGTTAGAATCTTATGTCTCGTTTGCTTGATTTGTTCAACTCACTACTCTTTTTTGTTGATTTTGTTATATTGATACAATCATATCCGTTTGATTATCATGACAATAGATAATATGAGTATTAAAATTGAAAAAAAAATGACAAACTTGTTCATCATATTATAGATATATTATATATCAAAATTTGATTATTAAAATAAAAAATTAAGGATAAAATTATCCTTTAATTTTTAAACTACTTAATAGGCGTTCAATTGCTTTTTCAAATGTATCAAATTTGATAGATAATTTTCTAAACTATAAGGGATCCAATTACACCATTTTATGGTGACAAATTTTGACACCATATGTTTATAAGTTATTTTTTGCGATTTCAAAGTCCCAACAGTTGATTCGAATCGTTCAACATAATCTTCATATTAAAATGTGCTTGGAGACTAAATTTTACATATTTTGAAAATTTGTTTAGTATTTATTACGATGTGTACAAAATTGATGTTTTTAGACAATTCTAGACCATTGAAAAACAATGATTTTAAAAAATTCTAAATAGTGAGTAACCAATTTCCAAAAAAATATAAAATTTGGTCTTAAACTACATTTTAATATGGAGATAATGTTGAACCGCTCGGATCGACTGTTTAAATTTTGAAATCACAAAAATAACTTGTAAACATACGGTGTCAAGATGTGTTACTTTTATATCTTGACACTTTTATGTAATTGGATCCCTCATAAAAGATAAGTGAAATTTATTTCTTTGACTTTGATAACTATTTGATTTGTTGCTACTATTATATAATTTTGTTATAAATATAAACTATGCTGATGAGATTTACTAGATAATCAATAATAACAAAGAAAATTTTAGTTGAATCTGTCAAGAATATTCAGGAGAGATATGGCTGCTTTGATTTCTTTATTAGTAATATTGTAATCTAGTTATAGACAGTAATATATCTAAATAAGATCTTGCAAGATTTGGATAATCTTCTGTGTGATTTAGATACGTCAAATGTACAATTGTAGCAAGGTTTTATGGGATCATTAATGAGGGTATGTTCTTTCTAGATTAAATTTGAAATTCCTATGGTAAGGACAATATCTGACTTTTTGTACAATGTTACTGCTGTCAATATACTATTCAATTTTCAAGGTTTCCTCTTCTAGGGACAAATGATGGGTTCCATGAACGTCCGATCCGCTTTAAGATCTGTGTGCACAGATATTGAAGCAAAGTGCACCGATCTTAAAGTGGATCGGATGGTTATGTTACCCATAGCACTCAGTTTGAGTCCGATGGACATTGGACCCAAGCTTTTCTCTTCAATGGGACATATTTTAAGTCATGAATACAAATGAATTGTGTGTGAAAGCTACTATTTATATCTTTTAGTTGTACTTTCCAATTCATTTTGTAGGTCATGTTAAATTGTAAAGCACTATTAATATAATACAAATGTATTGATGTACCATGTAAGTTCTCTAGTCAAAATGCATTGCAGGGCTTTATGTTCGTAATAGCTTAATTTAAAATGCCAAGGCTTAATTTAATTAGTTAATATAGTATAAACACTCTCTGTCATCATGAAAGTTAACAGTGTAGTGTCTTTATTAAAACTAAAATTCTTGAAGAACAAAATCGGAAAAAAAAATTAAAGGTCGTGTTTAGCAACCCTTTCTGGCTACCTATCATTTTGTAAAATTTAGGTCTTGTTCGGCCGCTTTACTGTTCCCGTAAGAAAATAAAAATTCAGTTCAACTGAATCTTTTTTTCTCCACGCGAACAATAATTTTTAGTTCAATTCTCGTGCCCATACCCATTCTCAATGGACCGCCGAACATGCCCTTAGTTCATATCATTTTTACAAAATTTAAATTGTTTAAAATTTTGTGATATCTTAAATTCCAGATATAGCTTCTATTCATACTTTGAATTCTCCAGTACCATAATAAATTACCCTACTATGTATACAAATACATAATATAATTAAAATCAGCCTTTTTGTAATATTTCATTAACTTTCTTCTTTTCATTAATAATTGTATTATTATTCTTTTTGAGAAAATAAGGATCTTATTTGAAAATTATTGATTATTGGAGGGTTCAAGGTTTTGAACAAAGACCTGTTTTACGAAAAAAAAATCGGAAAGACTCGGTTAACTGAGTCCGCTAATTTGTTAAACAAAATGAGAAAAATTAGAAGACAAGGATAAAAACAGGAAAAGAATAAAATAAAACTCCTCTGAATCAACCTATGCAGATTGGTATTTATTCTTCAAAAGAAAGAAAAAATGTATTATTATTATTTTTAGTAGCATATTTTAAGAGCAATGAAATAGTCCATCCTGTTTAAAACAGTTCATTTACAAGGATCTCTTACTTTTTTCTTTGCATTCTCTCCACTGTAAACATTTTGAGGCACACAATTTCAAAAATAGTAAATAATAAATAAATAAATAAAAACTTTCAATTATTCATATTGCATCCCCGCTTGCAAAGTGATCAGCCCATTATCACGTAACACCACCCCCCCCCACACACACACACACACACACACAAAAAGAAATATATATAAAAAAATATGATGCTCTCATAGCCAGTGGCGGAGGGAGGAAGACAAAATAAGGGTCAATTGACCCCATTTTTTTTGTTTGACCCCATAGTCGAAAGTCTGGCTCCGCCCTTGCTCATAGTAATCTGAAAGATCTTCTTCGTTGAGTTTGTATTCTATTAATCATTTGATCATTTACCCAAACCAAGACACCATAAAGCATTTTTAAGCAATCACTTTCCATAGATGAATAATCCCGAGAGAGATTCAGATTAGATATTCCATTTCTCTTAAGAACCTTTATCAGATGCGGTATCCTTTTATCAGACTCATGGCATATTACCTCAACTGAGTTCAGATGTCGGCATTGGAAACATAAATCACTCGATCCATCAACCGATTTCACTTCATTCAATTCTCCAGGACCCTGCAAAGAAAACAGAAAAACAATTATAAAAAGAACAACTAGTGTAGAATTCCAGGTTAAACAGTCAAGATGGTACCAGTATAGTTGGCACAGACAGCCAAGATGGTACCAGTATACAGGTTGGTAACAGATTGAGAGTGGACAAAACACCAATTACTGGCACAAACACTTGCAAAAAGATAGCAAGCAGTTGCTCACATCTGGTACCATTGTGTATGACTTGGGAGTATACCAATAAAAAGATACCTGGCTGCAGATCAGAGTAAGCTTTTCAAGCATCGGTGTGTGCCGAAGAAAGAAAGGGATGGCATCAGGGTAACTTGCAACCCAATTATATCCTCCAAGTAATAAGCTCTTCAAATTAGGGACATCTAGCTTAAACTGGTAATTTGACAAAGGTATATACATATCAAGTTAGATATCTCTACATCATATCGGTTGAGTCACTTACAATTACATAACATCCCCCCCCCATTCAAAAAAGAAAGAATAGAATCACATATATGCTGCCCCCTTCCCCCGAATCCCAAACTTCATTATCAAATCAACATCTGTTTTTTACAGTTTCTGAAACACAAGGGAGATTGAACAGGAAAATTATGTATACTTTTTTAACAAATTAGATGGGCAAGTTTCAAATGTTTTTAATAACTAATTAAGCTCAGAATATTATGTTTAAAACATACCATTTCATCAGAATTCTTGTGGTGTGACAATGCTCCACATCCTTGATTAAAATGCAAATGTGTGAGGCTTGGTGCACAAATGAAAAACTTGTTCTCCCTCTTAGTCTGTATTCTACAATTTTCCAAAATTAAATTTCTCAATGTCGTAGAATATACTCCTGAAAAGGTTACTCTGCAAAAATGCAAATTCAAATCTTCAAGCATTGGGCACCCTAAAAGTATCTTCTCCAAAAAAGCCGAATTGACCTCCATTCGTTGTAGGCTCAAAATTTTCAGCCGGCTTAAATTTATAACACTTGGTGTAATTATTTTTACATTTGGGAAAGTAAATAAACCCAATTCC
This sequence comes from Carex cristatella, assembly GCA_024447775.1. Lineage (NCBI taxonomy): Eukaryota > Viridiplantae > Streptophyta > Magnoliopsida > Poales > Cyperaceae > Carex > Carex cristatella. The sequence continues at coordinate 3,769,601 of JAJHPF010000002.1, forward strand.
TCTAACAACTGACTAACTAAAGCAGATCTCGGCAAAATCACATTTCCGCCAGAATTTTGAAGCCGAATTATAATGGAAAGAACCCGACCATCGTTTTTAACTGCGTGACTGATCCATCTTGTACTTGTTGCGAGATTAGTTGGAGAATCACTGAACAAAAACGTTTTAAAATTTTGAAAGTCTTGTTTTGGGCGGTGCGGAAGTGCGGCATTGACATATTTGATGAAGTTCTCGAGCCCAAATTTCACAAATTCGTCCGTGTAAAACGTCAAATTTTGCATTGAGGCCCATACATGTCTCCACCTATGACACAATATGCTGGTACGTCCGGCTTGTTTTAATGGGAGAAAGGAAAGGATGTGATGTAAGAGATGATCTGGTAATTTACTTATCCTGTCAATGATAGTTGGAATTTTTTTGGGTCTGGTACCAACAGGTCGATGTTTTAATTTAGGCTGGGTCATGTGGCCTCTTTTGTTTGTAGATTTAAGTGAATTTTCACGACTAGTCATGGTCAGTGCCTTGGCTTCTGAAAAGAAAACAAACATAAGAACAAGAAATAAGTACCAGAATTGAAATATTAAATACATTACTAGTTTGCCTCAGAATAACAACGATTTTTTACGGATTCACTTTCAAGTTTGACTAGGGTTTGAAATAAACAGTTTAGAAGAGTCTATTAATTGGTTGTTACTTCTTAATCAATATAAATTATACAATGAAACAAAAAAAGGTGCAGTGGTAACTTATAGAAGCAATGATTCAATCATACCTACGTATCCAACAGTAACTCTAAATCTTTCTTCACCTATTACTAGCTACTATTAATCAAACTAAGAAAACTAATCATGCATTATTGTATTAATTGGTTGTTACTTGTTAATCAATATAAATTATACAATGAAAAAAAGGTGCAGTGGTAACTTATAGAAACAATGATTCAATCATTACCTACATATCCAACAGTAACTCTAAATCTTTCTTCACCTATTACTAGCTATTATTAATCAAACTAAGAAAACTAATCATGCATTATTGATATTAACTAAGCAAAGACTGTTAATTAATGAGAATCAACATTGAAATCAAAGGCAACCCAATATAGCATAAATTAAGGATCAAATTGATAAATACGCAGTTTGACGGATTAAATTAAAAACCGGGCATAAAAATTTGGGAACAGCAGTGAAGTCCCAATTAAAATATAATTAAGAGGCATAATCTAGGTATTAATCAATCCCTACATGGATAGAAATCTCTCCCATGATACTAGTTCTACAATTCCAAAAAATTTAGCCTCAAATCAAAGATCAAAATAATTGCCCCACATTCAAAGACAAAAACCATTAAACCTGGTGGTCTGTGTGTGTGATGGCGAGGGAGAGAGAGAGAGAGAAAGAGTACAAACCTCGATGTGCATTAAAAGGTGAGTCGAAGAGAGCAAAGAGGAAGGGGAAAAATGGGAGGCGACGATGGTCGTGGAACAGGACATGATTACAACAGATGCTAAATGTATAATTTGAAGAGTGCGTGTCCTCTGAGATATCTCAATTTTTACGTGACGGACGTGTTCGGTGCCTATTCGGGGATAGCGCAGGGGTCCAGTATTATTTGTACCTTGAGATTTGTGTAAAACTATTTAAACGATTAGAATTTTTCCTAAAGTCACGCAAAGTTTGAGATACCTCAGAGGATGGGAATTATAATTTGAAGGGAGCCGACACTGCTGCTCGATTTTTTTTTTTTTATTTAGAATTTATAACCCAAAAATTAACTAAACCAGCCAACATGAGAAAAAAGTTTCAAAAATAACCTCCATCGAATTCGGCATCCGGTGGAGCTTGAGAGGGCCGGCCTATACCGGATTGGGCATCCGGTGGAGCCATTTTTTGCTCTGCCACAGTGCTACACGGGGGACTACACAAAATTTTGTCCACACCGGTTCCGCAATCCGGTGGAGGTCCAAAATTATGTTACACCGGTTTTCCAATCCGGTGGAGACCTCAAAATTTGTCTGCACTGATTTTGCAATCCGGTGGAGCTATTATTCTCACCAAAACTCGCGTAACTCCTTCCCTCATTCCAGCAGCTTCTTCCCCTCTGTCTCGTTTTTCTCTTTTTTTTTTTTCATATTTTTCACCATTTTAAATCCAATTTGAAGAGTTACCGTATGAATAGATCGCCATCGTCATTGTACTCAGCAGCTTCTTTTGACCATTATTGTAAGTTTTTTTTCTGCTCATAGATTTATATGTAGTGTTGTAAAATTAAAAAATAATTAGAGTTAATTTTGTGTTTGTTTTGTGATGTCTCCTTATTTTGCCTAGTTTGTGACCCAAATTTACATCATAACTTGTACCTTAAAGCCTAAAAAATGTGGACTTTTCGTTTAAATATCATTAGAACGTGGTACTGCTGTATTTTGTTCCTTACTTTGCAGGAAAAGGGCGAAATTCTGGATCTGACAACTCTCCATACGGCCCGTATAGGTTTTCATACGGTCCGTACAAGATTAGCCCAACCACACAGAAGGTTCCACAGCAAGAGGCAAGAATTCTCCAAGACAAGGTCAAGTATACGGTCCGTATGGACTTTTCATACGGACCGTACAAGCTATTTCGGAAGCCCAGGCTGGAATTGGAAACAGAGACAGCTGGGGAGGCCGAAAAGGAAGGCTTTCAATACGCGATTTGGGGGTATTAAGGCGCAGGATTCCAGATCAGAAAGCATCTTTTGACTCATCTCTGGTGCTTGGGAGACAAGGGACAACGGGGAGAAGAAGAAGAAGAAGTTTTGCAACGGATCTTCGGATTTTCTATAGTTTTTCTATGAACTCCTTCATAACTTTTATTGTGCTTTCTTTTGAGAACATGAGTAGCTAATTTTACTGTTTCTAGGGTTAAGATGTAGTTGACGTTTGGTCTTACTTGTATGCTACTTGATTATGTGTTGAATGCTTAGTTTTCATCTTGTTGTGTAGTATTTTAATTGCTTGGTTTTTGCTTGCTTGAGTTTGATTAGTCATCCCGTTAGATGAATGCGCACGTCTAATTGTTAGGAACCAACTCTATGATACTTAATCCAACTGAACCAAGTATATGAGGTAGATCTACGGATCAAGGAGTACTGAAAGGGAAACTTTCCTCGAGGCGAAAGTCCTTGGATACCTTTAGTAAACCAACAGGTGACTTAGATAACTTAGTCCAAAATTACGAAAGTTGAGGGTTAACGCATCTAAGAGGGGAGTAGTTGAGTCGGTAAATCGGATTCTAAGCCAAAATTGCGAACGCTGAGGTGAGGAACTTAGACCTGGTCGATGGAAACCCTAGGCAAAAGCACCAACACAGAAACAGTGGCTGCAGTATTTACTCGGGGGCCTATACGGACGGTATAGGATTCTATACGGGCTGTATACCCTGGGGCCAGACAGATACGAAATCTGAAACCCTGGAAACCCTTTTTATAATTTGAAAACAAACTTTTAATCTTCTTTTTAGTGTTTTTAATCTTCATTTCAATCAGTAGAACTGTTAGAAACCAACAAACCAACTTCTCTTCACTTCTAGAATTTTAGTAGATTTGAGTAGAGTCCGGTCGTTTTATTCCGTCCCTGTGGATACGATACCCGACTATACCAACGGTAGGTACTGTGCACTTGCAGTCCCGACCAGAGGTAGAACTCGAGTTTTAAAAGGTACAGCTTGCTGTACTGAAACTTGGGAGTGCATTTCTGGTGCAAACATTTTGTTCCGCAAAATGTCTCTGTTATTGATTAATATGTATTATGGTGGTAACCTCCAAAACACTCAAACCGGTGTTGGTTATGACATAGGAGCTGCATTTACGTTTACCGTTTCCGATTCTACTAGTTTTGCTGTTGTAAGACGGCAAATATATGTTGGACTTGAATTGCTTCTGAGTCGAGTCAAATTGACAATCAAGGCACGTTTGAACACGAGACCACCTGGATTGTACCATTTCTCTCTATTTCGGATAGAAAATGAGAAAACTTGGGATGCCATTAAACAAACTGCACCTAAAGTAGCCGGATTTAAGGTTATAGAATTGGTAGCTGAAGCGCAGCAGTGTACAAACCAAACCAGTTATGATCCATGCCCAGATAGTTTGCCTGGAGGGAGCAACACACTGTTGGTTCAGACCGACTTTGATCCTTACTTGTGCAGTGTACCCGAAAGCACAGACACACCTGTAGTTCAGACCGGTGATGACCCTAATGAGCAATCAGACCCAAATGCATGTTCTGATACAGGTTCTTTTGATAATGATGATTCGGCTGAAGGGCAAGACTCAGATATGGACGAATATGAGGCTGAAAAGAATGCCCGAGAAATATTGAAAGAGTGGCACAAGTCGATCCCATTCATCAATCGAGGTCTTAGGCATCCATGTTCCTTATTCCACGATGATGTGCCGATGCCATACGCAGATCGTGCATTTCTCAAGGAAACCCCCAGATTAGATGAAAAATTTGCTGAAGGTCAAATGTTCCAATCTAAAGCCAAACTAATATCAGAACTTGCAGATTTTCACATACCCAAAAGTATACAGCTAGACACCCTAAACAGCAGCAAAACCAAGTATCGAGTTGCATGTAGATATTCTAAATGAAAATGGGTTTTATATGCAACGGTAGTACCAACAGGTGCATGGACAATTTCCACCAACCCATATGTCCACACATGTTTTGGAAATGCTGAAAAGTTGGATAATGCACAAATGACTACTAGAAAAATTGCTGATATTATTAAACCTGGTTATCAAGAAGATCTGGAGTTAAGCATTAAAACGGTCAGGCATTTAGTTAAGGTGAAATTTGGGACAGTAACACCCTCGTATAACAAGTTGTGGAGTGGTAGGGAACTTGCAATGACTGACATGTTTGGGAGCTTGGAGAAGTCTTACGAGCTGCTGCCATTGCTTTTGGGTGTCATCAAAGCATCTAACCCAGGGGTACACAGTATCTACTTGAGCATGAACCATTGAACAAGTATAATATTATTATTTTCAACCGAGTTGCATGGGCATTTGGGCTGTGTATTCAAGCATGGCCTCATCTCCGACCCGTTATCAGTGTTGATGCTGGGTTTCTATCCGGAAGATACAAAGGTAAACTTTTTATGGCTTGTGCTTATGATGCAGAGCAACAACTATTGCCACTTGCATTTGCAATTTGTGAAGAGGAGTCACTCCCCAATTGTGGTTGGTTTATGAATTGGTTGCGTATTAATGTTGTCGGTCCAGGAAAAATATGTGTTCTCTCGGACCAGCACCTTGGTATACGAGGGGTGTTTGAGGCCCCCAATTTAGGATGGTGCGAGGAAAAGAATGAAGCTGTTCACCGATTGTGTTCACAGCATATTGCTGCAAATATTTGGAAAAAATTCCCACAAGAAGTGGCTCCGCACGGTTTTCAAGAAATTTGTTAAGAAATTTTTTTTTGGAGATTTGAAGAGGGGATGGATATAATTAAGCAAAGAGATACAAAAGCACACGACTACATCATGAAAATTGGTAAACGGGACCGCAAGAATAGGAGAGAGCCTTTGGCTTTGCATAAGTGGACACAAGTGCATGATGGAGTCCTTAATCGATGGGGTATAATGAACTCTAATGGCTTTGAGGTGCTAAACAGCGTCTTGAAGGTGGCCAGACAATTACCTGTGTGTGCACTTCTTGAGAAAACATATTACAAGTGTGTCGATTGGTTTGTAAAGAGTCGGGAGGCCGCGTTTGGGTGGGAGGCTACATGATTGGATTTTTCATTGAGAATTACACTGATTTTACATCGCCGTAGGGAAAATGCAAGAATGCACGAAGTCAGACCGATGTATGCTGGCCACAACAACTATGAGGTTGTCGATAAAGATGGACTTCTTCAAACGGTAAGTCCCATTCCTTACTCTCATATATATGTACTATTTTTTAAGAAAGAGGTACAAGAAATCTGATTTTTTTAATTGTAGGGTGTTCGAGGCGAGGTCAAGTATAGTGTTACCTTTCCTCTAGAAGGAATGCCTATATACCTGTGTCAGAGACCTCAATTAACAGGCATCCCATGTAACCATGTTCTTGCAGTTTGCTTCTTCAGGAATTTAAACCATAACGATTATGTAAGTCCATATTTTAGCTTACAAAATTATATAAACACTTGGTCTGGAGAATTCAAGGGATTTGGAAATGCACGGGATTGGCCATTGTATCATGGGCCTATTATAAGGCCAGATCCAAACAAAATAAATAAGGGTAGGAGAAAACACAAACGAATTCTGATGACAATACTATTTTAATTGAACTAAATTGTTCTCATTTTGTGTTAGGTGCATCGACTTCATCAACTCGACGCTCTTGATGACTGTTAATGTATTTTATTGTATTGTTATGATGATACTTTTATTGTATTCTTAAGATTTCCAACGACACTTTTATTGTATTCTGAAGATTTCCAATAACACTTTTATTGTATTCTTAAGATTTCCAACAACACTTTTAATGTATTGTTATTTCCAATGTGAAACTATCGACGTACTAATAATAACAAAATAACAAGTTCCTCACAAATAATATAGCAAGTCCATCTTAATATTACATGCAAATAATAATATAACAAGTCCATCTCAAACCGAAATTCTCAAACCGAAACATGCTAACGACGCTGTCGTCGTCAAGGTCCGAGGGCGTTCGTCCCGGGAGTGTACGGGTTAGGTGGGCAAGGTTGTCTCCTTATATGAGCGTCCCGAGGTGGATTTGACGTGGATGGACCCGGCTCTGCGGTGAGCTATCCCGGATCTGCTGTGGATGATCCCATCATCCTAATGCCTCCTGTTAGCTCGTCTGAGATATGGATCTTGACTCTGTGCCGCTCATGAAGTTGTCCCACTCCGAGGGAGGCTCCTCAGTCGGAGGGCGACGAGGATACTAATCAGGAAAATCATCACACAAATCAATGCTGTCCAGGTCTGTAGGGATCCTAGCACTATCAAGTATGCCGCGGAATATGTGGCTCTGACCAATATCGTCCATAACGTCACGAGCATGCCCGAGCACCATCTTGCCATATGCCACATGTCCCGGAGTTTTCACCATGCTTATTGCCTGCATCGTAAGCTGTATCTCTCGAGCAATCTACATAACACGAAAATATATATTGAAAAAAGTAAGACATATTCCATATTAATATTGAAAAAAAAAATAGTTATGTAGTTCAATTTTAAAAAAAATTAATGTACGAACCACACGAGAATGCCTATGACCGTGGGGAACATATGCTAGTGTCGCGACATCTCCTGTCCGTGGTGGAGCCAACCGGTGTAGATCTTATGGATTGTTATCTGAGATATATACTGAACTCATACCATGTAAATAGAACCAATTGATGTACTGATGATGCATCGACATCTCGTACAGTCTATGCTCTCTAATGAGTACTGGATCCATCTCAATGAAGGACTTATGAGTAAGCTCCCAACAACCATCCATTGTTGAATTGCCATCGTGACGTCATGCCTCCCGTAGATAAGAAATTTGATCATATGCTAAAGGAGGAGGAGGCGGGACTTCTTGGTACTTTCCAAACTGACGCATGACCCTATTTGCATGCTGATACTCCACCATCCAAAAATGAATCAAGTAACAGCAGCTCATCCAATACCTCTTTTGTCGTCGAACATGTCGAGGTGCATGATTGTAGTATTTTTCATAAGGTCTCCAGTTAACCGTATCTTCGGCTAATCTATCGAACGAATCTCTGTATGTGGCTGTACCTCCTGTGCCAAAAACAAGGAAAAACAATTATAAAAAAAGAGGTATTGTAATTTAATCGTATTGTGCTCGCATTATAAACCACAATTATTTTTTTTTACCTAAGTGAGGGTTTGTTGTCCACACATGGTGAGTGGTCCACTTCACACCGAATGCATTACTCGTATCCAAGTCGTTGCCTCCGAAGGGAGGTGGCTCTGTTCGGGGTAAAGGTCGACCAATACTAAATCGAGTCCATGACCACATCTGTAACAGCATAAGTGGCCCCGCTATCGTCTCCACCCCCGCGAGACAAGCACGTGACAACTCTCGATAAAGATGTGCAAATACAGCACCTCTCCAATTGTATTCCACTCGAGTCTCCAGATCACTCAGGAATTGCAAGTACATCGCAGGGACCCCGTCTGCACTCGAATCCGGAAACATAACCGACCCGAATATATCCATACAAAATCCTCGGGTGTACTGTGCAACTCTCTCATCATCGTCTCCAGCTACTAGTGGATCCACAAATTTGGTCCGCAACCATTTCAGTTTAAGCGAATAACCAGAGACGGCCAATCGCGCTTTATCTGTATCAGGATCATACCACCTATGTTTATATGGCATTGTTGTCTCCAGGTCATTATAAAAATCGCAGGATTAGCTCCTAGATCATACTCTAAGTATGGGTTCCAATCAGTATCGCTAGTGTCAGTAATTGGGTAGCCTGCCAATTAAAAGAATTATACAATCAACAATTTATTTCTTAAAATAATTAATTAAAATAACTGATAAATAATTTTAAATAGTTAATTACCCTGAATCGGTAAGCCCCATAAACATGCAACATCTTCCAACATTATTGTCACTTCACCGACTGGTAGATGAAAAGTATTGGTCTCCGGCCTCCACCTCTCAACCAGAGCAGTAATCAAATAAGGATCAAGCTTGCAATCATTAAGACGAGGAATTTGGTATAATCCTAAATTCTTCAAAGCATTGTCCATCCGACTGTTGTAAGCAATAGTAGGACGGTGCCTATTTAACTGGAATGGTTTTACATTAGGCTGCCAAAAAAAATTAAACCATTATAACCCCTTCAAATACTTCATATAATGTTTATTTCAAACAAATAATTAATAAACTGGACAAAAATTACCTTGTCACGAACTGTCCATGCTCTGTGGTACTCTGGTGGTAATTTCAATAACTCCGAATAATTCAGATTATCCATTCACCCTGTTAGAAATTCAACTATATGTAAGAAAATGACTACATCATACTTAGGTCAAAATTTGATAATAAATTATACTAAATTACACAAATTACACTAAATTATACTACATAACACAAATTACACTAAATTATACTACATAACACAAATTACACTAAATTATACAATATAACAGAAATTACACTAAATTACACAAATTAATACTAAATTATACTACATACCACAAATTACACTAAATTATACTAAATTACACTAAATTATACTAAACTACACTAAATTACACTAAATTATACTACATAACACAAATTATACTAAATTATACTAAATTACACAAATTTTACACTAAATTGAGGCCAATTGCTAATGATATCTCGTTATTTTAACTACATTTCCGACCAAATCTTGTACCAAAACCTGTGTCCAAAACTGTAAAATCATGTATATTACATTGATTATCTATAGAATATGGTACTGCTGCGCTTTTGTTTGTTTATTGTAGGAAACGGGCGAAGAAAGGGTGAAATCCGGCAATCTGGACATGCCACACGGGCCGTGCAACCTATCACACGGACCGTGCAAGACCCTACTCGACCCCCTACACGGACGCCGCACGACCCGGACGTAAGACACGGGCACACGGTGCTGCACAGAATCTCACACGGACCGTGTCGGACAAATCCCGAGTAGTTAATCTAAATTTACGGATTATTGCCTAATTAAAGATGGACGGTTATGGAGAATAAAAGGACGACCCATAGGGCCAGGAAGGCATCAATTCATACAGAGACCAATTCTAAGGGAGTTCGACAACAACCAACTTGGAGACGAAGTAGAGAGGAGGAAATCGAGAGAATTCCGACGAATCTTCTTCGTATTTTCGGTTTTTGCAATGAATTGTTTATCTTACTTTTGTTATTCTGTTTTAGATACCATGCTTGAGTAATTTCTTTAGTTTCTTGGGATATGATGTAGTCGAATACTTTGTTTACTGATAGTTGTTTGATTATGTTTGATATTCTGTTTTTGCTTGTTTGTGTATTATATTTATTGCTTATCTGCGTTGTTTGATTATCATTTGGTTATTACTATTAGGCTAGGCCACGTCTAACAAGGTACTGCGTCCAATTTGATCTTTCAACCAGACCAAGTATTTGAGGTAAGTTAATGAACCGAGAGGGAAGACTAATTAGTAGCCGAGAGGTGAACTTTTCAGAAATCGAGAGATTCTGAATACCTTTAGTAAACCAAACAAGTAACTTAGGTCATTCAAACCGAGGAACGAGAGTTTAGGTTTGAACCCTAAGAGGATTGAATTGTATTTCCATTATCGAGTTTATTAAGCCAACAAACGAGAGTTGAGGTTTAGGAACATCAGGTATGGTCAGTTCGTCCTATACAGAAACCAATCGGCACGTAAAACCGGACAAGCTGCGGTTTCACTCGAGTCCGACACGGACCGTGTAGGATACTACACGGGCTGTGTGACAAGGGTCGTGTACGAGAGTACACGGGTCGTGTCAGGTGAGAGGCAGAGTTGCAGACGAAATCAAAAACCCAGGAAACGCTTGTTTTAAGTAAATTTTAACCCCAGTTTAGTTTAATTGCAACCTTATATCATTGTCAACCTAAATTCCAACCAACTCAACCATTTTACACACTTCTAGTCTTAAGATAATATGAGTAAAAATCTAGTTAAGTTATTGAACCGTCCTGTGGATCGATACCCGATACTACCAACGAAAGGACTGTACACTTGCAGTCTGAATCAAAAGTAGAATCGAGGTTTAAAAAGTACAACTTGCTGTACTGAAACTTTGTAGTACACTTTTGTGCGAACAAGTTTTTGGCGCCGTTGCCGGGGACGGCATCATTTAGTTTTTCTAGATTTTTGCTTCTTTTATCTGAATTCTGGATTTTAACTTGTATCCTTTATTTTGTTTTTCTCCATTGCAGGAAGGCTGGCTTTTACAAGACCCCCCACGGGTAACTACAACCTGAGGAGTAGAAGACTTGGTCTAGATCCTTCTCGTCCTCTTCAGCTTACTGCAACAACAAGTGACACGGGCCATGTAACCCCTACACCGTCCGTGCACTCCGAACCCGTACTACCGATCAACAACACGGACCGTGCGGAAGACACACGGTCCGTGCAAACCGAACTTCAAGCGGGATTTGCGGGCAGATCAACCATGAGTGACCCCGAGCAAGAACTTTCGGACCGGGAAGAAGAGATGTCGGACTTCGTGCCCGTAACCCTCCGCGAGCACAATGTACCCAGAGCTGGAGACGTGCGAGGTGCAATCCGACTTCCAAGAGTCGTGGGGCAGATGCCGAACATTGCCCCAGCAGTCATCAACATTGTTCAGCAGAACACCTTCCACGGCTTGGACCATGAGGATCCACATGAACACCTCCAGACCTTTCTCGAATGGTGCACCACAATCAAAACCACTGAAGCAACAGTCGATTACATCAGGCTTGCACTTTTTCCTTTCACACTTAGGGATAGGGCTAAAAAATGGTTAGGGTCATTGCCTAGAGAGTCCATTACCACTTGGAGGGAACTGTCTAAAAGTTTTCTGACTAGGTTTTTCCCTCACAAACGAACTGCTAAGATAAGAACCCAATTGACTAGTTTTAAGCAAAGGTTTGATGAACCCCTAAATGAGGCATGGGAAAGGTTTAGGGAACTGCAGTATTCTTGTCCACACCATGGTATCCCTGACTGGCTGTTAATTCAAACTTTTTATGATGGTCTGACAGAATCTACTCGTACCTCTGTTGATGCTGTTGCAGGTGGGGCTCTGTCGGAAAGAGAACCGACCGAAGCGTTTAATCGATTGACAACATGGCTCGGAACCAACGGTGGTCCCGGTCGCGAAAGTTCTAGAACAACCGGAGGCGGCCGAACTGAGGTTGATCAAATCACTTGCTCTCTCGGCCAAGTTAGACGCCATGCAGAAAGCTTTCGACAAGATGAGTATCAAGGCGCTTGACAAGCAACAACCGAAATCTTGTGTGATGTGTGGGGACGAGGGGCATCTGTATGAGCAATGCCCACTCGCGCAAAGGGATGAAGGACCCGAGCAAGTCAATTCTCTCAACAATGAGCCATCCTATTTTCCAAAACCTCCTTTCAACCGATCATACTCAAAGGACCAAAATGATCAACAGGCTTGGAGGTGGAAACATAACAACCCCGCACCCTTCAACAACAATGCTTTCGGCAAAGAACAACAACAATCGCAACTTCTTCAACAATGCAGCGTTCAACAACCCAAGCAACCGTGCACCGTATTCTGGCCCATCTAAACCCTACGTTGCTCCCATGGTGAGTGACTTCATGCACGAGTAAGGGAAGATGAATCAAATGATCTTCGAGCAAATGGAGGCTATTAATGCTCAACTGGCCGGTTTGGCTGCTCAGAACAGAGAAAAGGAGCAAATGAGGTACCAAACCGCTTCGAACCAGCAACAACCTAGCAGGCTTCCTGGCCAACCAGAGGTCAACCCTCGAGGAGAAGCCAAGGCAGTGAAACTGCGCAGTGGAACTCACTATGCACCTCCAGCCGCGCCACCTGCTAATGACACGGACCGTATATATGATACACGGCCCCTGTCAGATACCCCACTTGCAGAAAGCCCTAGTCGCACAGACTTGACGTGACCAGCACAGGTGGAGAAACCGCATGACACGGACCGTACAGATGCTACGCGGCCCGTGCAGAAGTCTGCTGAAGGTCAGAAAGTGAAAGAAGCAGACAAACAACCACTATATAGACCACCTGTACCATTTCCTCGAAGGCTAGCTGAGACTAAGCTCAATGATCAATTTGCGAAGTTCGTGGATATTCTCAAGCAATTGCATATCACCATTCCATTCACCGAGGCTCTTACTCAAATGCCGACTTACGCGAAGTTTCTCAAGGACATCCTCTCCAACAAGCGAAGCTTGGGGGGATGTGAGACGGTGAAGTTGACTGAACAGTGCAGCGCAATCCTAAGAAGCGAGCTCCCTTCCAAACTAGAGGACCCTGGTAAGTTTTCCATACCATGCTCAATAGGGAAAGCCACGATCAAGAAAGCTCTATGTGATTTAGGGGCAAGCGTGAGTCTCATGCCACGCACCATATTTAATCGAATGGAGGTAGGAGAGCTCAAGCCTACCCGGATGACCCTACAGTTAGCAGATTCATCGGTGCGCCTACCACTAGGCATAGTGGAGGACGTACCAGTTCTGGTTGGTAAGTTTTTCATACCTGCTGATTTTGTTGTTATGGAAATGGAAGAGGACAAGGAAGTCCCCATCATTCTGGGACGACCTTTCCTAAGAACTGCAGGTGCAATGATTGATGTGAAGAACGGCACACTAACCTTGAACATTGGGGACGACAAGGTGCGATTCCGGATCGATCGCGCCATGAAATACCCCTCATCAACCGAGTCTTGTTTCAGAATCGAAGTGGTCGAAGAATGCCTGGAAGATTTAGCCGAAGATTACCTTCTGGAGCAAGCCAACCGCTCGCTAAGGTATCATCTTGATTTTTTTTTTCTGAGTTACAGGATAAAGAAAGCGAGGTGGAACCCATTTGTGCAGCAGAGGCGACAACAGATGATCTGGATACCAATCTACACGGACCGGACAAAACTCACACGGGCCGTGTGAGTCCAAGACTTGGGGAGGGAATCGGGCCGGACAAGACCAATCCGACCACTCCACACGGGCCGAGTGTAACTCACACGAGACCGTGCGGGAGCCCGGCACCGAACCAACTCCCGAGCTCAAGCCCCTTCCGGCCAATCTCGGGTATGAATTCACGGGTCCAAACAACTCTTGTCCCTGTGATTGTAAATGCGGGTTTGAATCCCGAGCAGACCGCCAAACTTCTGGAGAAGCCAAACCTCACCAAAGGCGCGATTGGGTACTCGATCAGGGACCTGAAGGGGATCACCCCTACCATCTGCTCACATCGAATTCTGTTGGAGGACGACCACAAGCCATCCGCCAGAGCACCGGCGACGACTCAACCCAACCCTTAAAGAGGTAGTGAAAAAAGAAATTCTTAAACTTCTTGATGCAGGAATCATCTACCCGATCTCTGATAGCAAATGGGTGAGTCCCGTTCATGTGGTGCCAAAAAAAGGAGGGACGACAGTGGTGAAGAATGACAAGGACGAGTGATCCAAACACGTGTCGTGACTGGCTGACGCATGTGCATCGACTATAGAAAGCTGAATGCAGCCACACGCAAGGACCACTTTCCATTGCCGTTTGTCGACTAACTCCTAGAAAGGCTTGCAAATCATTCTTACTTTTGCTATCTCGATGGTTATTCTGGTTTCTTCCAAATACCCATCCACCCAAACGACCAAGAAAAGACCACCTTTACTTGCCCCTATGGTACTTACGCATATCGTAGGATGCCATTTGGTCTATGCAATGCACCAGCAACCTTCCAACGAGCCATGATGGCTATCTTTTCTGAATTCATTGAAAATGAGGTTGAAGTTTTTATGGACGATTTTTCTGTCTATGGTGCATGTTTTGATTCTTGTCTATCTAACCTTTGTAAGATTTTGCATAGGTGTGAAGAAGTCAATCTCATTTTGAACTGGGAGAAGTGCCACTTCATGGTCCAAGAAGGTGTTGTCTTGGGACATGTCGTGACCTCCAAAGGCATCGAGGTAGATAAGGCGAAAATTGAGGTGATTGAGAACCTAGCGATTCCAACAAACGTCAAAGGAGTTCGCAGCTTCTTAGGTCACGCAGGATTCTACCGCCGATTCATCAAGGACTTCTCCAAAATCACAAAACCTCTAACAAATCTTCTGGTTAAGGATTCTGAGTTTAATTTTGACAATGATTGTATGAAATCTTTTTGCAGCTTGAAGCAAGCCCTCATCTCGGCACCCGTCTTGCAACCACCGGACTAGTCCTTGCCATTCGAGTTGATGTGCAACGCAAGTGACTATGCTGTAGGGGCAGTCTTGGGACAAAGAAAAGACAAGAAGCCGTACGCCATCTACTACGCCAGCAAGGTGTTGGACCCAGCCCAACTAAACTACACAACCACCGAAAAGGAGCTTCTAGCAGTTGTTTTTGCTCTTGACAAATTCAGATCCTATCTGGTCGGCTCGAAAATCATTGTTTACACCGACCATGCTGCACTCAGGTATCTTTTAAGCAAACAAGATGCAAAACCTCGTTTGATTCGTTGGATTCTTCTTTTACAGGAATTTGATCTCGAAATCAAAGACAAGAAAGGGATTGAGAGCACTGTGGCTGACCATCTGTCCCGAATCCGCTTGGAAGAAGAAAGTGACACCCCGCCAATCAATGATTCATTCCCTGACGAACAACTTCTGGCCATTACCTCTGCTCTGTACAAGGCCGACACGGACAGCACAGACTCTCACTCAGTTTGTGTACTACACAACACGGGCCGTGTAACACTCAATCCGGACCGTGTCAACGGCCATGCGAGAACCCCGGTATGCGGACATTGCGAACTTTCTTGCCTCGGGAGTGCCGCCTCGCACCATGACCTACCAACAGAGGAAAAAGCTCAAGTCGGATGCCAAGTATTATTTCTGGGACAACCCTTTTCTTTTCAAAACAGGCGTAGATGGGATTTTTCGACGATGCGTACCTATCGAGGAAACGCGCTCCATTCTCGAACACTGCCACTCATCAGCCTACGGTGGACATGCCTCTTTCTCCAAAACAGCCGCAAAGGTATTGTAATCTGGTTTCTTTTGGCCTTCTATTTTCAGGAATGCGAAGAACTTTGTTATGGCTTGTGACAATTGCCAACGGACTGGCAACATCACCCGGCGCAACGAGATGCCTCTTAACTCCGTACTCGAGGTCGAGATCTTTGACATATGGGGGATCGATTTGATGGGACCCTTCCCATCCTCATATGGGAATGAATACATTCTGGTCGCAGTTGACTACGTGTCCAAATGGGTGGAAGCAGTGGCGTGCCGCAATGCAGACTCCAATGTGGTGAAGAAATTGTTCACGGATGTCATCTTCCCTCGCTTTGGTGTGCCACGAGCCGTAATCAGTGATGGAGGCAAGCACTTTATCAACCGCCAATTCGACAATCTCCTAATCCGGCATGGGGTGACTCACAAGGTAACAACATCTTATCACCCTCAAGCTAATGGTCAAGCTGAGATTTCCAACAGGGAAATAAAATCCATCTTGGAGAAGACGGTAGCAAGGACACGCAAGGATTGGGCGCTCAAGCTGAATGATGCACTCTGGGCTTACCGAACTGCTTTCAAAACTCCGATTGGGATGAGCCCTTTCAAGTTGGTCTATGGGAAGCCGTGCCACTTGCCCGTGGAGATCGAACACAAGGCATACTGGGCTACGCGAGCTATCAACATGGACATGCTTGCAGCCGAAAACAAACGCATCCACGAATTGCATGAACTCGACGAAATGCGTTTGCAATCTTACGAGAATGCAACCATTTACAAAGAGAAGACTAAACGCATCCATGACAAACACAGCATGCACCGCGAATTCAGGGAAGGAGATCTTGTTCTTTTATTTAATTCTCGATTAAGACTGTTTCCAGGAAAGCTCAAGTCTAGATGGTCGGGGCCATTTGAGGTGAAGAAGGTGTACCCTTTTGGAGCCATTGACATTGGCAATGAAGAACAGGGGACGTTCAAAGTCAACGGTCAGCGTCTCAAGCACTACATCCCTGATCACCCGCAACGCGAGCGGCTGGTTCAGGTTCTGTCCGATCCAGTTTGCAGTGCAACCTAACGAAGGACGGTCAAGCTCGAGACCTAAAACAAGCGCTCCTTGGGAGGCAACCCAAGTCCCTTTTACATTTTCTAGCATTTCTTATTTTGAATTATCTTTCTACTATTATCTGCTTTATTATCTCGTGTGCATTTTTTTTTCTTTCTTTCTATGTTTTTGCATTTCAAAAGCTGATTGGGGAGATGTTTCATTCTCAGGACCATACACGGTCCGTGTCACAATACACACGGTCCGTGTAGGTACCAAACGACGTGAGTTCCCCACAACACAGGTCGTATCAGGCTTAGACACGAGCAGACTTACACGGTCCGTGTCCAAACTCACACGGTCCGTTTCAGGTCCGAGCGGTGCAACGAACAGACGCGCCCGCTCCGCGTCCGTTACTCCTTTCTCCCTACTGAGCCTCTCTTCTTCTCCACTCGACCGATCCACAAGAACTCCCAGCAAACTCCACCACCCGGCCGTGTTACTTGCTCGTGTGCACTGTAGCGCCGCCCTTTCTCTCCGTACCGGGATCACCACTTCCTCTCCTCTCCTTCTTCTATTCTCTTCCTTTTTCCTTCTGCCCACAGCGCCCTCAGTACCGAGAAACGTACCGGCCGCATCTCTCTCCTCTGCCATTGACGCTGATCTCCTTGCTGCAAACCCTTGATTCACGCGGTCCGTACCAACACCTACACGGCCCGTGTCACTACCTCCACACGGTCCGCATCACGTTCTGCACGGCCCATGTCACTCTCATTCTCAGCCACAGCTCAAGAAACACGGTCCGTGTCAAAATCCACTTGGCCCGTGTCAGAACTTAACAGAACACACCATGAATCAGGAGCGTCGCAGCAAGAGAAACCAGGACCGTGCACAGGCGGCTCTCCGTGCCTCGACACCACCGTCTGATCAGACACCATCATCCGAGAGCTCTCACTCCTCTCACTCCTCTCGCTCCTCTCATTCTTCTCACTCCACACCATCAGCCGTGCGCTCGCCAACTCCTTCGGCCGCGCCATCACCTGCACGGTATGACTCTGGTGATTCTGCTCACCTATCGGGCTACCACACCGATAGGGCCGCTGAGCATGAGAAGAAGCTCTTCCCAATTCCCACGAGGCGGATGTTTGAGCGCATCCAGATCCTAGAGCTGAGGAAGTTCAAGAGCACCCCTACCCTCGATTTCGACTCTCTTCGGTCTCTTGGGATTGCGGACGATTTCGTCCATCTCACTAGCCGCATCGGGTTTACTCCCGAGTTCTGGGGCATCGAGCATAATGCCTACCAGAATCTCACTCTTGAGTTCCTTTCCTCGCTCCAGCTCAAGTATGACACGGAAGAAAGGCCCTTCATCAAGTTCAGGATGTGCAGTCAGACGTGCTATGTCCCTGTCTCTGATCTTCGTGCATGGTTTGGGTTTCCCCCAAATCCGACCACGACTGTCCTCCGTTTCCGCGAGGGGATGGACAAGGACCGATTCTGGAACTTGATCACTGGCATGCAGGGCTGCCACAACAAGGACTACAAGGGTCTCAACATTCCTCACCCGGTCCTCCGCTGCATCCAGCGAGCTTTGGTCTGCACCATCTTCGCGCGCGGTGAGACAGTCCTTCGCGCTAATGAGACGGATCTCATACTGCTGGACCACATGCTACGTCTAGATGCTGAGTTAGAGTGGCCCGATCTGATGCTCTTTATGATCGAGCACTGGCTAGATGTAGCCAAGTCCACCAGGACTGGAGGGGACGTCACCCTCGGCGGCTATGTCACACTCATTGCCGACGGCTTGGAGTACCCGATTGTGGGAGACACCCTTTGCAGGGGCCCTTCCTCCCTCGGTCTCGAGTCCTTCCGCCTGGCCAAATTCATTCATCTCGAGAAGGGCGCTGCCGGGCCATAGTGGCAGATACTACTGGTGCATGCCAGATGGCACGCACAATCACCGTCTCCCCTTCTCTGCACCTCTCTTCTTCGAGGATAGGAGCACTTGGCTGTTCACAGGCCCTCGACTTGCTCCACCACCTCCTCCTACGGCAGATGATACGCCCATGCCTGATGTGGTCATGACAGACATCCCCAGCTCCTCTCATCCAGTTCACGCCTCTACTTCCACGGCAGGCCCTTCTTCTTCTACAGCAGCCCGCACTTACCCGCTCTCCGATCCTACCATCATGGATGTGTACCGCCTCGTCTACGACATGAGGCAAGAGCAGGGTGAGATTCTATGCGACCTCACCGACAGAGTGACCGCTATTGAGGATGAGTTGCGCGACTGGCGTTGGTGGGACTACGACCACGACTCTTGACCACGGAGCCGCGGACCACTGAGCAGGTTTGTTTTCCCTATCCCTAGCTTTTATATCTTCTTATTTATACGTCTTTAAGCATTGGGGACAATGCTAAGACGAAGCTTGGGGGGGTCTTTATCTGTTTAGTTTGCAATTTAGGTCATGTTTATTTCTTGTTTGTATCATAGTTTACTTTTTGTTTGCATTTTAGGCGAAATTTTTTTGCGAATCGTTTGAATCTGGATCTTTAGTGAACCATTTTGGCCATGACCAACCTGACCTTGGTTTGATTGAAACTAACATCATAATTGACCACACAATTGATTAGGATGAGATTGTCCTTTGTTATTGATGAAAACCCGTTCATTTTGAGAAAAATATTTGAATTCTGAACTGTACCTTACAAAATAGGGAAATGGGGAATTTTGACTAAAATATTACGATATCCGATGGTATGAAAGAATACCAT
Organism: Carex cristatella; assembly: GCA_024447775.1. Taxonomy (NCBI): domain Eukaryota; kingdom Viridiplantae; phylum Streptophyta; class Magnoliopsida; order Poales; family Cyperaceae; genus Carex; species Carex cristatella. The sequence continues at coordinate 3,789,124 of JAJHPF010000002.1, forward strand.
CGGATGTGTGTATTCATGGTGTATGCGAATGAAAATAATGGGAAAAGATAGAGAAAATAAGAGTACTGGCAATAAGCCCTTCGAGGCGCCTTTGAGCTCGTCTCCCAAACGTAAAAATAAAAACGAGTACTGGAACAATCCATTTGGATGCCTTTGAGCTTGATTTGCATATATCAACACACTAAGGGTAAAATGGTCGAAATCACCACTAACGAGGGTATGTCTTCAGTCTAAAGCTTAATATCGATAGGTTCGGGTAATTAATCTTAAAATATATCAAAGCATCTCAAAATTTGAAGTTAAGTGGTTAGTTTGTGGAGTGAATCGAAATTAACTTAAGAGAAGTCTAAATTGTAGTCAAAATGATTCACGAGATCTCTGATACAAACAATTCATAGAAGATTTCGTATTTAGGAAATTATCTTGCATTTAGGTAGTTTAAATGACCAATCTGGCCAAAGTTGTTATTTTTGCTTGAAGACAAGCAAGATTTCAGCTTGGGGGGATTTGATATCTCGTTATTTTAACTACATTTCCGACCAAATATTGTACCAAAATCTGTGTCCAAAACTGTAAAATCATGTATATTACATTGATTATCTATAGAATATGGTACTGCTGCGCTTTTGTTTGTTTATTGTAGGAAACGGGCGAAGAAAGGGTGAAATCCGGCAATCTGGACATGCCACACGGGCCGTGCAACCTATCACACGGACCGTGCAAGACCCTACTCGACCCCCTACAAGGACGCTGCATGACCCGGACAGAAGACACAGGCACACGGTCCGTACAGAATCTCACACGGACCGTGTCAGACAAATCCGGCAGTTAATCTAAATTTACAGATTATTGCCTAATTAAAGATGGACGGTTATGGAGAATAAAAGGACGACCCATAGGGCCAGGAAGGCATCAATTCATACAGAGACCAATTCTAAGGGAGTTCGACAACAACCAACTTGGAGACGAAGTAGAGAGGAGGAAATCGAGAGAATTCCGACGAATCTTCTTCGTATTTTCGGTTTTTGCAATGAATTGTTTATCTTACTTTTGTTATTCTGTTTTAGATACCATGCTTGAGTAATTTCTTTAGTTTCTTGAGATATGATGTAGTCGAATACTTTGTTTACTGATAGTTGTTTGATTATGTTTGATATTCTGTGTTTGCTTGTTTGTGTATTATATTTATTGCTTATCTGCGTTGTTTGATTATCATTTGGTTATTACTATTAGGCTAGGCCACGTCTAACAAGGTACTGCGTCCAATTTGATCTTTCAACCAGACCAAGTATTTGAGGTAAGTCAATGAACCGAGAGGGAAGACTAATTAGTAGCCGAGAGGTGAACTTTTCAGAAATCGAGAGATTCTGAATACCTTTAGTAAACCAAACAAGTAACTTAGGTCATTCAAACCGAGGAACGAGAGTTTAGGTTTGAACCCTAAGAGGATTGAATTGTATTTCCATTATCGAGTTTATTAAGCCAACAAACGAGAGTTGAGGTTTAGGAACATCAGGTATGGTCAGTTCGTCCTATACAGAAACCAATCAGCACAGAAACCAGACAACTGCAGTTTCACTCGAGTCCGACACGGACCGTGTAGGATACTACACGGGCTGTGTGACAAGGGTCGTGTACGAGAGTACACGGGTCGTGTCAGGTGAGAGGCAGAGTTGCAGACGAAATCAAAAACCCAGGAAACGCTTGTTTTAAGTAAATTTTAACCCCAGTTTAGTTTAATTGCAACCTTATATCATTGTCAACCTAAATTCCAACCAACTCAACCATTTTACACACTTCTAGTCTTAAGATAATATGAGTAAAAATCTAGTTAAGTTATTGAACCGTCCTGTGGATCGATACCCGATACTACCAACGAAAGGACTGTACACTTGCAGTCTGAATCAAAAGTAGAATCGAGGTTTAAAAAGTACAGCTTGCTGTACTGAAACTTTGTAGTACACTTTTGTGCGAAATTCAACAATAAATTACACCAAAAGGACTAAATATACTAAACAAACTCAATTAAATGAGTTATTTAATTTAATTTGGCTAAAATAAAAAATTATAGAAAAAGAGGATTCTTACCTTGTTAAAATAGTAGATCGAAAGAGTGTCCAACTCTCTTGGATGATCCGAGAATTTTGAAACAATTGAATGGAAAAATGATAGAGTATTTGGAAAGAATAAAAAAAAACGGTTTGGAAGAGAAGAGGAGAAGGAGAAGGAGACGGAGAGGAGAAGACAGAGATGGAGAAGGATTCTCGGTGGGAAAATTGCAAAATAAGCCTCCACCGGTTCTCCAAACCGGTGGAGCATATATCTCGGATTTTCTGTGGCGGAGTCTGTGTTGGGTGGAAAAATGGGTCATCCGTTTGTTAAATTTTCTGCACCGGATTGGGAATCCGGTGGAGAAAGGCGGATTAAAACTCCACCGGTTTGGGAATCCAGTGGAGGCTATTTTTGAAACTTTTTTCCCATGTTGGCTGGTTTAGTTAATTTTTGGGTTATAAATTCTAAAAAAAAAAAAATCCCACTGCTCTATTATCTCCTAAAATCTAACCGTTTATCTGTGTTAAAATTCGTATATGAAAAACTTTAACGGAAAGATTTGAAATAATTGAATGATCCTTATAAGAATTTAGACCAAAATATAATAAAAAAGAAAGTTAAAAAGCGGGTAAATATATTGATAGAGCGTGTTTCACTTTATGCAGCACATAAGTTCTATGGGGTTTCTTCCAGTTCTGTTGTTTGTGCGCTATATGAAGCAAAAACTGCTATGTCAATATCTTTACCTGTAACAGGCTAAAGAAGAACTCGATTAAGATTCGAGTTAATAATTATATTTATTGATCGGATTTATGGATTACTTTTCTAAACAGTTATATGTTTCTAAAATAACATATTAAGTATACAAATTATATCTTGAAAATGATACTATATCAATATGAGAAAAATTAATCATATTCAACCATCAGAAAAATAATAATTAACTAATACTATAATTAATTGTCGCTAGAAATAAACAACTTTGGCATATAGATGAAGATTAATGTTCATTATTATTTTTTGTATGCATTTCTGATACTATTGATGTTGTTAAAGTACTTTTTAAATAAACACTCAAATTTGTGCTTATAAAAATTTAAATTTATTTTATTATTGGCCCTCCATATTTACAATTAGAATTCTAATATAATTATAGTGTAATTATAAAAAATTTGTATGGTAATCTGCATTGGACTAGTACATATATCAAGTGATACTGCAAAGAATCGTCGAATCAATGTTGTTTTTACTTCTCTAATATTATTTTTGGATTTTGGTTTATAAATTAATTTATTTTTAACACCACATGCAGAGGAGAGAAGTTTGGGTCTGATGTCCGTCAGACTCAAACTGAGTGTGATGGGTTCTATATCCGTCTGATACGCTTTAAAATTTGTGCGCGGTGCTTTAATATACATGTATATATGCTTTAACATTCGTGTACATAGATCTTAAAACATATCAAACGGCTATAAAACTAATCGGACGTAAATTTAAGTCCGATGAGAATAGACCCAAACTGCTCAATAAATCATGGTCATAATGTGTTGTACTCATAGGCGTAATAAACCTTGATTTGCTTATTAATTCAATTTTTCTCATCTCCAAATTTTCTCATGAGTTTTATATGTTCTTTCATTTTTATTTCTTGGAAAGAATGATTGTTCGAGAAGCAGAAAAAAAAAAACAATAAGAATCATAGATGTGAATAGTGTTTTAAAAAAAACCCCTGACCCGTGACCCGGTCCGGCCCGCCCGTGACCCGTGTACCGGTCCGGTCCGGTCCGTGCACGGATTGGACGGGTTCTGGGGTTGGCCGGACCGGGTCAAAATCCGGGTAAGGGTCCAGTTTTTGAAAACGAAACCCGCCGAACCCGTGACCCGTGAACCCGCCTACCCTGCCCGGTCTGCCCGCCCGCCTACCCGCCTACCCGTACCCGTGCCCGCCTACCCGCCTACCCGTGCCCGCCTACCCGAACCCGCCTACCCGCCTACCCGTACCCGCCTACCCGTGATACCCGCCGGCCCCTACCCCTTTAATCCCCATCAAATCAAAATCAAATCAATTGATTCCAATTAATCTAAGCCATTGATTTTTATCGAGATTCGCACTTGTAAAAATAATTTCATTAAGATTTGTGAATGAAAAAATTTGAACGGTTAGGATTTAGTTCACAATTTCAATTTGAAATCACAGAGGCAACGGTTTAAAATTTTCAAAATTCATTCCCCCAAACAAAACCTCCTTAAATATACCCCAATCTCTCATATTTTTTCACATCTCAATATCTCATATTCTCATAATTTTTTCATTCACTCATTCTCTCAATCTCATTCTCTCAATATTTTTATTATTCTCAAAATTTAAATTTATTGTTCAAAAAAATAGTTGTAAATTTAATTTGTTCTACAAATCCGCAAACGGAATTACGAAGGTTGTTCAAAATCTCGCAAGATTCGTTCTACAAATTCGTTCTACAAGATTTGAAGGTACATTTATTTTAATGTAATTTGTAGTAATTGTTAAATAATTAGATTTATTTTGTAGTAATTTGTAGATATTTAGATTCATTTTGTAGTAATTTGTAGTAATTGTTAAATAATTAGATTTATTTTGTAGTAATTTGTAGATAGTTACATTTATTTTGTAGTTGTAGAAATTGTTAAATAATTAGAGTTATTTTTAATTTGTAGATAATTAGATTTATTTTGTAGTTGTAGAAATTATTAAATAATTAGAGTTATTTTGTAGTAATTTGTAGATAATTAGATTTATTTTGTAGTAATTTATAGAAATTGATAAGTAATTAGATTAGTTTGTTTTATTTAGATTTAATTACTTTTAGATTATGTTGGATTTGTAGTAATTTGTAGAAATTGTTAAATATGTTAGATTTATTTAGATTTTGAAAATGTGAAGTATTTAGATTTGTTTTTTATTATGTAGAAATTTATTTTTAAATTCGGATTTATTTTTAATATGTTAAAAAAATATGATATATTTAATTTTTGAATTGGTGAAGTATTTAGATTTGTTTTTTAATTTGTTAGATTTTATTTTTAAATTCGGATTTATTTTTAATATGTTAAAAAAATATGATATATTTAATTTTTGAATTGGTGAAGTATTTAAATTTGGATTTATTTTTGAATAGGTTTAAAAATGGCAAGTCCTCCTAACAATTCGATTGAGAATATCATCGCGAGAGCATCGATCGATCTTTTTGGTGATGAACTTCCGCAAAATTATCAACAAAATCTCGAACAATTTCAACAATTTCCACAACAATTTCAACAACAATTTCCACAACAATTTCAACAATTTCAACCGTACTATCCCGGAACCCAAGGTACTAACACTGCATATGGAGGCACTTCATTAATAGGATCGAGTGATTTTACTAACTCACTAGGAGTCGGAGGTACTCCCACGACAAGTGTCCCTGAAATTGTAGTCGAAGCTGCCGATCCTTCGCAAAGAGTCCCCCCAATGAACTAGCACAAAAGAAGAAGAAAAAACCAAAATACAACAGCTCTTGGATGCCCTGGTATGAAACGACCGAGCTCCCGGACGGCACTTTGTATACTTTAAAGTGTAAGGTAAATAGTTGCACACAATGTTTTACATATGATAAAGACCAATGTATGACTAGGTTTAAAAGGCATGTCGACATGCACATAAGAAAGGGTCAAAAGCCACACGACCAGGCTGACCCGAGAATGGTCCAAACCCTTGTGAACTTGGATGGTACCAGAACTCACCAAAAATATGATGAAAAGGTCATGCTTAGTGAAATGGCCCGGTACATCACCCATAAAGAACAACCAATAAGTATGGGTTGTTGCATGAGTTTTTCCCGGTTGGTAATTCGGGGGTGTGGTCAACCGGCATACAAGAGGTTGCACCATAACAAGTTAACTAGAGAAATAAAAAAAACAATTTATCGACCGAAAAAATGACCTCAGAGCTATATTTGCATATGCAAACAATAAGGTCTCAATTACCTCCGATATTTGGACTGTTGGTAAACATGGACTTGGGTATTCTTGTATTACCGGGCATTGGATCGATGGAAATTGGGTATTACAGAATAGGATTTTAAGTTTTCGGGTGTTAGATTCTCCGCACACTGCAATAGTAATTTACCAATCCATTATGTTAGTTTTAGAAGAGTATAACCTTAAAAGAGATACAAACAACAAGATATTTTCTATTTCTTTCGATAATGCTAGCAACAACATTGCTTCTATTGATATTTTTAAACGGGCGCTAAATCCAATCATGAATGGTGCAATGTTTCACAAAAAGTGTGCTTGCCACATACTTAACCTCGTGGTGAAGGCGGGCCTTAAAACACCAGCCGTAAATGAGTTGATAATCAAATTGAAGCTATGTCTTGCCCATATTTTTTCAAACCAAGAAAGAAAACAACGGTTTGGAAACCTATGTACCCGAATGGGATTGAACAAGTTGAGAGTGCCTTGGGATATAGATACCCGTTGGAACTCTACCTACAGGATGTTGAACCGATGCGAGCCGTACAAGGATGCTATAGGGGAGTTTTTGAGAGTCTCAACCCCCGAAGGAATGGCATTGGAACCCTCCGAAGGAGAATGGTCGCAACTACAAAAGCTTCAAAAATTTCTTGGAACCTTTTTTAAAGCAACCGTCAAACTATCCTGCTCGTACTCACCGACGGCATTTGAGTTGATAAAACATCTCTATTCAATTTCCAAAGTGTATAACGAATTGGAACAATGCCAAACACAGTATCAATCTCTCGCACCGATCGTAGATGCCATGAGAGAAAAATTCCTAAAATACTGGGAAGATGTACCCCTCTTGGCCATTATCGCAGCCTGCCTCAATCCCGCATTCAAGAGGCATTACACGATCGCGATGCTTGAAGCGTACAAGAGAAATCTACATTTGGACACAGGTGGTGTGGAAACACACGTAAATAGTAAATTCGAAGAGATGTTTGCCCTATACTACTCAAGAATGAATGACGACCAAAACCAACCGTCTTCGTCCCGTGTCGCCACTAGGTATGAACTTAAATATATGTGTTTTTATTTTTATTATTTATAATATCTACATTATTTGTCCACTAATTTATTTATTTTTTAATATTTCAAGGAGCACTAGTAGTGGTGGATTATTAGCAGATTTCCAGTTCGATCAAGCCCCTCACACATCTTCTATCGGTAACGAGTTAATGAGATATGATCTGATACATCACGAAGAAGAAAATGTTGACATCATGGCGTGGTGGAGGAGGAATGCAAGTCATTATCCAACGTTGGCGATGATGGCTCGCGACGTATTTGCCGTGCCCGTTTCAACCGTCCCTTCGGAATGTTGCTTCAGTTCTGCAAACAGAATCCTCTCTGATAAGCACAGCAAGTTGGGTCCCAATGTCTTTGAGAGACTTGTGTGTATGAAAGATTGGATCGATGCCGAAAACCGCACGCAACATGGAGATCCTTCAGCAACAACATCTGCAGCTGAAACTGAAGAAAGCGGTACCGAGCAGCCGACCCAGCCTAATTCAGATTCAGACGGTGCGGAAGAGACCGAAACGTGGTATATGAACGACAACTTCTAGATAGGTAGTGTCGGTATAAATTTCTAATCTCTTTTAATATTTTTGATTATTTTTTCAATTCTAAATTTCTAAACATTTCAACTGTTTCTTAAATTATTCATTTTAAAGACGAATTACTAACAAAAAAAAAGTTAAAACTCCGCCTATGTTATTTTACATAGCCGGTCCCAAGCCCGGAATAAGGAGGAGGGTAGCTTTTGTTTATAAATCTATTGTTTTAAAATAATTCGGTTTTAAAAATCAAATATTTCGTATTTTAAAAAAAAATCTAAATTGTTTTTAAATATTTCAAATAATTCCAAATAATTTGGTTTGAAAAAAAAGAAAAAAAACCGTTACCAAATATTTCACATATTTTTATTTGTTGTCAAATATTTTCTTTCAAAAAATCGAAAAAAAAAAACAGAAAAAAAAAAAACCCAGTCCAGACCGCCCGGTCCGGACCAACCCGTGAACCCAGTCCGCCCGGTCCGCGAACCCGTGGGGGTAAGGTCCACGGGCGGATAAGGGTAGAGTTTCAAAATTTCGACCCATCTATCCGCCTACCCGTGAACCTCCGAACCCGTGCCCGGCCAACCCGTGAACCCGGACGGGTTGAACCCGGTCCGTCCCGGTCCGGTCCGTTTTAATACACTAGATGTGAATTTGACATGTAAAAGGAACTATATTTTTGGACTTTAGTGGTTGTTCTTTGTTCTCATTATGTTTTAATTATTAGATTCTTCTCATAATTTTGGTGTGAATTTTAAAATCGGTACATATTTTCAAGTCGTGAATAAAAATAAATTATGCGTGAAAGTTATTATTTATATTTTTTAGTTGTAATTCCCAGTTCACTATGTTGGTCATGTGAAATTGTTATTATCAATACAAAAATATTTTAATATAACTTCTACAAATTTTCATCTTAGATATGGGAGTGAATCAAAATATTAATCTGATTTTCTTCATTACAATTATGGGTAGGTTTTGCATTTAACTTTTATCAGCTTTAGCTCTTAATAATATTGATTTGGTAATGTGTTACTGACTCGATAATTCATGTCTATTGTTAGAAATTATTATTGCATCAACTGGACAATTCCTTTGAGGTCACATCAATACCTATCTATTATCTGAAAATTGAAATAGTTGTTACATTTTTTTTTTCCACAGGGTTATAATTCAGAAGAAAAATCATATGTTTGAGCAACTTATTTTATGATCTAAGATTTTCAAAATAAATGAAAGATAAATGCTTGAGAGTAAAAAGAACTTGAAGACTCCCATATTTTGGTCTTAAAGCACATACTCTGCATTTGCATGAGAAATTTTTTTTTCTCAATGTGAAATAATGATGTTAATTACCTACCACTGGTATTGCAATTAATTATGCTTTGTATTTAAAAATATATTTTTACGATACTATGTTCTTCCAATTAATTAGTTCTACAATATATATGATTTTATTGAATGTTTTTGTTTGCAGATTCCACATGAGTTCAGGTATAAATTAATTAGTTCTACAATAACTCATATATTACAATTGTTATTCATAATTTATTTTGTGTATAAAGTTCTTTAATCTAACCTATTATTCGGGTATCTTTGGATGGTATAAGAATAGCTGTTATTCGGAATAGCAATGTGCATCCAAACGACATTTTTGCTATTCGGAATAGCGAGAATAGCTGCTATTTTCTATTCCTTGGAAATGTTGGAATAGCTACTATTTAAAAGTGTGAATAGAGAAAAAAATATTTATTGCCGTCAACACAGTACCGAAAATTGACACTACTTATTTTATTTTTATGTCGTGACAATTCATTTGAGACTCCATTTGCCTATCTTTTTTTTATCTAATAAGCACCTTGTTACCACTATTATTTATCAGTTACAGCTATTCACTATTCCAAATGTACAATCCAAACAATATTTTTACTATTCCGAATAGCACCATTTTCACACTATTATGAAAATCATTATTTTTTCACTATTCTTATCTACTATTCTAAATAGTAGCTATTCTAGCTATTTTAGAGTGCATCCAAATGTACCCTGATTGACACCAATTATACAAATTAGCTCATATCTAAAAAAAAAATTAGATCGATTGTTGTTTTTATTCATAATTAATTGGGGTTTTATTCCGATATGATTTTTGTAATAATACCAACGGATATATCGACCTTGCCTTGGTGCTACAGTCGGGGTACCCTCCCTTCCTTTTTGTACCAGCTAACCTCGATAAATTCTCTGTGGTAAAACATTATTTTCTTATAGGTATCACAACAGCTCTCTCAGTGTATTCTGTTGGTTTTGCCCATGACCGTGCGGTTGGCTATAAGAAAGGCAAAATAAAGGGTGCTCAGAATGTTTCTGAAGTAGAGGGTGTTGAGGGTGGTGTGGAAGGTGCTAATAATGTTGCTGGAGAAGAGGGTGCTTCTGGAGGAGAGGGTGCTGAGGGTGCTTCTTAGGTTGAGATGGCTGGACTTGCCTCGTTTTCATTTGTTAACCCATTTCATTAGAAGGGTACGTAGTCTGGTTTTGGTATGTTTCGATATTTTTGGGAAAGTTTAGTATCAGATTTTAGAATGTTTGTTTTGGTATGTTATGATATTTTTGGAAAAGTTTAATATCAGTTTAATGGATACCACCAGTGTTATGATATTTGTTTACTATTCTTTTAAAAAAAAAGTTTGTTTATAGTTTTATTACCAATTTCATTTTAAATGAATTAATTTGATTTTTTCGGATAATATTTTAAGATTGCATTAATTAAATGGAAATAAATTATAAATTAATAATAAAATAATTAAGCAACCACTGGTGGTATCCATTATTGGTCAAAATGAAGAGCTGAGTCCAACTGCCTGAGCAGCAGTTTGTTACGAACTGAATTTTCTCGTTTGTCTATTTTGAATCATTACGCTATTGTTTTACAATTGAATTAATTAATAAATAAGAAGTATCAATGCAATGAATTGTAATAATTAATTGTCTAAATAATGATAATTATTAGCAAGATTCTAAATAACGTTTATCGCGTCATCGCGGGAAGACTACAAAAAAAAGCTATAGTGAATAGCGTAGTTATAGCGGAAGCTATCATATATAGCATTTTTTGTTTTTACAAAAATTATATTATATATTTGTACTAAATATAAATATTATCTAAAGTCTCATGTAACAATAAATAACACCAAATTAATTAAGAAATTATAATATTCATATTGAATCAGTACAAAATCCAAATTGATATTCAAAATATCCATAGTAATATCATAAACTATTGATCTTTTTCTACAAAATCTTAAGCATCATGACTCATGACATAATCTATTTTTTTTTCTATTCAAATTCTAAAATAACCTATCTATATTTATCTATTAAAAATATTCCAACTACTATATAGTAAGTATCATTTTGGAAATGTCACCAATTTATAATTTTTCTATTTTCAGCGACAAGGGTTCCTTTTGTAGCAACAGGCTTTCAATTAATTTTTTTGGCTTTTATTTAACTAATTAATTTACCGATGAATTCTCATTTAACAATTAATAAATTGCAAAAAAAAAAAATCACAGTCAAAACCCATATAAATTGCCCAAAAAATACTTATATTACATAGCGCACGCTATTGGCGCTACACGCTATCCGCTATAGCGGACTCCTATTACCGCTATAGTGGCTGTAGCTCAATTAGGGTATTTTGATGCCATAGCTTAGTGTTTAGGATCCAAAAATGCTATAGCGCGCTATTTAGAACATTGATTATTAGTATCGTTCTCAATAATCATCGTAGCGGTAACAAGTCTTGTGTTTGAGAGGTTATACGGCTTTTAATTTGATTATTTAGATATATATCCAACAAATAATAAAATCACTACCACAAAAACACAGTTTGTACACGGACAAAAAATGCTAGAGCTACACGGATTTGGAAACGTGTGCAATGATGGGGTGTAGGAATGTCAACCATTTACACACAGATAATTATCCGTGTACGATTATACTAATTCTACACGGATTATTCATAAAGACACGTGTGGAAAACCTCCCACAATACATCTCATCGCAAGAGAGCTACACGAATTTTTAAATTAATATTCGTGTACGAATAGTATTCATACACGGATATTAACTAAATATCCGTGTAGCTCTCTTAACCTTCCTACACGGATATTAATTAAACAATCCGTATAGGAAGACTATTCCTACACGGATATTAAGTTAAAAATCCGTGTAGGAAGGTTATGAATTACTAATATTTTATTTGTATCTCTTCCTACACGGATTTTATTTAAATATCCATGTAGGATTGCTCTTTTTTTTTTTTTTTGGCTAGCCTCCATTTTTGCTAGCAAATAATATATATTTCAGATTGAATATACACAGCCTTTTGCAAAAATAAATACATAGCCTTTTGGAAAAATAAATATATAACATTTTGTATATATACAAAGCCTTTTGCAACATATATATATATATATATATATATACATACATAGCCTTTTGTACATGCAATCTAATGTGATTCAACATATAATATATACTCCTCAAGATACAATATAATGTTTGTATACAAATTATGTCCTCACCACTTAGTAGCCATGTGATCAAGGTTTGGTTGGCCCAATTTTGGGTAAACCCATGGCTATGATCTAGCTTAGGACGAAATTTCATACATACTAAAATGTATTAGATCCAACATATCAAAAAAAAGAGTTTGCATGTGATCCATGACATGATGTCTCTTGGTTAAAGGTCTCCAACAATATTGTATCTCCAATAAAAATAACAAGGTTCAATATATATATACATACATAATAGAGAACAAAAAATTCTCAATTAAACTTTTCGTCCAAAATTATAAGAAAATATTTATACAAAAATTAATTGAATCTGTATAGTTTTTATACGAACCACTGAAAATTAATTTCGTAAAAAAAAATTAAACATGTAAGCACCTGAAATTAATTGAATTTGTATAGCTTAAGAAGACAGCATTGGCACCAGAACCCTAAGGAAGAGTGGCGAAGATGATAGAAACCAACAGTGGCAAAGAGGACAACAACCAACCAAAATCCGAAGAAAAATAAATTTATTCAAGAACCTAACAATGGTAAAAAAAAATATATATATATATATATACACACACATGACTAACCTTAGCAAGATAGAGATGAGAAATACAAACTTCGAAGATCTCAGATCTCTCCTTGTGCGCATAAATCAAACCAACATTCAATATATATATATATATTGATCAAAACGGCGCTGGAAGAGAAGTCTTTTATTTCATTAAAACCCTACTAGGCCTTTACTACACGGATATTTAACTATAAATCCGTGTAGCTCTGTCAACATATCTACACGGCTATTTAAATAAAAAACCGTGTACAAAATACATTCCTATACGGATATTTTATTAAATATCCGTGTAGCTCTCCCACATTCCTACAAGAATATTTAATGAAATATCCGTGTATAAAAGCTTAATTTCCTCACGGACACTGATTTTTAAGTTAATATTTGTGTATGATTCCTACAGATATTTTGAACATTGGAAAAATCCTATTTCATACACGTTTTTTTTTTATATATAAAATAGAGAAAATCCGCATATAAGGTATAGCGTAGGAAGTGTTTTTTTTGTAGTAGTGAATGTTAGATCTTCCTCAGTACAAAAATAAAATAATTAACTAATACTACAATTAATTGGCGCTCAGAAGTGTTACGGATAAGTGTGAAAAAGTAAATTAAAAATATATTTTATTCTTAGTATTACAAATGATGTGACATTTTTATGCAAAGGTAAAAAAACAATAAACTATTTTACATGGACATATTTGCACAGAACAAAATGTTTAAGATGATTGCTTCCAATCTATGTTACTCCTATACAAATGATACGCACCCGATACGGCCCGAATACGTATCCAATATGCCAGCTTAGGTGAAGCTGGCATATCCTAATTCTCTTGATACTGTTTAACTCGCTCCGCAACGTCTGGATATGGCGGGATATGCCTCAGAACTGGGCACCGAGCACCACGCATGGACCATGCAAAAATCCCATTTATTTAGCGCCAAGGGAGAATCCAACCCTGGTTATGAGGGAACAAAGGGGGACCATTTACCACTAAACCACTGCGTATTTCATGTTGGAAACCAGTAGCTAATATATTTAATATATACTTAGTTTATATTAATTTATATAATATAAATGTTGAGTTAATAATAATTAAATAATAAAAAATAATATATATAATATACGTATCGTATCCATGATTTTTGAAAATTACCGTATCGCCGTATCCGTATCGTATCCGATACGATACCCGTGCTCGTATCCATGCAACATAGCTTCCAATGATTATTTGAGAGAATTCTTTTTAAAAAATAAAAACAAAAAGCTAGGTACATGATTATTAGGAAAAGAAAAACACAGATCGATAAATAGGGTTGGCAAAATATCATACCAAATATTTTTTCGAAGACCATAAATAATAATCATTGTTTATTTAAATATTATCAAATAAAGGATCTAGCTACAAAAATTAAAGTAATATAACTCACAGTATAATAAAATGCTGAAGAGGTGAGGAAGGCCGAAATTTTTATTAATATACAAAAGAAATAATAAATTTAACAATCTATACAATATTCTGATGAAATTCAAAATCTATCGAAGCCGATGACATTGTCATCGGTTTCAGAAGCTATAAATTTTTTTATCAATATACATTTTAATAAATTAATTTAACAATTTATACAATTTTTATAAATAATTTGAAAAACATCCAAACCGATGACAGTATAATCGGTTTCAAAATATCAAACCGATCACAAATTTGTCGGTCACAGGAAATTGAAACCCCTGACAATGTCACTCATCCCACAACCGATGACAATGTCATCGGTTTCAGAAGCTAGAACCGATGACATTGTCACCGGTTTTAGCCAATTCCGCCACCAAACTTTGCATATTATATTTATGCATGATTTTTGATGCAGAATGCACACTTTTTGATACGAGAATTATATCAGATTAAAACAACGAACGACTTAGATTAAAACACTTTTTGGTAATGATTACAAAGTTGCGGATAACTTTTCTTAAATTTTTATTTTTTTCAAAAATGAAAAGGCCATAATATTTTCTGGATTTACCTAGAAGTAACTTTTGAACCGGGATCAATATTTCAAATTCAAAGCATTTTTATTTTTTTTTCTAATAACACACAAAGAAATATTTTAATTTTTTTTACAGCTACAAAAAATCCGATCTGAAAAATATTGATCCGGGTTATTTGTTGAAGTATTTCTAATAAATCAAATTATATGGTATTCTATCTAATTACAAATTTTTTTTTCTAATATTTTAATAAAAAATTATAATATTTTCTAATTAAATAAAATAATTAAATGAAAAATTATTTTAAATTAAATTTGGATGAAAACCAATAACATTGTCATCGGTTCTAGTTTCTGAAACTGATGATTTTGTCATTGGTTGTGGGATGAGTGACATTGTCAGTGGTTTTAATTTCCTGTGACCGATAAGTTTGTGATCGGTTTGATCTTTTGAAACCGATTACACTATCATCGGTTTGGATACTTTTCAAATTATTTATAAAAATTGTATAGATTGTTAAATTAATTTATTAATTTGTATATTAATAAAAAATTCAGTGAGGAAGGAGACTCTGCCAAAGAGGTTTTGAAGAGCAAAATGAGGAATAAATGTAAAGCCAACCCTCACATATGTACCATCTTTCTTCTTCTTTGTTTATTTCACAGTGGAATGGGGGTGCATTCCGGTTATTATTATTATTTTTAGATAGGGTGAAGATTTCATCGGCAGAAACAATGTGGAGATTGCTAAAGAGATAATAACTTCCTAGATTATTAATAGATCAAGCTATACTAATTAATTAGTTGCAAGTGAAGACTATGTATCTATATATAGAGATTCCGCTTTTTTGTTTCCGTCACACAGTGTACCTTCCATGTTTTAATAAATGATGTATTATTTTTCTTGTTGTTGTTGTGCAAATCTGGACTTTGCCGCACTATTGGAGCTTCTACAATTCTTAATAATTAACTAAACAAATTCAACCTTTAAAACTCGGCCGTTGCACCTTAATTTGTTTCTTATATTTAAAATTATTAATGTACTATTAATTTTAATGAGTAAAGATTTTGTCCCCCGTCATTTGGTCTCTTAAATGTTCCTCTAACTACCTTATCCATAAAGTACAACGAGGATTACTAACTAATTGGGGAGAAACAATAATTATTTGGAAGACCACTTAAATTTGAAAAAAAATTACAACTGGTGCGCACATATATGAACACTCATGCGCGTAAGTATTCCTATATAATATATCAAGTATTCATACCTAAGTTATTAAGTGTTTAAACAAAAAATTGGACATCAACTTTCTTTTCTCCATAGTCACACACCCATCTTTTACATGTTTTTAGAAGTGAGCTTTTTTTCTCTATTTAATGTAATCAATATTTTTAACGATCCGGGAGGAATTTTACAAATCTAAAACCACGAATGTTTTCTACGTAATTTTCTCTTTCAAATGAGATCCATGATGAAGTACTTTCGGGTTCTTCGTCATTCAAGTACTCATACCTCGACATGCAAGTATTCATACCTCGTCGAACAAGTATTCATACCTTGTAGTATGAATATTTTCAATCTTATAGTGTGAATATTTACATTATTTTAGTAAGATTAATTTTATTGATTTTGTTATGTATACTTCCAATGTTCTAGTATGAATATTTTATATATTTTAGTATGAATACTTTGCAATTTGAATATTTTATATTATGAATACTTTATATGTTTTAGTATGAATATTTTTTAAGTTTTAGTATGAATACTTTTTAAAATTTATTCATTTGTGTATTATTTTGTAGGACATTAGGCCTACTCTTTTATGAAATTATTCCTTGCACAGATAAGTTTGTTCTCTAAACAATTTGAAATAGCAAAATAGCTCTTTATTGAGTAAGTATTAATATTTGACAAGGTATGAATACTTGCTCAATGAGGTATGAGTACTTGAACGACAAAGAACCCGAAAGTACTTTATCATGGATCTCATTTGAAAGAGAAAATTACGTAGAAAATAATTGTAGTTTTAGATTTGTAAAATTCCTCGCGGATCGTTAGAAATATTGTTTAGATTAAACGGAGAAAAAAAAATCCACTTCTAAAAACATGTAAAAGATGAGTGTGTGACTAGGGAGAAAAGAAAGTTGATTTCCAATTTTTTGTTTAAATACTTAATACCTTAGGTATGAATACATGATATATTATATAGGAATACTTGCGCGCATAAGTGTTCATACATGTGCGCACCAGTTGTAAATTTTTTGAAATTTAAGTGGTCTCCCAAGTAATTATTGTCCCCCCCCTCGGTTAATTAGTGGTCCTCATTGTACTTTATGGATAAGTTAGTTAGGGGGACATTTATGAGATAGAATGGAAGAGACTATTAGTCGATCCCAATTTTAATATATATAATGTTCGTACGAAATTATTCGACTAACAAATTAGAATTCAATAAAAAAAGTTGGCTGAATCAAAGAGTTTATATAATTATCACAAAAAGCTATTGCATGGGGTCATCGATAATCCACTGAAGTTGTTGTCGAACAACCTCATGGAAAATTACAATTTAAATCCATAGTGCCAAACAACCTCATAATATTATCTGTGGAGTACATAGAAAGAAAGATTAATCAAGAAGTGGAATTGTGTTTTTGTCATCACGGAACTGCATGTCGTTTGAAATCTTAAGTCATGATTTCTTAGATTCATGCATTATGATTATTCATTTATTTGTGCTATTGAGTCATTGCAAGGTCTTGAATGTTGGAATTTGATCGGCAACAATATATCACTGCATATAATGAATTGAGCTTCAAATGCTGTCTTATTAAAAAATTGTGACATTTTTTGTAAATATTTTTAACAACTTTGCGCCATGTTGCCATGGCTAACCTAAAACGAGCAATGTGAATTTATATACACTCCGCACAAGCCAATTATTGTCATTGTAATAGTGGACACTAAGTAATTTAGTTTACAGACCTGAAAAGAATCCGATCTACAATGGTGTTTGCGGTGATAGAGATATGCAATCTAAGGCATTGTATCGAGCAAATGAAGTGCGAATGGCTTTGGTAATTGGTCCTCATATTAGAGGCACAATTAACAGTCCATGAACGTGAAGGGAGGCCTACTGTCATTGTTGCCGATCAGAGCTGGACCAGTGTTGACCGGGTCCGTTTACAAGGGATAAAGGCAGATTTAACCTTTGAGCAGTAGAACTGTTAATATATAAAACAAAAACAATAATAAAAATAAATTATTCAAGAACATCAAAATTAAATATGTTGACAATTTTAATTTTAATTAAAAAGGCATGTTGTAATTAAGAGTACAATTTTAATAAATGAATACTATTATATGTATGTCTAATTTGATGCTAAATATCGGAGTTGTTATTCATTGGAGAGGAGTGAGACCCGGCCCTCTTTTTTTCCTCTTAACAAAATTATCTATTACATCTGATTTGATCTTTTTCATGATTTATTTCTCAATATATAAACAATCAAATAATTATATAACACAAGTCATACTCGAATATACCACAATAATATAATTATATAACCTAGACATGCATGTCTTTAGAATTTTGTAATCACAATAACTGTTGTTGGTGGATTTCTAAAGAAAGCGTTTCTACTTGTAATTATTGCTAATGATGGTTACAGAACTTTAATTATTTGTTTCATTCATTTCTAAAAGGCAATCTAATATGTTCAAGATGAATCCTAACCACCGGCATATTTGAACAGATTACCACAATATTCCCATTACAGAAGATTTTTTTTTTATTTAGAAATTATAACCTAAAAGTCAAATAAACCAGCCAATGGGACAAAAAATCAATAAAAATGGCCTACACCGGTGTGGAATTAAAGTCCTCTTCTGCACCGGACTCCGAAACCGGTGCAGAAAATTTCTAACCCGGTTGACCCATTTTCTCACCAGGCTGTGGACTCGCCACAGAAAATCCACAAAAAGCCCTGCACCAGATTGGGAATCCGGTGCGGCTTGGGTTAAATTTTTTTCCCCCGCGTCGCCTCTCTGTCTCCTCTCCTTTCCTCCTTTTTTCCTCCTTTCTTCCTCCTCTTTCTTCCTCCGAACTCCTCTCGTTTTTTTTTCTTGTATCCTCTCCAAATACTTCACTATTTTTTCATTTAATTGTTTCAAAATTCTTGTATCATCCAAGAGAGTTGGAAACTCATTCCATCTACAATTTTAACAAGGTAAAAATCATATTTTTTTATAATTTTTAATTTTGGCCGAATTAAATTGAATAACTTATTTAATTGAGTTTGTTTAGTATATTTAGTCTTTTTTGTGTAATTTAGTGTTGAATTAGCAATTGGCCTCAATTTAGTGTATATGTAGTATTAATTTGTGTAATTTAGTGTAATTTGTGACATTTAGTATAATTTGTGTAATTTGTGTTATATAGTATAATTTAGTATTAATTTGTGTAATTTAGTAATAATTTGTGTTATGTAGTATAATTTGTGTAATTTAGTATAATTTAGTATAATTTGTGTAATTTAGTGTAATTTAATATAATTTAGTGTAATTTGTGTAATTTAGTATAATTTAGTGTAATTTGTGTAATTTAGTATAATTTAGTGTAATTTGTGTAATTTAGTATAATTTAGTGTAATTTGTGTAATTTAGTATAATTTAGTGTAATTTGTGTAATTTAGTATAATTTAGTGTAATTTGTGTAATTTAGTATAATTTAGTGTAATTTGTGTAATTTAGTATAATTTGTGCTATGTTGTATAATTTAGTATAATTTTTGATAAATTTTCTAACAGGGTGAATGGATAATCCAAATTATCCAGAGTTGCTAAAATTACCACCACAGTACCACAGAGCATGAACAGTTGGTGATACGGTAATATTTGTTAAATTTATTAATTATTTGTTTGAAATAAACATTATATGAAGTATTTGATGGGGTTATAATGATTTAATTATTTTTGGCAACCTAATGTAAAAACACTCCAGATAAATAGGCATCGTCCTACTATTGCTTACAACCGTTGGATGGACAATGCTCTGAAGAAGTTAGGATTGTACCAAATTGCTCATTTTAATGATTGCAAAATTGATCCGTGTTTGATTACTGCTCTGGTTGAGAGGTGGAGGCCGGAGACCAATACATTTCATCTACCAGTAGGTGAAATGACAGTGACGTTGGAAGATGTTTCATGTTTATGGGGCTTACCGATTCAGGGTAATTAACTATTTAAAATTGTTTATCGGTTATTTTAATTAATTATTTTAAGAAATTAATTGTTGATTGTATAATTCTTTTAATTTGCAGGCGACCCAATTACCGGCACTAGCAATACTGATTGGAACCCATACTTAGAGGATAATCTAGGAGCTGATCCTACATATTTTTACAATAACCTGGATTAGTCAATACCATATAAATATAGGTGGTTTCACCCTAACACTCCTGAAGAGCGATTGCAAGTCTCTGCTTATTCTATTAGACTGATATGGTTACGGACCAAATTTGCAGCACAATTAGGAGATGAAGCCGATGATGAGAGAGTTGCACAGTACACCCGAGGATTTTGTATGGATTTATTCGGGTCGGTTATGTTTCCAGATTCGAGTTAGGACAGAGTCCCTACAATGTACTTGCAATTCCTGACCGATCTGGATGCTCCACGTTCATACATTTGTGGAGGTGCTGTACTTGCACATCTTTATCGAGAGTTGTCACGTGCTTGCCTCGATGGGGTGGAAACAATAGCGGGGCCGATGTTGCTGTTACAAATTTGGTCATGGACTCGATTTACTGTTGGTCGACCTATGCCCCGGTTAGAGCCACCTTCCTTCGGCGGTGACGACGAGAATAGAAGGAATGCATTCGGTGTGAAGTGGACCACTTTCCATATGTGGACAGAAAACCCTCACTTTGGTAAAAAAAAAATAATTGTGGTTATAATGCGAGCACAATACGATTAAATTATCATACCTCTTTTTTTATAATTATTTTTCCTTTTTTTTGCACAGGAGGTACAGCCACACACAGAGATTCGTTCGATAGATTAGCTGATGATACGGTTAATTGGCAACCTTACGATGAATACTACTATCAGTTACCTCGACATGTTTGGCGACAAAAGAGGTATTGGATGAGCTGCACCTACTTGATTCATTTTTGGATGGTGGAGTATCAACATGCAGATAGGGTAATGCGTTAGTTTGGAAAATACCAGGCGGTCCCGCCTCCTCCTCCTTTAGCATATGATGATATTTCTTATCTACGAGAAATGTGGCGTCACGATGCCAATTCAACAAAGGATGCTTGTTGGGCGGTTACTCATAGAGAGTTCATAGAGAAGCCTCCGGTACTCATTAAAGAGCGTAGAGCGTATGACATGACGATGCATCATCGGTATATGCATTGGTTCCATTTTTGTGGTATGAGATCAGTTTATATATCGGATAATAATCCACAAGATCTACAATTGCGGGTTCCCCTGCGGACAGGAGATGTCGCGACACTAGCATACGTTCCCCACGGTCATAGGCATTCTCGTGTGGTGAGTACATTATTTTTTTAAAATTGAACTATATTGTTTTCAATATTCATGTGCAATAGGTCTTACTTTAATTGTATTATGCAGATTGCTCGAGAGATACAGTTCACGACGCAAGCAATAGGCATGGTGAGAACTTGATATTTTGTTATTATTAGCACATCAATAGTTTCACATTGATAGCAATTGGCAAACTTTAAATTTACATAATGTCATCATGAACAATAATACATAATTCATAAATAGTTAAAATGTCATTCGAAATAACAATACAATAAAAGTGTCTTGGAAATCTTAAGAATATAATAAAAGTGTCATCATAACAATACAATAAGATACATTAAGAGTCATCAAGAGCGTCGAGTTGATGAAGTCGATGCACCTAAAACTAAATGAAAACAATTTAGTTCAATTTAAAATAGATATCATGCACATTGTTTGTCCATTGAATTTTTAAATTTTTATACTTGAACGTCTAGCTTTAGAAGCCTGTTGCCGAATCCTGGTAGAGGCCTCCATTTTGTCCATTGGCATGCACATTCGTTTGTGTTTTCTCCTACCCTTATTTATTTTGTTTGGATCTGGTCTTATGATGGGCCCATGATACAATGGCCAATCTCGTGCATTTCCAAATCCCTTGAATTCTCCAGACCAGGTGTTTATATAATTTTGTAAGCTAAAATATGGACTTACATAGTCGTTATGATTTAAATTTCTGAAGAAGCAAACTGCAAGAACATGGTTACATGGGATGCCTGTTAATTGAGGTCTCTGACACACGCATGTAGGCATTCCTTCTAGAGGAAATGTAACACTATACTTGATTTCGCCTCGAACACCCTCCAATTAAAAAAAAAAATCAGATTTCTTGCATTGATTTGAATTTAAAAAATAGTACATATATATGGCACTAAGGAATGGTTGACTTACCGTCTGAAGAAGTCCATCTTTATCGACAACCTCATAGTTGTTGTGGCCAGCATACATCGGTCTGACTTCGTGCTTTCTTGCTTTTTCCTTACGACGATGTAAAAGCAGTGTAATATTCAAGGAAAAATCCAATCCTGTAGCCTCCCACCCAAACGCGACCTCCCGTCTATTTACAAACTAGTCGACGCACTTGTAAAATGTTTTCTCAACAAGTGCACACACAGGTAGTTGTCTGGCCACCGTGAAGACACTGTTTAGTACCTCAGAGCCATTAGATGTCATTATACCCCACTGATTAAGGACTCCATCATGCACTTGTGTCCACTTATGTAGAGCCAAAGGCTCTGCATCATTGTGCGATTTCGTTTACCAATTTTCATGATGTATTCGTGTGCTTTGGTATCTCTTTGCTTAATTATATCCATCCCCTCCTCAAATCTCCATTTTTTTTTGCAACATATTTCTTGAAAACCGCACGGAGCCACTTCTGAGGGAATCTTTTCCAAACATTTGCAGCAATATGCTGTGAACACAATCGGTGGACAGCTTTATTATTTTCCTCGCACCATCCCAGATTGGGGGCCTCAAACACCCCTCGTATAGCAAGGTGCTGGTCCAAGAGAACACATATTTTTCCTGGACCGACAACATATTTACGCAACCAATTTATAAACCAACCCCAATTGGGGAGATCCTCCTCTTCACAAATTGCAAATGCAAGTGGCAATAGTTGTTGCTCTGCATCATAAGCACAAGCCATAAAAAGTTTAATTTTGTATCTTCCGGATAGGAACCCGGCATCAACACTGATATCGGGTCGGAGATGAGGCCATGCTTGAATACATGGCCCAAATGCCCATGCAACTCGGTTGAAAATATTAATATTATACTTGTTCGATGGTTCATGTTCAAGTAGATACTGTGTACCTAGGTTAGATGCTTTGATGGCACCCAAAAACAATGACAGCAGCTCGTAAGACTTCTCTCAGCTTCCAAACATGTTAGCCATTGCATGTTCCCTACCTCTCCACAACTTGTTATACGAGGGTGTTACTGTCCCAAATTTCACCTTAACTAAATGCCTGACCGTTTTAATGCTTGACTCCAGATCTTCTTGATAACTAGGTTTAATAATATCAGCAATTCTTCTGGCAGTCATTTGTGCATTATCCAACTTTTCAGCATTTCCAAAACATGTGTGGACATATGGGTTGGTGGAAATTGTCCATGCACCTGTTGGTACTACCGTTGCATATAAAACCCATTTGTATTTAGAATATCTACATGCAACTCGATACTTGGTTTTGTTGCTGTTTAGGGTGTCTAGCTGTATACTTTTGGATAGGTGAAAATCTCCAAGTTCTGATATTAGTTTGGCTTTGGATTTGAACATTTGACCTTCAGCAAATTTTTCATCTAATCTGGGGGGTTCCTTAAGAAATGCACGATCTGCGTATGGCATCGGCACATCATTGTGGAATGAGGAACATGGATGCCTAAGACCTCGATTGATGAATGGGATCAACTTGTGCCACTCTTTCAATATTTCTCGGGCATTCATTTCAGCCTCATATTCGTCCATATCTGAGTCTTGCCCTTCAGCCGAATCATTATTATCAAAAGAACTTGTATCAGAACATGCATTTGGGTCTGATTGCTCATTAGGGTCATCACCGGTCTGAACCGACGGTGTGTTGCTCCCTTCAGGCAAACTATCTGGGCACGGATCATAACTGATTTGGTTTGTACGCTGCTGCGCCTCAGCTACCAATTGTATAACCTTAAATCCGGCTACTTGAGGTGCAGTTTGTTTAATGGCATCCCAAGTTTCCTCATTTTCTATCCGAAACAGAGAGAAATGGTACAATCCAGGTGGTCCCGTGTTCAAACGTGCCCTGATTGTCAATTTGACTCGACTCGGAAGCAATTCAAGTCCAACATATATTTGTCGTCTTACAACAACAAAACAAGTAGAATCGGAAACGGTAAACGTAAATGCAGCCCCTATGTCATAACTAACATCGGTTGGAGTGTTTTAGAGGTTAACACCATAATACAGATTGATTAATAACAGAGATATTCTGCTGAACAAAAATAAACACTAAAATCAACTCAAACTAATTTTTTAATTTTATAACACTAAATCAACTCAAACTATTTTTTAATTTGACAATACTAAATATCAACCTAAGCATAAAAAAAAACTTATAGTAATGATCAGAAGAAGCTGCTGAGCACAATGGCGGTGGCGATCTATTCATATGACAACTCTTCAAATTTGATTTAAAATGATGGAAAATATGAAAAAAAAGAAGAAGAGAAAAACGAGAGACAGAGAGTTCGAATGGGGAAGAAGGAGGTCTGGCGGACATAAGTGGAAGCATTTCCGCACCGGATTGGAAAACCGGTGTAGGGCCGCACCGGATTGGAAAACCGGTATGGATATTTCTTGTGTAGTCTCCCGTGTGGCGCTGTGGCAGAGCAGAAATTTGCTGCACCGGATTGGAAATCCGGTGCAGAAGAGGCTGGTGTAGGCCATTTTTATTGATTTTTTGCCCAATTGGCTGGTTTATTTGATTTTTAGGTTATAATTTCTAAAAAAAAAAAAATCATTACAGAAGGGTGCACGTCGATGGCTACAGTACATGTGCAATAATATTATGCATGTAATGCTTCCGAACTAGAGCTCAAAGTTTTAGCCCTGGTTATTAATTTTTTTCATGTTGTTATTTACACTTAGGGTTCAATTAGCTAACTCATTGTATACTTAGGGTTCAATTAGCTAACTCATGAATCAAGGGTTCAATTAGCTAACTCATAAATCAAAATAAGCTAGTTATGTTTGCCAGTCAATTTTCTTCTTTTGTGTTTTCTATTTTAACTCATAATTATTCTTTATTCTCAACACTCCCCCTCAAGCTAGGATTATAGATATCGGTTAATCCTAGTTTGCTTGTTATTTCATCAAACAGCTTCGGAATGAGACCCTTGGTAAAGATATCGGCTAATTGGTCTTGACTCTTTACGTAAGGGGTTTCGATCTCCTTCGCTTGAACTTTTTCTCTTATGAAGTGACAATCGATTTCGATATGCTTTGTTCTTTCATGAAATACCGCATTCGAAGCAATGTGCCTTGCCGCATTGTTATCGCAAAACATCTTCATTGGTTTGTCAATTTTGAAGTTCAATTCCTCTAGCAATTGTTTAATCCATGTGAGTTCACTTGCGGTAAATGCCATAGCACGATATTCTGCTTCCGCATTTTATCGTGCCACGACATTTTGCTTCTTGCTTTTCCATGTGACTAAGTTTCCGCCTACAAACGTGCAATAGCCGGTCGTTGATTTTCTATCGAAACTCCCGACCCAATCTGCATCGGACTAGCCACACACATCATTAGATTTATTATTTTTCATCCATATACCCTTTCCGGGTGATTTTTTTAAATATCTTAAAATTCTATTAATTGCATCCAAATGAGGTATTTTTGGTGAATGCATAAATTTACTAATTTGACTTACCGCAAATGATATATCTGGTCTAGTTACCGTTAGGTAAATTAATTTACCTACAAGCCGTTGGAATTGGTTGATATTTTCCAATGGTTCTCCATCTTCGGAATTTAATTTACAATTACTCTCTATGAGTGTTGAGGCCGGTTTGGATTCTAATTTTCCCGTTCCTTTTAAAAGGTCAATGGTATATTTTCCTTGTAAAATAAATAGTCCTTTAGTTGAATGTGCTATTTCAATTTCTAAAAAATATTTAGTTTACCAAGGTCTTTTATTTCAAAATTTTCTTTTAATTGCCTTTTCACAATATTAATTTTTTCATAATTGTTTCCAGTTATGATTATGTCATCAACATAGACAAGAACAATAGTTGTATCATTATTTTCATGTTTTGAAAATAGTGATGTATCGGATTGGCTTACGTTAAAACCACGAGAAATTAAATATGGAGAGAGTTTTCCATACCATGCCCTTGGAGATTGTTTAAGTCCATAAATTGATTTTTTTAACCTACAAATAATGTTAGTATTTTTTTTCTTTTACATGACCCGGTGGTAGAGTCATATAAACCTCTTCCTCAAGTGTTCCTTGAAGGAATGCATTTTTGACATCCATTTGAAACAAGTTCCACCCTTTATTTACCGCTATTGAAATCAAAATTCTTATGGTATTCATTTTTGCTACTGGAGCAAAGGTCTCTTGGTAATCAATACCATATGTTTGGGTAAACCATTTGGCAACTAGTCGGGCCTTGTACCTTTCTATGGATCCATCGCTTTGGTATTTTATTTTATAAATTCATTTGCATCCTACGGATTTTTATTTTTTTGTAATGGCTCAATGATCCATGTATTATTTTTTTCTAAGGCTTGAAGTTCTTCTTTCATAGCCTTGCACCATACCAGTTGGCTTATGGCTTCTTCAAAGTTTCTTGGTTCTTCCATTTTGGAAATTGAACTAAGAAATGCTTGGTGATGTTTTGAAATATTTTTATATGAAATATAATTTTGAATAGGATATTGAACCTCATTGGTTACAAAATCCCGTAACCTTGTTGATGGTTGAGTGGGCCGAGTTGATCTTCTTAGTGAAACTTCTTCAATGTTTTCACTTTTGGCTTCAATATTATCACTTTCTTCTTCAATGTTATCACTTTCTCCTCCCCCAGTTCCACTTTGAGAAGTGTTGTTATTTTCACCTTCATTTTCTTCTTCTTCTTCTTCATCATTTCCTACAATACTTTGCTCAATAATTTGATTAGTAGACATCGGCAAGACAAAATCATTTTTAATAATATGATTATCAATCTCATTTTTATTTGTTTTAAAGTATGGCTCATTTTCAAAAATGTTACATCTCTAGAAATATATAATTTGTGATTTATAGGGTCATAACATTTATAACCCTTCTTTTGAGATGAATATCCTAGAAAAATAGCCTTAATGGAAGTATGATCTAATTTATCTCGTTTATTTTGATGTACATAACATGTACACCCAAAAATTCTTAGATGATTAAAGACTATTTTCCTTTGATAAACAATTTCTAGTGGACTTTTCCAATTTAAAACAACACTTGGCAATCTATTTATCAAATAAGTTGCGGTGAGAATGGCATCCGACCAATAAATTTTTGGAACATTAGTTTGAAACATTAGTGATCTTGTCATTTCAAGTAAATGATGATTTTTTCTTTCGGAAATTCCATTTTGTTGTGGAGTATAAACACAAGTGGCTTGATGTATAATTCCTTTTTGTTTCAAAAAACTTGAGAAATTTTGATTAACAAATTCCGTTCCATTATCGGTCCTAAGAATTTTAATCTTCGTGTTATATTGAGTTTCAACTAAATTTGAGAACTCTTGAAAGTGAGAAAAAACTTCACTTTTATTTTTTTAATAAATATAAGCAAGTTAATCGTGAAAAATCATCTATAAATATAACAAAATATTTAAAACCATTATAAGAGTCTACGGGTGCGGGTCCCCAAACATCGGAATGAACAAGTTCAAAAATTTTACTAGTTTTTGAATTTGAAGTTACAAAAGGAAGCCTTGTATGCTTCGCTAGTTTGTATATTTCACAATTACTACAATCTAAATTCGAAAAATAAAAAATAAATTTCAAAGTTCTATCGGAAGGATGCCCAATTCTTTTATTCCATAAACTTCCCATATCTTGTATTTTGGTGTTGAAATTGAATATTTGGTTATTTAAAAAATAAAGTCCATTTTGAAAGAAACCTTCCCCAATCATCATCTTGGATATCACATCTTGAAAAAAATACATTTATTGATGAAAACACAATCTCACAATTTATTTCTTTTGAAAGTTTTTCTATAGATAATAAATTGGATGTGCAATTTTTTACATGTAAAACATGTTTAATTTCTTTGGAAAAAAGCTTGATTGAGCCATGACCACAAATTTCGATTTTTTCACCATTTGCAACATATACAAATTCTTGACTTTGGCTTTTTTGATAATTATATAATATATTTTTATTTCCGGTCATGTGATCGGTTGCACCGGAGTCTAAAATCCACTCCAAATTATTTTGGAAATATTCTTGATGATTTCCTAAATTTGTACACCTTTTTGGTTGGGTTTCCCAATTATTTTGGCTTCTATTACCCCATTTATTTGGTATTAAATATTTTTCCTGGTTTGAGTTTAACCTTAGTTCATTGATTTCGGCTTCAATTAAACATTTTGTATTAGAAAAACCTGAGATGGGCTCAGAGGCCCGATTTAGAAGCCCACAGAGAAAGGAGAGAATTTTAGCAATTTCAGATCTGGTTATGGCTGCAAGGCGGACCCGTTTGGTATTTCTCTTTCGTCTGGTTCGCTGCCTTCACTCGGTCTGAGAAAACGAAGCCGCGTTTCTTCGTTTGGTCTGCCAAGTAGAGCCGCTCCAGCAAACCTCTCTCTCTTCGTCTCCCCCTTAGGATTATGCACCCGATCGTCTCTACCATCATCCTTCCACCACTTTCGTCGAAGAAGAGGATGAAGGAACCAATATATCTCTCGATTGTGTCCTAATTTTTTGCAATTAGTGCATCTCTCCTCACCACTAAGGTTAGGGTTCTGTTTTTTTTATGGCGAATGCTATATTGAAAGAGAAGAAAAATGGGTCTTTTGGCTGCTGATTCCAATTTTTTGTATAAAAAAAAACTCTTCGAGATTTTCTGGTTTTTTTTTCTGGTATTCTGTGATGCTGGTTTAGATCTGGACCAGTATTGATTTTTCTAATTTTATGGTTTCGGTTATGTATTGTCTCTTGGAAGTTTATCGGATTATTAGGTTATCGAAGTTTCTGCGGTCTCAAGAATAAAGCTCTGATATCATGTAAATTTATGAGAATTGGATATTCGGTATTGATATTTTCTGTCATGTATTGTATTGAGTATATATTCTTTTCTGTTACAAGAGGAGAGGGATATATAGCGTCTAGATCTATTGTACCGTTGGTACTCCAACGGTAACTTTTTATTTTTTTCTAATTTACATTTTTACCCCTAATTCCTATTTCTATTTTAACTCATAATTATTCTTTATTCTCAACACAGATTTTTTTTTTAATTTAGAAATTATAACTAAATTCCTAAACAAAGCAGCCAATTGGGGCAAAATTTTTGAAAAATGAACTCCACCGGATTCGGGAACCGGTGTGGATTGAAAGACCCGGCCTCCACCGGATTGGGCAACCGGTGGAGCCATTTTTTGCTCTGCCACAACTTGCTACACAGAAAGCCACACCGGAATCTTCCTACACCGGTTTTCCAATCCGGTGGAGGCCCAAAAATATCCCTACACCGGTTTCCCAATCCGGTGGAGGCCCAAAAATATCCTTACACCGGTTACCCAATCCGGTGGAGACATCAAAATTTACCTACACCGATTTTGCAATCCGGTGGAGTTATTATTCTTCACAAAACTCGCGTAACTCCTTCCTCCCTCATTCCAACAGCTTCTTCTTCTTCCCCTCTTCCCCTCTGTCTCGTTTTTCTCTCTTTGTTTCATATTTTTCTTTATTTTAAATCCAATTTGAAGAGGTACCGTCTGAATAGATCGCCACCGCCATTGTACTCGGCAGCTTCTTTTGATCATTAATGTAAGTTTTTTCTGCTCATAGGTTTATATTTAGTGTTGTAAAATTAAAAATAATTAGAGTTAATTTTGTATTTGTTTTTGTTCAAGCAAAATGTCTCGTTATTGATCAATGTGTATTATGGTGGTAACCTCCAAAACACTCCAACGTGTTGGTTATGACATAAGGGCTGCATTTACGTTTGCCGTTTCTGATTCTACTGGTTTTGTTGTTGTCAGACGGCAAATATATGTTGGACTTGAATTACTTTCGAGTCGAGTCAAATTGAGAATCAGGGCACGTTTGAAAAAGGAACCACCTGGATCGTACCATTTCTCTCTATTTCGGATAGAAAATGGAGAAACTTGGGATGCCATTAAACAAACTGCACCTCAAGTAGCCGGATTTAAGGTTATAGAATTGGTAGTTGAGGCACAGCATCGTACAAACCAAACCGGTTATGATCCGTGCCCGGATAGTTTGCCCGGAGGGAGCAACACACCGTCGGTTCGGCACCGACTTTGATCCTTACTCGGGCAGTGTACCCGAAACCACAGACACACCTGTAGTTCAGACCGGTAATGACCCTAATGAGCAATCAGACCCAAATGCAGGTGATGACCCTAATGAGCAATCAGACTCAAATGCATGTTCTGATACAAGTTCTTTTGATAATGATGATTCGGCTGAAGGGCAAGACTCAGATATGGACGAATATGAGGTCGAAAAGAATGCCCAAGAAATATTGAAAGAGTGGCTCAAGTCGATTCCATTCATCAATCGAGGTCTTAGGCATCCATGTTCCTCATTCCACGATGATGTGCCGATGCCATACGCAGATCGTGAATTTCTTAAGGAAGCTCCCGGATTAGATGAAAAATTTCTTTGAAGGTCAAATGTTCGAATCCAAAGCCAAACTAATAACAGAACTTGGAGATTTTCACATACCCAAAAGTATACAGCTAGATACCCTAAATAGCAGCAAAACCAAGTATCGAGTTGCATGTAGATATCCTAAATGCAAATGGAAATTATATGCAACGGTAGTACCAACAGGTGCATGGACAATTTCCACCAACCCATATGTCCACACATGTTTTGGAAATGCTAAAAAGTTGGATAATGCACAAATGACTGCCAGAAGAATTGCTGATATTATTAAACCTGGTTATCAAGAAGATCTGGAGTTAAGCATTAATACGGTCAGGCATTTAGTTAAGGTGAAATTTGAGACAGTAAAACCCTTGTATAACAAGTTGTGGAGAGGTAGGAAACTTGCAATGGCTGACATGTTTGGGAGCTGAGAGAAGTCTTATGAGCTGTTGCCATTGCTTTTGGGTGCCATCAAAGCATCTAACCCAGGTACACAGTATCTACTTAAACATGAACCATCGAACAAGTATAATATTAATATTTTCAACCGAGTTGCATGGGCATTTGGGCTGTGTATTCAAGCATGGCCTCATCTCCGACCCGTTATCAGTGTTGATGCTGGGTTTCTATCCGGAAGATACAAAGGTAAACTTTTTATGGCTTGTGCTTATGATGCAGAGCAACAACTATTGCCACTTGCATTTGCAATTTGTGAAGAGGAGTCACCCCCCAATTTGATCATATGCTAAAGGAGAAGGAGGCGGGACCTCTTGGTACTTTCCAAACTGACGCATGACCCTATTCGCATGCTGATACTCCACCATCCAAAAATGAATCAAGTAACAGCAGCACATCCAATACCTCTTTTGTCGTTGAACATGTCGAGGTGCATGATTGTAATATTCTTCGTAAGGTCGCCAGTTAACCGTATCATCGGCTAATCTATCGAACGAATCTCTGTATGTGGCTGTACCTCCTGTACCAAAAACAAGGAAAAACAATTATAAAAAAAAGAGGTATTGTAATTTAATCGTACTGTGCTCGCATTATAAACCAAAATTAATTTTTTTTACCTAAGTGAGGATTTGTTGTCCACACATGGTGAGTGGTCCACTTCACACCGAATGCATTCCTTGTATCCACATCGTTGCCTCCGAAGGGAGGTGGCTCTGTTCGGGGTAAAGGTCGACCAATACTAAATCGAGTCCATGACCACATCTGTAACAGCAATATCGGCTCCGCTATCGTCTCCGCCCCCGCGAGACAAGCACGTGACAACTCTCGATAAAGATGTGCAAGTACAGCACCTCCCCAATTGTATTCTACTCGAGTCTCCAGATCACTCAGGAATTGCAAGTACATCGCAGGGACCCCGTCTCGCACTCGAATCGGAAACATAATCGACCCGAATAAATCCATACAAAATCCTCGGGTGTACTGTGCAACTCTCTCATCATCGTCTCCAGCTACTAGTGGATCCGCAAATTTGGTTCGCAACCATTTCAGTTTAAGTGAATAGCTAGAGACGGCCAATCGCTCTTTATCTGTGTTAGGATCATACCACCTATAATTATATGGCATTGTCGTCTCCAGGTCATTGTAAAATTCCGCAGGATCAGCTCTTAGATCATACTCTAAGTATGGGTTCCAATCAGTATTGCTTGTGCCAGTAATTGGGTAGCCTGCCAATTAAAAGAATTATACAATCAACAATTTATTTCTTAAAATAGTTAATTACCCTTAATCGATAAGCCCCATAAACATGCAACATCTTCAAACGTTACTGTTACTTCACCCACTGGTAGATGAAAAGTATTGGTCTCCGGCCTCCACCTCTCAACCACAGCAGTAATCAAATAAGGATCAAGCTTGCAATCATTAAGCCGAGCAATTTGGTATAGTCCTAAATTCTTCAAAGCATTGTCCATCCGACTGTTGTAAGCAATAGTAGGACGGTGCCTATTCACGAGATCTCTGATACAGACAATTCATAGAAGATTTCGTATTTAGGAAATTAGCTTGCATTTAGGTAGCTTAAATGACCAATCTGGGCCAAAGCTGTTATTTTTGCTTGAGGACAAGCAAGATTTCAGCTTGGGGGGATTTGATATCTCGTTATTTTAACTACATTTCCGACCAAATCTTGTACCAAAACCTGTGTCCAAAACTGTAAAATCATGTTTATTACATTGATTATCTATAGAATATGGTACTGCTGCGCTTTTGTTTGTTTATTGTAGGAAACGGGCGAAGAAAGGGTGAAATCCGGCAATCTGGACATGCCACACGGGCCGTGCAACCTATCACACAGACCGTTCAAGGCCCTACTCGACCCCCTACACGGCGCCGCACGACCCGGATAGAAGACACGAGCACACGGTCCGTACGAGAATCTCACACGGACCGTGTCAGACAAATCCGGCAGTTAATCTAAATTTACAGATTATTGCTTAATTAAAGATGGACGGTTATGGAGAATAAAAGGGACGACCCCTGGGGCAGAAAGGCATCAATTCATACAGAGACCAATTCTAAGGGAGTTCGACAACAACCAACTTGGAGACAAAGTAGAGAGGAGGAAATCGAGAGAATTCCGACGAATCTTCTTCGTATTTTCGGTTTTTGCAATGAATTGTTTACTGATAGTTGTTTGATTATGTTTGATATTCTGTGTTTGCTTGCTTGTGTATGATATTTATTGCTTATCTGCGTTGTTTGATTATCATTTGGTTATTACCATTAGGCTTGGCCATGTCTAACAATGTACTGCGTCCAATTTGATCTTTCAACCAGATCAAGTATTTGAGGTAAGTCAATGAATCGAGAGGGAAGACTAATTAGTAGCCGAGAGGTGAACTTTTCAGAAATCGAGAGATTTTGAATACCTTTAGTAAACCAAACAAGTAACTTAGGTCATTCAAACCAACGAACGAGAGTTTAGGTTAGAACCCTAAGAGGATTGAATTGTATTTCCATTATCGAGTTTATTAAGCCAACAAACGAGAGTTGAGGTTTAGGAACATCAGGTATGGTCAGTTCGTCCTATACAGAAACCAATCAGCACAGAAACCAGACAACTGCAGTTTAACTCGAGTCCGACACGGACCGTGTAGGAGACTACACGGGCCGTGTGACAGGGGTCGTGTACGAGAGTACACGGGTCGTGTCAGGTGAGAGGCAGAGTTGCAGCCGAAATCAGAAACCCTGGAAACGCTTATTTTAAATTAGTTTTAACCCCAGTTTAGTTTATTTGCAACCTTATATCATTGTCAACCTAAATTCCAACCAACTCAACCATTTTAAACACTTCTAGTCTTAAGATAATCTAAGTAAAAATCTAGTTAAGTTATTGAACCATCCTGTGGATCGCTACCCGATATTACCAACGATAGGACTGTACACTTGCAGTCTGAATCAGAAGTAGAATCGAGGTTTAAAAAGTACAGCTTGCTGTACTGAAACTTTGTAGTACACTTTTGTGCGAACAAGTTTTTGGCGCTGTTGCCGGGGACGGCATCGTTTAGTTTTTCTAGATTTTTGCTTCTTTCATATGAATTCTGGATTTTAACTTGTATCCTTTATTTTGTTTTTCTCCATTACAGGAAGGCTGGCTTTTACAAGACCCCCCACGGGTGAGTTTGTGTATGATCAAGCACTACATCGCTGATCACCCGCAACGCGAGCGGCTGGTTCAGGTTCTGTCCGATCCAGTTTGCAGTGCAACCTAACGAAGGACGGTCAAGCTCGAGACCTAAAACAAGCGCTCCTTGGGAGGCAACCTAAGTTCCTTTTACATTTTCTAGCATTTCTTATTTTGCATTATCTTTCTACTATTATCTGTTTTATTATCTCGTGTGCATTTTTCTTTCTATTGTTTTTGCATTTCAGAAGCTGATTGGGGAGATGTTTCAATCTCAGGACCATACACGGTCCGTGTCATAAAACACACGGTCCGTGTAGGTACCAAACGACGTGAGTTCCACACAACACGGGTCGTATCAGGCTTAGACACGAGCAGACTTACACGGTCCGTGTCCAAACTCACACGGTCCGTGTTAGGGCCGAGCGGTGCAACGAATAGACGCGCCCGCTCCGCGTCCGTTACTCCTTCCTCCCTACTTAACCTCTATTCTTCTCCATCCGACCGATCTGCAAAAATTCTCAGCAACTCCACCACCCGGGCGTGTTACTTGCCCGTGTGCATTGTAGCACCGCCCTTTTTCTCCGTACCCACTCCGTACCGAGATCTTACCACTTCCACTTCTCCTCCTCTCCCTCTTCTCCACTCTTCTTTTGATTCATCTGAGATCCCTCAGTACTGACAACGTACCGGGCGCCTCTCCTCTGCCATTGACGCTGATCTCTTTGCTGCAAACCCTTGCTTCACACAATCCGTACCAACACTTACACGGCCCGTGTCACTACCTTCACACGGTCCGCATCACGTTCTACACGGCCCGTGTCATTCTAGTTCTCAGCGACCTCAAGTCACACGGTTCGTGTCACAAACCACTCGGCCCGTGTCAGAACTTGACAGAACACACCATGAATCAGGAGCGTCGCAGCAAGAGGAACCGGGGACCGTGCGCGGGCGGCTCTCCGTGCCCCGACACCACTGCCCGATCAGACACCATCATCGGAGAGCTCTCACTCCTCTCAATCCTCTCACTCTTCTCATTCCACACCATCAGCCGTGCGCTCACCAACTCCTTCACCAAATCCATCGCTTGAGCGATATGACTTGGAGGAGTCCGACCACCTTTCCGGGCACTACACCGACAGTGCCGCTGAGCACGAGCCTAACTTCTTTCCGATGCCCACGCGTCGGATGTTCGAGCGCTTCGAGATCCTATGGAATAGGAAGTGCAAAAACACCCCGAAAGTTGACTTCGACACTCTTCGCGCTTTTGGGATCGAGGAGCAGTTCCTTGACCTCACTGGCCGCATCGGGTTTACCCCCGAATTCTGGGCTATCGAGCACAATGCCTATGAGAGGCTCACTCTCGAGTTCCTCTCCTCTCTCCAGCTCAAGTGGGACGCGGAAGACCAGCCCTACATCAAATTCTGGATGTGCAGTGCGACATGCCACGTTCCTGTAGCCACTATTCGCCAGTGGTTCGGGTTGCCTTCAAACCCCACCACATCCGACCTCCATTTCAGAGAGGGATTGGACAAGGATCATTTTTGGAACTTGGTCAGTGGCTTGCGGGGATGCCACAACAAGGACTACAAGGGCCTCAACATTCCTCACCCTGTCCTCCGCTGCATCCAGCGCGCCTTAGCTTGCACCATCTTCGCGCGCGGTGAGACAATCGCCCGCGCTAATGAGACAGATCTCATGCTGCTGGATCACTATGATTCAGAGCGGCCCGATCTGATGCTAATGAGACAGAGCGGCCCGATCTGATGCTAATGAGACAGAGCGGCCCGATCTGATGCTCATTATGATTCAAGATCGTTTGGAGATCGCCAGGTCACACAGGACTGGAGGAGATATCACCCTCGGCGGTTATGTCACACATATCGCCGAGCACTTAGAGTATCAGATTCAGGGTGATACTCTTTGCAGGGGCCCGACCACACTAGACATTGAGTCCTTCAGACTGGCGAAATTCATCCATCTCGACAAGCGCGCCGCCGGCCATCGTGACAGATACTATTGGTGCATGCCGGATGGCACACGCGAGCACCGCCTCCCCTTCTCCGCCCCTATCTCTTTCGTGGACGGGAGCACCCGGCTATTCACGAGCCCTCGACTTGCTCCGCCACCACCTCCTCCCGCGGCCGATCATACCATGCCCGATGTGCACATGCCGAGATGCGCCCGGCTCTTCTCGGCGGCGCACGCCTTTACCTCTATTGCGGGCCCCTCTTCTTCTACTACAGCCCGCACTTACCCGCTCTCTGATCCTACCATCATGGATGTGTACCGCCTTGTATACGACATGAGGCACGAGCAGGGTGAGATTCTTCGCGACCTCACAGCTAGGGTGGGTGCTATTGAGGATGAGTTGCGCGACTCGGCGTTGGTGGGACTACGACCACGACTCCGACCACGGAGCCGCGGACCACTGAGCAGGTTTGTTTTCCCTATCCCTTGCTTTTATATCTCCTTATTTATACGTCTTTAAGCATTGGGGACAATGCTAAGACGAATCTTGGGGGGGGGGGGTCTTTATCTATTTAGTTTGCATTTTAGGTCATGTTTATTTGTTGTTTGTATCATAGTTTACTTTTTGTTTGCATTTTAGGCGAAATTTTTTTGCGAATCGTTTGAATCTGGATCTTTAGTGAACCATTTTGGCCATGACCAACCTGACCTTGGTTTGATTGAAACTAACACCATAATTGACCACACAATTGATTAGGATGAGATTGTTCTTTGTTATTGATGAAAACCCGTTCATATCGAGAAAAATATTTGAATTCTGAATTGTACCTTACAAAATAGGGAAATGGGGATTTTTGACTAAAATATTACGATATCTGATGGTATGAAAGAATACCATTGGATGTGTGTATTCATGGTATATGTAAATCAAATAAATTGAAAAAGATGGAGAAAATAAGAGTACTGGCAATAAGCTCTTCGAGGCGCCTTTGAGCTCATCTCCCAAAAGTGAAAAGAGTACTGGCACAATCCATTTGGATGCCTTTGAGCTCGATTTGCATATACCAACACACTAAGGGCGAAATGGTCGAAATCACCACTAACGAGGGTATGTCTTCAGTCTAAAGCTTAATATCGATAGTTTCAGGTAATTAATCTTAAAATATATCAAAGCATCTCAAAATTTGAAGTTAAGTGGTTAGTTTGTGGAGTGAATCGAAATTAACTTAAGAGAAGTCTAAATTGTAGTCAAAATGATTCACGAGATCTCTGATACAGACAATTCATAGAAGATTTCGTATTTAGGAAATTAGCTTGCATTTAGGTAGCTTAAATGACCAATCTGGGCCAAAGCTGTTATTTTTGCTTGAGGACAAACAAGATTTCAGCTTGGGGGGATTTGATATCTCGTTATTTTAACTACATTTCCGACCAAATCTTGTTCCAAAACCTGTGTCCAAAACTGTAAAATCA
The DNA here is from genome assembly GCA_024447775.1 of Carex cristatella. Lineage (NCBI taxonomy): Eukaryota > Viridiplantae > Streptophyta > Magnoliopsida > Poales > Cyperaceae > Carex > Carex cristatella. The sequence goes on from JAJHPF010000002.1 coordinate 3,826,944, forward strand.
TGTTTATTACATTGATTATCTATAGAATATGGTACTGCTGCGCTTTTGTTTGTTTATTGTAGGAAACGGGCGAAGAAAGGGTGAAATCCGGCAATCTGGACATGCCACACAGGCCGTGCAACCTATCACACGGACCGTTCAAGGCCCTACTCGACCCCCTACACGGGCGCTGCACGACCCGGACAGAAGACACAGGCACACGGTCCGTACAACATATCACACGGACCGTGTCAAGACAAATTCGGCAGTTAATCTAAATTTACAGATTATTGCTTAATTAAAGATGGACGGTTATGGAGAATAAAAGGGACGACCCCTGGGGCAGAAAGGCATCAATACATACAGAGACCAATACATACCGAGACCAATAACACTAAAATTACATTTATACTGCATAACACTAAAATTACATTTATCTAATTTTACAAAAATTATACTACATAAATTACACAAATTTTACACAAATGATCTAATTTTATACAAATTTTACACAAATTTTACACAAATTTTACACAAATTAACACAAATTACTAAAATTTTCGATTTTAACCATACACAAATTACATTTATCTAATTTTACACAAATTATACTACATAACACTAAAATACACAAATTTATACTACATTATATTAAACTACAAATTACACAAATTAAACTACATAACACTAAATTATACTATACTACATAACACAAATTACACAAATTTATACTAAATTACACAAATTAAACAAATTATACTATATAACACAAATTACACTAAATTATACAAATTAATACTACAATTGCACTAAATTGAAGCCAATTGCTAATTCAACACTAAATTACACAAAAAAATACTAAATATACTAAACAAACTCAATTAAATGAGTTATTTAATTTAATTCGGCCAAAATTAAAAACTATAAAAAAAATGGATTTTTACCTTGTTAAAATTGTAGATCGAAGGAGTTTCCAATTATCTTGGACGATCTGAAAATTTTGAAACAATTGAATGAAAAAAAGATGAAGTATTTGGAAAGAACAAAAAAAAATGGTGGAGTTCGGCTTTGAAGAAGGAAAAAAAATGGGGGAGAGAAGAAGGAAGGAAGAGAGGCAGAGACAGAGAGGTATCGGGTGGGTGGAATTTCGGAAACAAGTCTCCACCGGTTCCCCAAACCGGTGGAGCACTTTTTTTATTTTCTGTGGCGCAGTGTGGCGCAGTGGGAAAATGTGTCATTTTCTAGCTCCACCGGTTGCCCAATCTGGTGGAGGCTGGGTCTTTCAATCCACACCGGATGCCGAATCCGGTGGAGTTCATTTTTCAAAAAAATTCGCCCAATTGGCTGCTTTATTTAGGAATTTAGTTATAATTTCTAAATTAAAAAAAAAATCCTCAACACATATATACAAGGTACTCATCATACTTTATTAATTACTGCCAAATGGTACATCCTCTTGACAAACTTATTCCAACAGTAATATAATACAAGTTCAATATTTGAATAAGCATTAAATACTGCAACTTACATTGATTTGAATATATCCTTCAATTATTATTTCAACAAAAAAAAAGAAGAATATTTATTTTTTTGTTCTTTCAATGCTCACTCGGAGACAAATTCGAAAACACTTGCCAAATAGAAGCAATCTCAGCAGCTACTTGTTGCATCTTAATCCGATGTTTTGGCAACTGTGTCGTGCACGACAGAGCAACCTTAATTAACTGGATCACGCAACTTATTGTTCTCTGGTCTGGAAGATCTGATTCTACATTGCTCATCTTCCGCAAGATTGCACTATCCACAATCTCGATGATTCTTTCTGGAAATGCTTCATTAACGAACATTGGTAGGCTTAAACCTTCCTTGAAAATCTCATCAGTAGGTCTTTTCCCTGTAAGCATCTCTAGCAGTAACACTCCAAAGCTATAAACATCTCCTGCAGTTGAGGCTTTGCCACCCATTCCATACTCTACAGTTGTTTCCCCATGATCCATAGGAAAAGAAATGTTATTAGCCATAGAAATAGGAACTGAAGCATTTATAGATGGAAAAGGAAAAACCTAATTAGGTCTTGCAGGGTTTATGTTCATCGATGTATACAAAAAAGGAAATAAATTAAGGAAATATAAATTGATCTCACCAGGTGCTATGTAGCCAATAGAACCTCTTAGCCCAGACAAGCTTGAAGAATTCTTCATTTTTGTCATGGTATGAACCAAAAACTCAGCTATACCGAAATCACTCAGATGAGCAGTCATAGCATTATTCAGTAGAATATTGCTTGGTTTCACATCACAGTGAACAATAGGAAGCCCGCATCCATCATGAAGATACTCCAGAGCAGAAGCCACATCAATTGCTATGCATATCCTCTGGGCCAGGGTTAGTTCCTTATCAGAAGATTTTGGATGCAACCACTCTTCTAGGCTACCGTTCGGCATGTATTCAAAGACGAGTGCTCTAAAGTCATTTCCAAAAAGATTTGTGGTGGAACAACAGGTAATAACTCGAACGAGATTCCTATGCCGAAGGTTTCTCAGAGCATCACACTCGGTAGTGAAGCTCTTCAACCCTCCACGCAGATTAAGGTTGAAAACTTTTATAGCAACTGGATTGATTTCAAACTCTATCGTTCCTTTGTACACTGAACCGAAACGACCACTTCCTACCAAGTTTCCTGGAGAGAATCCATTGGATGCTTTTAGAAGTTCAGCATAAGAGACTTTTCTGAATTTCTCCTTTGCCTGATCTGTAGAGAGAACTCCTCTGTGAGTTTTCCTCCATAAAAGGAGCAGTGATGATACAACAAAGGCTAGAATAACAATTATTCCAATAACTAACATCACTATCATCAATAAATGAGAGTTTGATTTTCTTGAGAGCGGTGCAGGACATGATGATATTTCTTGAAAGATATTGGGGTCATTTGCACAGAGCTTTTTGTTTCCTTGAATAAATACCTCACTTGGGTTGCTAAAGATGCCACCAGTAGGTATTGACCCATCAAAATCATTGAAAGAGAGATTAAGATAATATAAGGAACTGAAAGACTTGAAAAAGTCAGGAATTTTTCCAGATAAATTGTTTGAAGAAAGATCGATCTCATTAAGACCTTTCAAAGCTGTGAATGAGCTTGGAATACTCCCTTCAAGGAGGTTGCCTTCCATGTGAAGATACTCCAAAAGAAGGCAATTGCCAAGGCTAGATGGGATTTCACCGTAGAACTGATTATGAGAGATATTTAGAACTCCAATATTGTTCAACTTCCCAACTGCATGAGGTATTGGTCCTGTTAAGGAATTATGTGACAAGTCTAAGGCTTGTGTGAATGATGAAATGCTAACAAGCTCGTTTGGGATCTGACCTTGAAGGTTGTTACAGGAGAAGTTTGCCTTGTTCAAACGGATGCAATTTCCAAAACTTTTGGGTATGCTGCCACTCAGCTGATTTTGATTCAAATAAATCTTATCTAATTGATCCAAATTTCCGAAAGAAGATGGAATAGTACCTGATAGATTATTTCTAGACAACTTAAGGATGGCTAATTGGGTGAGATTGCCTATAGAAGGAGGAATGCTATCTGAAAGCAAATTGCGATCCATTAAAAGGGTATAGAGACTCGTCAGGTTACCAAGCTCAATCGGAATGGTCCCAGAAATTTTGTTTCCACCTAACATCATCAACTGAAGATTTTGGGAAAGCTTACCTATTGATCGTGGCAAGGTTCCTTCTAAGTTGTTATCCCCTAGATACAGGTTTACCAACTCGGGACAGTTTGTTAATGAGTGGAGGATAGTTGTTATACTGCCTTCCAGTTGATTCCACCCCAAATCTAATTCGTGAAGGCTAATCAGTGTTTGTAAATCTGGCACCACTCCGCTGAAAGCATTACCACCAAAATCAAGAGTGACAAGTCCAGAAAGTTTAGCTAGTGAACTTGGGATCGGGCCTTTTAATTTGTTGGATCTCATGATCAAGTATTGAAGATTTGGAAGTGTGTAACCTATATCTTGTGGTAGTTCTCCAGAGAAGTTGTTGTTTCCTAAACCTAAATAAACTAGAGATGAGATGTTATATACAAAGTGAGGAATTGGTCCAGACAAACGGTTTATGGATAAATCCAATTTTTTTAGATTGGGAACTTTTTGTAATTCTTGTGGAATGCTCCCTTCCAAATAATTGTTAGCCAAAAGGATAGTATCAAGCAAAGTTAAATTTCCCACTGAGGATGGGATTGGTCCCGTAAGATTGTTTACAGACAGAGCAAGATAAATAATTGGTGATGGATTTAATGAGAATGGTGGGATATGACCTGAAAATTCATTACTCATAAGTCCAATATAAGCAAGATTTGGATTATTAAAGAGAGTTGGAGGTATCTCACCAATAAGTTTATTATATGAGAGATATAGAACATGCAATGAAGTGCTATTAGCAAGATAAGGTGGGATTTCACCAGTAAGACTATTATTTGCAAGAATAACATGAGTTAGGGAGGAGCTCATTCCCAGCCGCCAAGGAATGGTACCGGTAAGCTTGTTATCCGGCAAGAATATTTTTGTGAGATTCTGGAGTTGGCCAAATTCTTCCGGTATAGCCCCCTCAATTGCATTGTCAGTGAGTGCGATAATCTTAAGATTCTTGCACTGGCTTAGGTTTGGTGGAATCTCACCTCCAAGTCGGTTGCTTGATAGGCTAAGCACCTCAAGATGTGTGCAAGAAGATAGGTTGGATGGGATCTCGCCTTGAAAATAATTCATGCTCAGGTTAAGGTATTGGAGGTGTTGAAGAAGGCCAAGCTCGGAAGGAATGGGTCCACTTAGGGAATTATTTGGAACATTAAACCGGTTTAGGAAAGTGAGGTTGGCAACATGTGGAGGCACTGAGCCGGAAAGACCGAGAGAATCAAGATCTAATGCTATGACACGAGAATGGTCATTCTGGCTGCATGTGACTCCCTGCCATTTGCACAAGTTTTGTGATGTGTTTCTACTCCATGAGGAGAGAGCTCCAAGTGGGTCAGTGAGTTGTGATTTGAATTGAAGAAGGGTATCACGATCATTGAAATTTGTGGTAGCAGAAATGGATTGAGAAAAGAAAAAGAGAAATAAGGCAATACTAAGTGAAAGGAATGGTGCAGTGTGTGTGTGGGAGGGAGGCATTGTTGTTAGAGATTAAGCCTCAATTCTCAAATGGAGGGACTACCACTTCTCACTTCTCGCTAGTGAGGTTTTTTTGTGAGACTCTTATGGAGAGACCTCTTGCTATATATAGAGAGGATGTGAGACTTGTGGATTGCATCAGATAGAGTCGGTAATGCATCTATTTTTTAAATGTCCAAAGGCGATCTGTTTGTGGAATAGAATGGAGATCATCATAGGGGTTCGTCTCATGTCGGCACCGAATATAGTGGTTGATACTTGAAACAAATTTGGTTCTAACCCAGCCAACTCTTGTATGTGGAAAAAGCAATGGTCAGTATACTTCATCTCAACTTGTTGGTCAATTTGGAAGCAACGGAATAAGAAGATTTTTGAGGGCAAGGAAACACCGCTCAAGATGATTGAAGAGTGCACGCTGCAAGAAGCCAAACAGTGGATACAAAATTGTTAACTTATTTTTATTGTCTTATTGGTTGGTAGTATCATTGATGTATTTGGCCATAGGTTGGATGGAATTTATTTAGCTCATATCTTCCCCTATAAAATTGATCAACTTCAGTTTCAATGAGTAATGTGCCATTCAAGATTCCAAATTAAAAATAAAAATCTCCCCAAAATTGCACGTATTGAAAAGGCAAACTCAAAGTAATTTTCCACTATTATCCGAGGAAAATCCTCGTACATACAAGGTACTCATCATACTTTATTAATTACTGCCAAATGGTACATCCTCTTGACTTGCAAGTGCGAGTGTACAAAGAAACATAACTTCTTTGTAAAATCAGAACAACAATAACAAAAAAAATTACTATTCATCATTTTTCTATATCTCACTTATTTTCAGTACACAATCTTCTTAAAGATTTTAATAGGTTCAAATGTAAATAGGTCTAAGTAAACTAGTACATTAATTCATTTTACCTTTCTCTATGTAAAGAAGCCATATCATTTGTAAACACTAAGAGTAAATTATATTTATTGATTTATCTTTTCACACTTATCCATTAGTACAAGTCATTCTAATAGTCCGTTAAAGGTTACGTTAAATGTTCTAAAAATAAATAAAAAATAAAAACAACAAGGAAGGGACCAAAGAACTAAGGAAGAAATATTGTTAAAATGAGGGACCACGCACAAAGAAAGATTGATACAGTGATAAGTAATTCTAACAACGACTTCGAACTACTTCTCTTTATGAAATTATCACCATTAATTAGCTTAGTTGATTCATTCAACAAAACCTCTCTGTGCTGGCACAAAAGGATCTGATGTATCAAATTCTGAAGACCTTTACTATTCTACATGTAATTACGGACATCACAATCACAAGTCTTCCCCTTTGTCTTTTCTTTTCGTCATTTCAATCTTTCTTTGCAATCCCTCATTTTCAATAAGCATGTACCTTGTTTATTTTTATTTTTTTAATTTGGAGATAATTGTCCCTCGAATAATAATGGGAAATAATCATCTTAAACATTTTAATTTGTGCAAATAGGTCTATGTAAAATAGTTTATATCATTCTTTTTACCTTTACATAAAGAAGCCACATCATTTGTGAAGTATATATTGCGATAGCTAGCTTTTTGTTTAGTTTTTCATGATGACGCGATAACACTATTTAGAACCTTACATTTTATTTTAGTTTTAGTGTTCTTTACATTGATTACCATACTCTCACTAAGTAAATCTAGCGTTGCTAAAAGGGCTTGTTGGGAATTATAAAAGGCAAGTGTAAGTGTGTAAAGAAACATAACTTCTTCGTAAAATCAGAACAACAATAACAAAAAATTACTATTAATCATTTTTCTATATCTCACTTATTTTCAGCACACAATCTTTTTAAAGATTTTAATAGGTGCAAATATAAATATGTCTAAGTAAACTCTAGTATATAATTAATTCATTTTACGTACGTTTCTCTATGTAAAGAGGCCATATCATTTGTAAACACTAAGTGTAAATTATATTTATTGATTTATTTTTTCACGCTTATCCATTAGTACAAGTCATTCTAATAGTTCATTAAAGGTTACGTTAAATGTTCTAAAAATAACTAATAAATAAAAACGACAAGGAAGGGACCAAAATGCTAAGGAAGAAATATTGTTAAAATGAGGGACCACAAAGAAAGATTGATACAGTGAAAAGAAATTCTAACAACGACTTCCCCTCCCTTCCGAACCACCACCACTCCACATTCAAAGGTGATTCCCCAAACAAACCCTAGAGCTGCCAGCCCCTCCCCCTCTCCTCCGAACCATCACCACTCCACATATGTCTGTCCGTTCTCTCCACTACTTCTAGATCTCATCTTCAAAACACCATTCTCCCCTCTCTCTCGCTCGGCTCTAATTCTTTGAGCGGAGAGGAGAATGAGAGAGAGGGGACGAAACTGAGCTGTGTAGAACCGACCAGAGCCGAGTGCACGGTATCGTCGAAGTTTAGAGTGTAGAGTCCCCATCTCGTTCGAAGCACGACAGTGAGTAGATCCAATAGTTGGAGCGTGATGACGGTTGGAAGAGCGTATCTAGTCATGGAACGAGATGGGAATTAAGCTATTAGAGTAATTATGAGTGTATATTAATATAAGAGAAATAATTTTGCCCCCCTCTATTTGGTCCTCTAACTGTCCCCCATCTATCAAAGCCAATAATAGAAAGAAAATAAAAAAAAAATTCTCCTTTCTCTTCCAATTGGACCGAAAGCAATGAATTTGAATCCAATGTGAATATTTCGAGGGAAGGAAGGATGGATGAATTGAAAGGTCAGAGTCGACCATTATTACTGTTTGCATTTATTTGGAAACAAGAAAGAGTTGGTATAAAGGTGATGGATAAAAAGGACAGTAGAAAATTAATGTGGTAGTTGAAAGTTGAAACAATGGGAAAATTGAATAGAATAATCAATGACGCGTGTAAATAAAAAGATAAGGGCATCAGGCCCTAGAACAGGGTTTGTTTGACAAGTACATCTCCGCTTCCTCGGTGAAGTTAAAATCCGCACTCTACTTGGACCTTAATTGCCTGATCAAAGCAAATGAGGGAGACGATTTTATTCAGCACGACTTTTTCCCAGCCAAAACGAAGAGTCTTAGCACTGTTGAGAATCGGAGGAGGTGAAAGATCCTTTTGTCTCCATCTTCGTTCAGTTTGTCTAAGGTGAAAAGGGAGTTGATAGGAAGTGGGTGGCATCGGATCGAGGGACGGCGGATGAGGCGCTATGCGGAGAGGGGGGGTTAGGGTTGGAGAGGAGTGAGAAAGAAAGAGATTATTATTGGAGGGTTTTTGTGAACATTTTTCTGTTTTGTGGATTGGTCAGTATTCGTCGGGCTAGACAAGGAGACGTCAATTTTTTTTAGAGAAATAATTTTGTTATGAAGTGCAAATGCCAATAAGGAAAAATCATGAAATGAATTACATTAAAACAGTGATATTTTAATCACACCAAATCAATCAATCTAATATATTATATATTAATACTTACGTGCATAGGCATTCGTACTTATGCATAGTAGAAGTATGAATACTTTCATCAGTATATATCAATATGTTCAAGCATCAAACAAATTAAATAATTAAAGTTACTTTGAAACAAAATAATTTACATTTAAATGCGTAAGTATGAATATTTGATGCTAATATTTTCATTAGAAATACTTGATATCTTACGTATGAATACTTGATATATTATATATTAATACTTTCAATCTTATAGTGTGAATACTTTCAATCATTGAAAATTAGAGAATAATACTTGACAAGATATGAATACTTGCATGTCGATGTATGAGTACTTGAATGACGAAAAATCCGAAAATACTTTATCATGGATCTCATTTGAAAAAAAAATTACGAAAAAAAACGTTCGTGGTTTTAAATTGGCAAAATTCCTCACAGATCGTTAGAAATATTGACGAGATTAAACTGAGAAAAAAAACTCACTTCTAAAAACATGTAAAAGATGGGTATGTGACTAGAGAGAAATGAAGTTGATGTCCAATTTTTTGTTTAAATACTTGATGTCTTAGGTATGAATACTTGATATATTTTGTTTAAAATAGTATATATCATTCTTTTTACCTTTACATGAAGTCACATCATTTGTGAAGTATATATTGCGATAGCTTTTTGTTTAGTTTTTCCATGATGACGCGATAACACTATTTAGAACCTCGCATTTTATTTTAGTTTTAGTGTTCTTTACATTGGTTACCATATTCTCACTAAGTAAATCTAGCGTTGCTAAAAGGGAAATCTTGACCCTGTTGGGGGTTATAAAAGACAAAAAAAATTATGTCATATCTAGAGATCAAACACTTACATCTTATCTAGAAATCAAACACTTACATTCCGGAAAAGAATAAACAATTTTATATACCATAACTTATGGAATGTCCTATGTCAAAGGACAACCATAAACTTAAATCTGAAATACGGAACATAATATATACTTGATTCCATGGATGTTTCCCCGTATTAACTCATTTGCGAAGAGCTGTCTCAATGTGCACGAGACAAGTCTTCAATGGCAAGAACCACCCTTCTTGTCGGTTCGTCGTATAGTTGTGGGTTAGCCTTTCAAGACAACAAGATGTGGTCCTCGAGAACTCCTCTACAATTTCCTATTGGATCTCTCATTTATTTTCTTTGATGGTAAAAGAAGAAGAAAATGTACTCAGATCTGTAAAGTTGCGATTGTTACGAGACTGAGTTGTTTCGTTATCGTGTGACTGCGGGGCCCATCTTTATATAAGGGTGCACTTCCAGACCACACTGCTGCTGCATCAAGTTTATGCCATGATGCTTATGTTATTTAGAATATAAAATAATAGATAATTTATTATATTACTAGAGATATTTCGGATATCTATTTGAATTTTGTATAGGTTCGATAAAAATATTATAATTGCTTAATCAATTTGGTGTTACTTATTGTTCAATGAGACTTTAGATAATGTTGATAATTAGTAGAAATATAGTTTATAATTTTAGAAATAAAAAACGCTATGTTGAATAGCTTTTGCTACATGTTTCGCTAATTAGTTAGTAGTCCCCATTGTATTTTATGCATTAGTTAATTAGGAGGACATTTAGGAGACAGAATGGAGGAGACTATTAGTCGCTCCCTAAATAGAATTAGAAGAATAGATTTAGTTAAAAAGTAGATCTAAGAATTTAGAAAGTAACTAGGAGTGAATTTAGAGGGTGATTTTGAGTCATTAGATTACTTTTGTGTAATTTAGAGGATTTCGTGAGAATGAAGGAATAAATTTTAGAATTAGAGTCTCTTGACTCATTATAAATATGTTTTTTTATCAATCAAATTATTAGTAGACATTAAATTGCACTAATTAATTTATACAAATCCATATTGTTCATTACAAAATTCTGCCTGAAAAAACCTTGCCCACATATCTCTAACTTCATCGATTTCCTCCTTGGAGTAAGGGTCATTTGTCCATCGAAACTACAATTATAAATTGGTGATTAATTAGTAACTAGAAAATGTAGATGCAAGATTTATTATTGATATTAAAAAATGAAAAATTAATATGAATTACATACATCTTTTGGAAATGTGAACTGTATTCTTTCGATCCAGTTTAACATGCAAAGCATCGTGTAATAACCGCACTCCCATGAGTCCTGCTGTCGCGGGCACTGAAAATTTACATTGATCGGCCTATATATGTTAGAATGACAATAATTTTCTGAACATGACATAAAATAAAATAATTATAGAGGCCTCACCGTTAACCACCCGCAAGTCATCTTATTCTTTTCCTTTGGATCTTTGCTTTGTTGTCCCTCCTCTTTAACATATTTGTTAAAAGCCCTTACAAAATTAAGTGATTGTAATTAGCAATTTTGATACACAATTTAATTAGAATTGAAAAAAAATCAAAGTGGAAAAATTATTCCTTACTGTCTAATAAGTTTGACGAGCTTTTTGGCCGTTTGTAGTGGGATTTTTTCTTCGGTCCTTCCAGAATCCATGCAATAGCACCTATTTGAAGTCGGGACGATGATGAGCAAACACCAGTGTTTGCTGTGGCATGAGAAATATAAATACAATTATAATCACATTTAATTCATTTTTGTAATTATTTAAATTAAAATATAAATAATAAATAATTTGAAAATTGAAGGTTAGAATTAATTAACCTCTGGTGGTATGGCACGAGAATGAATTTCTTTCGATCCTCGAAGCAACGGTGCATTGCTCGGCGCAGGTAGTCGACGGTATCCTTGGGATATAATTCCACCATCGTGGCATTGAGTTTGCTGGGATCCAAAAATATACTCCAGTTCTTCTTTTGTTCAAGCGGCCACGATTCAACACTTCGGTTCAGCTTCCTGAGAAATCATCATATTAAATTAGAACATATATTTCAGTGCTACACATCTGATATAAATAAATTTTGTTCACTTACATGGCGAAAATGGCGATGTGAGACACATCGAGCCATTTATCGCTACTCGAGGCATGAAAAATATCCAGAAAGTCCTTGAAAGATATCGCCACAGTAGATGAATCGTGCAGAAACATCTCCGGTGGGATGATGATCATGATTTCTCGGGTTCTGTCGGGTACCGTGATCAATCTGTCATGGAGGCACCGACAATCCCTGGGCAAAAGGCTGTATTCTTGTGCGGTGATCAGAGAGCGGTGTGATGATCCTGGCGCATCAGTCGCGACGATCGCATCAGTCGCGACGCCCATCTCTCTGATCTCCGTGTGTACCGGTGACATATGACTGTCCTCATCAGCCTGTATAAAATTTTAAATCAATTTCAGCATTTCAAAAGAGCGGATTTGAATGTAACAAAAGATATTGATTGTTTAAATATTACCTGATCCAAAATGATCTGATTCTTGGGCCATGGGATAGTGGCCATCCGGACATCATCATCCAGTGTACATCTCGCTCGTTCGGGACGGGGAAGAGGTATGTGCGTCCATTCCTTCATGACTACCTCGACACGCACCAAAGTATTATCGGGACCGAGCTGATCAGGGTCCACATCTGTTGGTCTTGGCTCTACGACGCCCTTAGCCACAGTAACGGGCACAGCACCGACCCAAATAACCAGCTCGCATTTCTTAGCGCTCTGCAATTATCATGTAGTCATTTTAAGAGGAAATGTTACCTAACAACAAATAAAAAAGTAGCAATTAATTAATTGTGATTATGAACTAGTATTACCTTTAGATTATCGAACGCGTCTCCCCAGGTCCCGGAAGCTTGACTGCTGCGCCGAAATTCCGGCGAAATGGGAGGTGGGTGCTCGTATTGCTGCCTAAACTAAGCGGATAAGCGTTCGAAGATTCTTGATTCCATCTCCACCATCTCTGCGGCATGCTCCTGTTTCATTTGCTGACGGAGCCGCTCCATCTTGGCATCCTGCTTTTCATGCTTTCTTCGAGATTTTGATGCACCGAAGACATCCTTGAAGCCTACGTGGAACCCCACACCCCTAACCCGACCTGGGTGCTCCGGATTTTCTAGCGTTTGAGACAATTCGTCATGCTGCCTCGAGACTGTACGGGCACCCGAATTTACCTCCTCCTCCACCTCCAACTGTTTAAAAAATTGAATAAAACACAAGACTAATTAAATGGAGGCAGTTATAATTTTGTTTGAATGACGCAAGTTATAACAAGAATTAAGTACCATTTTCTGAGCCAAGGGCCGCAATTCTTCAGGTAGTCGAATCCTTCCATCGGCTGTTATCTCAGATCTTGCCATGAACCAACAGCTCCCCCTAGGGTTGGTTATCTTTACAACCGGTGAGTCGGAATCTATGTTTGACTCCAGTATCTTCTTAAATTCTGACGACTTACCCTCGTACCCGCCTGACCCTAAATGGTGCGGGTACTTATTCTTGGTAACAGTACTCCTGCCCCTTTCACTTGCAGCTTTCATTAATCAAAGCCAATCAATTAGTGTAAGGCAGAAAAATGATCAATCCACAAAAAACATAGTTACAATTTTATAAATTTAGTTACCTGGAACTCGGGAGTTTGCTTCATCGCTACGAAGTCATCCCAGATCTCCTGGGTCAACCCTTCAAAGTGTCCGACCGGATTCTTCCCTTTGTTCATCCATTCGGTCACGAGTGTGCTCTTGTATTGCTTCCACCCATCGTTCATTTTCTTTAGAGTGTTCTTTTTCCCGGTATCATCTGTGATGTTCCATTGAGCCTGATTGACACAAAACAAATGTCATTTCAGTTCATGCATGTACAGGAATCAAAAGAAATACTGAAATGGTGACATTACCTTCACCATCTCCCACCATTCTTGTTTTGTCTCCTTGTTGAAGGCCCTCCAAGAGGCTGCACGGATATCGGCTTTCCTCTTCGCGAAAAGGCTGCACCAATTTGAGTAATGCGCCCTGTTTTCCCCCGTCGGACACCCGTCCTTCTTGAACTCGATTTTAAATAGCTTTTTTTCTGTGATGGTTTTGCACGTCGTCGAAACTCTCGTCCTTCTTTGTGATTCCAACTGGACACACCTTGCTCTTCTTCGTCTTGGGGGTTCACGTAATTCTCACCCGAATGTGACATGATTCTACAAAGAATAATAGCAAAGAAGGCCGACGAGCACCAGGGAGAACTCGACAAAACAATCAACAATTAACGACGACCAAATTAAATTAGAAATGCCCAAATAAGGAGGAAATAGAGAGATAATAGAGATTGTTTTTATTACCAAGAGAGGCAGACGAGGGAGGCGGCGTAGAGGGAGAGGCGGCGCAGAGGGAAGTTGCGGGAAGAGCAGTGGCGGATCACTCCAGGTTTTTCAAAATCAGAGAAGTTGAAGGAAGCTAGAGTCGGATACTTAGAAATATTTACCAAAATTATAGTATAGCAAGATGGGAACTTTCCACACGGATATCTAATTAAATTTCCGTGTACAAAAGGTATCATACACGGATAATTAATTAAAAATCCGTGTAGTAAAGGTAAGAGTGACACGGATTTTTAATTAAATATCCGTGTAGGATACCCTTTCCACACGGATATCTAATTAAATGTCCGTGTACAAAGGTTATCATACACGGATAATTAATTGAAAATCCGTGTAGGAAAGGTAAGAGTGACACGGATTTTTAATTAAATATCCGTGTAGGATACCCTTTGCACACGGACATTATATAATATATCCGTGTAACTCTAAAAATTTTCATCCACGGGTTTTTATTTAAATATCTGTCGGCGAAGACGAAATTTTTAGCGGGAGATGCGCGCCAGCTAATTTCATTAATTCATCACTGTGAATTACAAAATAAATACAGAAAAACGAAGAGTCGCCTTAAACAATTAAGAGCATCTCCATCCCACAAAAAGTTTAAAAATTGTAATTTGCTAATTTAGAAATTGTGCCACATCCCAACATTTCTAAATAGTTAAATACAAAATATTACATAAAAATCATAATTAAAAAAACAAAATGAAATGAAAAATGCAAAATAACATTGTTACATGATTAAAAAATATTACATAATCAAAATATTACACAGTGCCCTTTTTCTTTCTTTTCCTCTTTTTTGGCACTTTTTGTACATCGGCCCATAATCCTTCGTTGTGATCAGATCTCATGTAGTTCGCTTCTTCTTCACTTATTGGTACCTCGATTGGCACGTCGGTGCAAAATGGAGGTATCTCGTCAAACTGGTCGTACTCTTCTTCGTCCACGACATTTTCAACCCCTAGAATCCTTCTTTTTCCTGATAGGACGATGCTCCACCTAGCATCACTCGGGTCAGTGACATAAAAGACCTGTGCGGCTTGCTTGGCTAGTATGAACGGATCATCGATATACCCGACTTTGTTGAAATCAACGAGTGTGAACCCGTTATTATCAACCTTCACACCCCGGTCTTCGACCCATTGACACCGAAACAAGGGAATGTTGAGGCGAGGACTGTAAATGAGCTCCCAAATTTCTTCAATAACACCGTAATATGACTTTGATGCTATTACAGCCCGGGCATCCCGGATCTACTGAATTCTTCGGAGGCCGCCACCAACGTCACCCCACTATTTTGCGTCGCACTCTTATCACTTTGTAATTTAGTGTAAAATGTATATCCATTAATCTCATATCCTTGGAATGTTCTAACAACAACTTGGGGTCCTTCGCCCAGTAGCCTGACAATTTCATCTACGGGCGACCTTTCGGCGTGTTCCTTCACTCTTTCTTTGAGCCATTCTGTAAAAGAACGATTATGCTCGTTATTCAACCACTTCTGACTTCTCGTGTAGTTCTGTTGTCGAAGGATTGTCACGTGCTCATCCACATAGGGAGCAACGTCTGCCATGTGCTGTAGTACAATTAAATGTGCCTTTTGTAGTTCATCTGTGTCAGCAAATACGGGTTTCAAACCAATTGTCCCTACTCCTTGGAGTCTTCCCTTGTATTGGGATTTTGGAACACCGATAGGAGACACACCGGTCAGGTAGTTAGTGCAAAACTCAACCGCCTCTTCTGTTGAATACCCTTCTACGATGCTACCTTCGGGCCGATGCCGGTTCCTTACGTATTTTTTCAAAATACCCATGTATCTCTCGAACGGATACATATACCGTAGAAATACAGGACCACAGATCTTAATTTCCCTCACGAGGTGGACAACAAGGTGAACCATAACATCGAAAAAAGAGGGAGAAAAATACATATCAAGATGGCAAAGAGTAACGACGACCTCCGCTTGCAAATCGTCCAATTTGAGCGGGCCTAACACCTTGGAATTAATTGCATTGAAGAAAAAACAAAGCTTCGTAAGGGTCCGCCGAACGGCCTTTGGTAAAATTCCCGAATTGCGACGGGAATCATCTCGTGTCATTAAAACATGACAGTCATGGGATTTCATACCCTTCAATTTCATGTCCTTCATGGACACCGGCTTCTTAATATTCGAAGAATACCCTGACGGGACTTTAATACTGTGAAGGCATTCACAAAAGCTTTTTTTCTCCTCCTTCGACATGGTGCACATTGCAGGGGGTAGGTATGCGCGCTTCCCTTTATCTTGGGGTGCAAGCTTTTGTCGTATTCCCATTTCCACCATGTCTTTTCGAGCGTTAATACCGTCTTTAGTCAGGCGAGGAATGTTCAATAAGGTGCCGATTAAACTGTCGCATACATTTTTTTCAACATGCATGACATCTAGGCAGTGCCGCACCTCCAAATATTCCCAGTACGGTAGCTCCCAAAATATGGACTTCTTTTTCCAAATATTTTTAGGCGGTGCTTTGGCGCATTTTCCGAAAACAACATCAAGGTTTTTAACCCGCTTGAAGGCACCCTTCCCATCCAATGTACGACGTGCCACTCCGAGCTCATTTTTCCAATTGAATGTCTTCTTTCTCCTGCGGTATGGGTGATTAACGGGGAGAAACCTACGATGCCCCATAAAAACATTCTTCTTACAATATTTCAACCTCAGCACTGCGTGTCATCTTCACGAGATAGGGCACGCTTTTGCTCCTTTCGCATCTGTAACCCGACAAATTCCCGTATGCGGGAAAATCATTCACTGTGCAAAATACCATGGCCCGCAATTTAAAGACCTCTTTGCCGTACGCATCCCATACCCAGACACCAGTCTTTCATAATTTTTGGAGGTCCTCAATTAATGGTGCGAGATATACATCTATGTCATTTCCGGGTTGTCTGGGTCCTTGGATCAGTATGACATCATTATATACTTGCGTTTCATGCACAACCAAGGAGGAATATTGTAGATGGATAAAAGAACTGGCCAAGTACTGTGCTGACTGCTCATACTTCCGAAGGGACTCATTCCATCTGTGCTCACCACAATCCTAAGGTTTCTCGGGTCGGAACCAAATTCTTTGAATTGTCTATCAATATTTCTCCATTGAGGAGAATCAGCCGGGTGCCTTTGTTTTCCGTCCTTTTTCCGCTCTTCTTCATGCCAGCGCAATAATTTAGCATCTTTGGAATTTGCAAATAACCGTTTAAACCTCGGTATTATCGGTAGATACCACAGCACCTTGGCCGGAGGCGGGTCCTTTTTTTCTTCATCGTTACAATCGTCAGTTTCGTTGCCCTTACGCTTATAGCGTGAAACGCCGCATCTAGGACATACATGCATGGACTCGTACTCTTTACGGTACAATACACAGTCATTAGGACATGCATGTATTCTTTCAATCTTCAATCCCACTGGACATATCAACTTCTTTGCCTGATATATTGTACACGGTAACTCGTTGTTATTCGGGAGCATTTCTCGTAAAAGTCGTAGTAAGGACGTGAAACTCTTATCGCTCCAACCACTGCTGCGCTTTTAAGTTCAATAATTTCAACACACGGTGACAGTTTGGTAAACGTGATACACCCAGGATACAACGGCTTTTTGGATTCATCCGACAAATACTGAAATTTATCATAATTTTCACCACCAATTTCACATTCCACATCACGTAACATGTCCTCTAGATTTTCAGTAAACTCGTGTTCTACATTTTCATCAATACTCGTTGACATCTCATCATCGTCGCAGTATCGACTTCAACACTATTCAATTTTTCGAAATTCTTATAATCATCGTTGCAATCAAATTCAAAATTATCAGAAATTTGATCACTCTCATTTATTTCATCACAAAATTTACCGGTACCACTACTTTCTCTAATTTTCTCACCATGCATGAACCAACATGTATATCTCTCCTTAAATCCCCGACAAATTAAATGAGTTCTAATTTCTTCCAATTCCTCAAATCCTATACAATTTTTACAATCCCTACAAGGACACAAAATGTTGGCCTCCTTTTGCAAAACTCTGTAACTCTCAGCAAACTGTAGAAACTCTTCAACCCGGACCAAATATTCTTCACTGTCACGCCGCATTTCATACATCCAACTTCGATCCATCTGTAAATTAAATTCCAAAAAATGATTGCAATTAATCATGCGTGGTGGATGGTCGACATATGTATAACCTACCCAATTCTTGGCTTACAAAGGGCCGGTTTACAATCCTAACCCACTCCTTGAATATTGTGCCTCATATGTGAACACATGTTTGCGTGATTTAATTAGTATTTGAGAAAAATTCGGCAGTATTTCCCCTTAACTCCCCAAGTACGTGTACATACCACATACTCGTAGGAGCAATAAGGAGAAATACTGTCGAATTTTTCTCAAATACTAATTAAACCCGCTAACATGTGTTCACAACCTAAACGAGACACAATATTCAAAGAGCAGTCCCAAACCGGGGACTATCCAAAATTAATCCCTATTGGATTAATTTTGAACGGGTATGGACCTACAAGTATATTAATAGGTCGGTTATTGGACGCAATACACTAATTATTTTACAACCATGCATGCATTAATCAAACCCTAAACCGTAAATAAGCAATAAAAACTAATTAAAAGAAAATTATTGAAATAAAAGAGAAGTATTACTAACCTTAACAAGGAAAAGAGGAGCAAATCACAACTAAAAATCAGCAAATCTTAGATGCCTGCTGCGCAAAAATCAGATTCCAGCCATTCCAGAGGAGAGAGAGTGATCAAAACGGCGCTGGAAGAATACTTTTAAGTGAGCTGAACCCTAGATGACCTTTTCTACACGGATAATTAGAGATAAATCCGTTTAGCTCTCCCAACATATCTACACGGCTATTTAAATAAAAAACCGTGTGACAATCACTATTCCGACACGGATATTTAATTAAATATCCGTGTAGCTCTATAATATTCATACACGGTTATTAAATTATATATCCGTGAAGGAAGATAAATAGCTACACGGATATTTAATTTATTATCCGTGTAGGATTAACTTTTCTACACGGATTTCTTCTCAAAATCCGTTACGAATCTGAAGGGTTTAGGGTTTAGTTAGGGTTGTCCAAACGTCGCGCGGGAGTTCAAACGCTCTTCTCCCTTAATTCTATTTAATCACCGCTGATTTTAGTGAAAAATCGCACTGCACAGAATTTGCCTCCTAGCGTTAACCAGAATTTTACAAATCTGAAAAAAAAAAAACCAAATGGAGAGTCCTCCTAGCGTTAACCGAATTTGCCCACAGTGCAAAATCCTCCATCTGAAAATCCTCCATCTGAAAATCCTACTCCATCTGAAAATCCCGCAGAAAATCCTACGGCCGAAGAACCCCCAAGATGATCCCAACTGGGCTCCCATAATTCCTCCACCGCTTCCTATTCCCGCTGGTTACCCTCCTCTCGTTGGTCCATCTGAAACCTTCCAGTTCTCTGATCCACATCCAGACATAGTTGAGTGGAGTCATTTAGCCCCGCCCCCCGTAATTGAATTAACATCATCCCCCAATGAATCTGATCACTACCAGTTCTCTGATGATGAGCGTTACGGTCCAGAAGGTCCTATGGATGATGAGGATGTTTGGTTATCTTTGAGAAGAAGCAAGAGAATTTGGGACAATGTAAACAAGGATGGAGGTGTTTATTTTCTAGACCAAAATTAATCTATGATGATGAGCGCGGCAATTAGTTGGAAATGTTTTGTATTTTGTTAGTTTTATATTTTGTATTTTCATTTTAGTTATATATCTAGATAGTTTTTTTTTTCTGTGATATCTAGCTAGTTTTTTTATTTTATTTCTGTGATGTATGGTGTATGTTATTTTAATGTTTTCTATTTCTGTGATGTATGGTTTTATATTTAAATTTCTGTTTATATTTATATTTTTGAATAATCTAACTAGCTAATGTTATCTTTAAATATAAAAATAATAACAAAATATGAAATTGAAAAAAATAATTTGAAATTTTTGAACCACACAGATATTAACGTTCAAATCATATTTAATATAATAGAATATCAACATATATATTCAGAGAAGTTTCCTACACGAATTTAAAAATCAGACGAGAAAGAAGTGAACTGGGGGACTTAAAAAATTTTTGAAGACATAATCTGGTTTTGAACTGCTACAAGGATTCCTACACGGATTTTTATTACAAATTCGTGTGCAATAGATACCTACACGGATATTTAAATACATATCTGTGTAGGTATCCTCTTTTCCTACACGGATTTTTATTAAAAATCCGTGTGCAATAGGTATCCTACACGGATATTTAAGTACATATCCGTGTAGCTCTCCTCTTTTTTATTAAATATCCGTGAGGAATACTTTTTCAACACGGATATTTACGTAACTATCCGTGTAGGAAAAGATGATATTTATTTCAAAGCATGCATGCGCGCTCCATTTATTTCATGTATTCATCACTGTGAATTAGAAATATTAAATATTAATAGATTTAAAATAAACACATAAAAACGAAGAGTCGCCTTAAATCCTATATATCCTCCGAATCAGTTCCTCTCTTAAACCTATCTTTCTCTAAGTGAAAAAATGTCGTGTATCACAGAAGAACAACCTATTGAGGCGCCACCACCACCTGTTCTCGCACTACCACCAATTCCAGAGGATTTCATGCCAGTGCCTTGGATCCCACCCGGGTACGAACGACCACCATCAGGTTATCCCAGAAGTTGGCCATGGCCACCATGGCCGACACGCCCACGTCGCAGCCCCAGGGGCCATCCGCCACCGAAGCCCTACATTCGTCGGACAAAGAAGAAAAAATCTGTTGTTTAGAGTTTCTTTTTTTTTTTTTTTTAGTTTTATTATATCAAATTTTTGGAAACTTTTGTAATATTTACCAGTAGTAATATATGAAAGTTTACTTGTTTACATTTTTGTTCTTTTGTATTTATTTTTTGTATTAGTTGCACAATTTTTAATTTGTTAATATTTAATATTTCTAACACAGTGATGAATATTTTTATTTGTAAAATAGTGTACAAGAATGAATACATAAATTATAAAGAACTTAATATTTACAAAGTTCATATCTAAATGAATACATTTCTTAATTTATAAGAATGAATATTTAAAGAGCTTCACAACAATGAAAACATCCATAAGTTCATTTTTATATTTAAATAATCAAAATGTGAAATTTAAAAAAATAAAAAAAAGGAATCCTACACGGATATTTAACTACATATCCGTGTAGAAATATGAATAATATCATAAAATATTTATATTAATATCATATTTAATAAAATTTCACATCCGTGGGCTAACCTACACGGATATTTAATTGAATATCCGTGTAGGATGATAGATAGCTACACGGATTTCTGCACAAAATCCTTTATGAATCTGGAAGGGTTTAGGGTTTACTTAGGGTAGTCCAAACGTCGCGCGGGAGTTTAATCTATATTTTGTATAATTTATTGCTTTCCATAAAAAAAGAACTTATCAAAATATTCATAATTCCTAAAAGGAATTCGTCAAAATATGACATAAAATGCAAAATGTAAAATTAATGCTCTCCATAAAAAATCACAACAAACCATTCCGACACGGATATTTAATTAAATATCCGTGTAGGATTGTTCTTTTTTTTTTTTTTTTTTTTTTTTTTAGGTAACCTCTATTTGGTTGATTTGGTTGATTTGCAATTTTGTAGGTCCTGTTGTAGCAGTGTGCGGTTGCACCTGTGGGTTTAGAATTTCAGCTGAATTTTTCCTCTGTTAATTTTACTCTGAGATGGAGGATTTAGTGTCATTTCCTCCACCTCCAATAGGGAGGAAAGACTTTGAATCCTCCATCTCAAAGTAAAATCAATGGAGGAGAAACTTTGAATTCTATATCTCCTTAATCCGTGTAGAGAGAGTGATCTTTCCTAAACTCTTATGTGCCTCGTAGAGATCTAGAGAGTGATCAAAACGGCGCTGGAAGAGAAGCTTTTTATTTCAGCTGAAACCCTAGATGACCTTTCTACACGGCTATTTAGATATTAAACCGTGTAACTCTATCGACATATATACACAGCTATTTAAATAAAAATATGTGTACAAATAACTCTCCTAACACGGATATTTAAATAAATATCCGTGTAGCTCTCATACAATTCCTACACGGATATTTAAGTAACTATCCGTGTAGGAAATGTAAATTTCAAACGGCTTTTTTGAAACACTGTTTTTTAATGAAATATCCGTGTGGGATTCTTAGAGATATCATTGATCATTGGAAAAATCCTATTTGGTACACGGTTTTACATAAAACTGAGAAAATCCGTGTACAACCACAGTGTAGGAAGCGCCATTCTGTAGTAGTGAGCGATGTTCTGAGACAACCCAAACGTACCCTTAGTGTTTTTTACAGGGCTTGACACTTGTAATTATTTATATTTAATACATTTTTATCATGAATTATCGGATAAAACTAAAAATTGATGAAATATTGACTAAAGACTTTGACCTAACTTTTGCTCCATAAAAGTCGACTTTGACTAAATTTAATAGTAGTCTCCGAAGGGGACATTGATTACCGAATGAATAGTAGTCTCCGAAGGGAACATTGATTACCGAATGAATTGTAGTCTCCGAAGGGAACATTGTACAAGTCATTCTAATAGTCCCTTAAAGGTTACGTTAAATGTTTTAAAATTAAATAAAAAATAAAAACGACAAGGAAGGGACCAAAGAGCTAAGGAAGAAATATTGTTAAAATGAGGGACCACAAAGATAGATTGATACAGTGATAAGTAATTCTAACAGCGACTTCGATCTACTTCTCTTTATGAAATTATCACAATTAATTAGCTTAGTTGATTCATTCAACAAAATCTCGATCTCTGTGCTGGCACAAAAGGATCTGATGTATCAAATTCCGTTGCTATTCTACATGTAATTTCGGACATCACAATCACAAGTCTTCCCCTTTGTATTTTCTTTTCGTCATTTCAATCTTTCTTTGCAATCCCTCATTTTCAATAAGCATGTACCTTGTTTATTTTTATTTTTTTAATTTGGAGATAATTGTCCCTCGAATAATAATGGGAAGTAATCATCTTAAATATTTTAATTTGTGCAAATAGGTCTATGTAAAATAGTTTATATCATTCTTTTTACCTTTACATAAAGAAGTCACATCATTTGTGAAATATATATTGCGATAGCTTTTTGTTTAGTTTTTCCATGATGATGCGATAACACTATTTAGAACCTTTCATTTTATTTTAGTTTTAGTGTTCTTTACATTGATTACCATATTCTCACTAAGTAAATATAGCGTTGCTAAAAGGGAAATCTTGACCTTGTTGGGGATTATAAAAGGCAAGTGTAAGTGTGTAAAAAAAACATAACTTCTTTGTAAAATCAGAACAACAATAAAAAAAAAATTACTATTCATCATTTTTCTATATCTCACTTATTTTCAGCACACAATCTTCTTAGAGATTTTAATAGGTGCAAATGTAAATATGTCTAAGTAAACTCTAGTATATTAATTCATTTTACCTTTCTCTATGTAAAGAGACCATATCATTTGTAAACACTAAGAGTAAATTATATTTATTGATTTATTTTTTCACGCTTATCCATTAGTACAAGTCATTCTAATAGTCCGTTAAAGGTTATGTTAAATGTTCTAAAAATAAATAAAAAATAAAAACGACAAGGAAGGGACCAAAGAGCTAAGGAAGAAATATTGTTAAAATGAGGGACCACAAAGAAAGATTGATATAGTGAAAAGATATTTTAACAACGACTTCCCCTCCTCCGAATCATGACCACCACTGCACATTTAAAGGTGATTCCCCAAACAAACCCTAGAGCTGCTAGCCCCTCCACCTCTCCTTTGAACCACCACCACTTCACATCTGTCTGTTCGTTCTCTCCACTACTTCTAGATCTCATCTTTGAAACACTATTCTTCCCTCTCTCTCGCTCAGCTCTAATTCTTTGAGCGGAGAGGAGAATGAGAGAGAGGGGACGAAACAGAGCCGACCAGAGCCGACCAAAGCCGAGTGCACGATATCGTTGGAGTTCGGAGTGTAGAGTCCTCATCTCAATCGAAGCATGACAGTGAGTAGATCCAATAGTTGGACCGTGACGGCGGTCGGAAGAGTGTATCCGGTCATGGAATGAGATGGGGATTAAGCTATTAAAGTAATGTATATATAAATAGAAGAGAAATGATTTTGTCCCCCTCTATTTGGTTCCCTAACTGTCTCCCTATCTGTCAAAGGCAATAATAGAAAGAAAATAAAAAAAACCTTCTCCTTTCTCTTCTAATTGGACCAAAAGCAATGAATTTGAATCCAATGTGAATATTTCTTGGGAAGGGAAGATGGATGAATTGAAAGGTCAGAGTCGACCATTAATACTGTTTGCGTTTATTTGGTAGAAAGAAGGACAGTAGAAAATTAATGTGGTTGTTGAAAGTTGAAACAATGAAAAAATTGAATAGAATAATTAATGACGCATGTAAATAATAAGATAAGGGCATCAGGCCCTAGAACGGGGTTTGTTTGACAAGTACATCTCTGCTTCCTCGGCGAAGTTAAAATCCTCACTCTACTTGGACCTTAATTGCCTGATCAAAAGCAAACGAGGGAAACAATTTCATTCAGCACAACTTTTCCCAACCAAAACGAAGAGTCTTAGCACTGTTGAGAATCAGAGGAGGTGAAAGATCCTTTTGTCTCCGTCTTCGTTCAGTTTGTCTAAGGTGAAAAGGGAGTTGATAAGAAGTGGGTGGTGTTCGATTGGGGGACGGCGGATGAGAAGCTATGTGGAGGTGGGTTAGGGTTGGAGAGGAGTGAGAAAGAAAGAGAATATTATTGGAGGGTTTTTGTGAACATTTTTCTGTTTTGTGGATTGGTCAGTATTCGTCGGGTTAGACATGGAGACTGATATCTCGTTATTTTAACTACATTTCCGACCAAATCTTGTATCAAAACCTGTGTCCAAAATTGTAAAATCATGTTTATTACATTGATTATCTGTAGAATATGGTACTTCTGCGCTTTTGTTTGTTTATTGTAGGAAACGGGCGAAGAAAGGGTGAAATCCAACAATCTGAACTTCCTACACGGGCCGAGTCACAATCCACACGGACCGTGTCATACCCTACTCGACCCCCTATACAAGCACTGCACGACCCGGACAAGAGACACAGGCACACGGTCCGTACAACATCTCACACGGACCGTGTCAGACAAATCCGGCAGTTAATCTAAATTTACAGATTATTGGCTAATTAAAGAAGGACGGTTATGGAGAATAAAAGGATGACCCCTGGGGCCAGAAAGGCATCAATTCGGACAGAACACAAATCCTAAGAGAGTTTGACAACAACCGACTAGGAGATGAAGAAGATAGGAGGAAATCGAGAGAATTCTGACGAATCTTCTTTGCATTTGCGGTTTTCGTCATGAATTGTTTTTCTTTCTTTTATTTTTCTGTTTTAGAAACCATGTTTGAGTAATTTCTTTAGTTTCTTGGGATATGATGTAGTCGAATACTTTGTTTACTGATAGTTGTTTGATTATGTTTGATATTATGTGTTTGCTTGTTTGTGTATGATATTTATTGCTTATCTGCATTGTTTGATTATCATTTGGTTATTACCATTAGGCTTGGCCAAGTCTAACAAGGTACTGCGTCCAATTTGATCTTTCAACCAGACCAAGTATTTGAGGTAAGTCAATGAACCGAGAGGGAAAACTAATTAGTAACTGAGAGGTGAACTCTTCAGCAATCGAGAGATTGTGAATACCTTTAGTAAACCAAACAAGTAACTTAGGTCATTCCAACCAACGGACGAGAGTTTAGGTTAGAACCCTAAGAGGATTGAATTTGTATTTCCATTATCGAGTTTATTAAGCCAACAAACGAGAGTTGAGGTTTAGGAACATCAGGTATGGTCAGTTCATCCCATACATAATTAATCAGCGCAGAAACCAGACAACTACAGTTTCCCTCGAGTCCGACACGGACCGTGTATGATAGTACACGGACCGTGTGACATGGGTCGTGTACGAGAGTACACGGGTCGTGTCAGGTGAGAGGCAGAGTTGCAGATGAAATCAGAAACCCAGAAACGCTTGTTTTAAATTAGCTTTAAAGTCCAGTTAAATTGACTTTCAATTATGTTAATTGTTACTTAACCAAAATTTCAACCAACTCAACCCTTTTCAACACTTCTAGCTTGAAGATAAATTAGGTAAAAATCTAGTTAAGTTATTGAACTGTCCTGTGGATCAATACCCGATATTACCAACGATAGGACTGTACACTTGCAGTCTGAATCAGAAGTAGAATCGAGGTTTAAAATGTACAGCTTGCTGTACTTAAACTTTATAGTACACTTTTGAGCGAACAAGTTTTTGGCGCCGTTGCCAGGGACGGCATCATTTAATTTTTCTAGATTTTTGCTTCTTTTATCTGAATTCTGGATTTTAACTTGTATCCTTTATTTTGTTTTTCTCCATTGCAGGAAGGCTGGCTTTTACACGACCCACCACGGGTGACTACAACCTGAGGAGTAGAAGACTTGGTCTAGATCCTTCTCCTCCTCTTCAGCTTACTGCAACAACAAGTGACACGGGCCTTGTAACCCCTACACCGTCCGTGCACTCCGAACCCGTACTACCGATCAACAACACGGACCGTGCAAAAGACACACGGTCCGTGCAAAACGAACTTCCAGCAGGATTTGCAGGCAGATCAACTATGAGTGACCCCGAGCAAGAACTTTCAGACCAGGAAGAAGAGATGTCAGACTTCGTGCCCAGAACCCTTCGCGAGCACAATGTACCAAGAGCTGGCGATGTGCGAGGTGCAATCAGACTTCCAAGAATCGGGGGGCAGATGCCAAACATTGCCCCAGCAGTCATAAACATTGTTCAGCAGAACACCTTTCACGGTTTGGAACATGAGGATCCTCATGAACACCTCCAGACCTTTCTCGAATGTTGCACCACTATTAAAACCACTGAAGCAACAGTCGATTACATTAGGCTTGCACTTTTTCCTTTCACATTTAGGGATAGGGCTAAATAATGGTTAGGGTCATTGCCTAGAGAGTCCATTACCACTTGGAGGGAACTGTCTAAAAGTTTTCTGACTAGGTTTTTCCCTTACAAACGAACTGCTAAGGTAAGAACCCAATTGACCAGTTTTAAGCAAAGGTTTGATGAACCCCTAAATGAGGCATGGGAAAGGTTTAGGGAACTGCAGTACTCTTGTCCACACCATGGTATCCCTAACTGGCTGTTAATTCAAACTTTTTATGATGGTCTAACAGAATCTACTCGTACCTCTGTTGATGCTGTTGAAGGTGGGGCTTTGTCGGAAAGAGAACCGACCGAAGCGTTCAATCTGATTGACAACATGGCTCAGAATCAACAGTGGTCTGGTCGCGAAAGTTCTAGAACAACTGGAGGCGGCCGAATTGAGGTTGATCAAATCACTGCTCTCTCAGCCAAGTTAGACGCCATGTAGAAAGCTTTCGACAAGATGAGTGTCAAGGCGCTTGACAAGCAACAACCGAAATCTTGTGTGATGTGTGGGGACGAGGGGCATCTGTATGAGCAATGCCCACTCGCACAAAGGGATGAAGGACTCGAGCAAGTCAACTCTCTCAACAACGAGCTATCCTATTTTCCAAAACCTCCTTTCAACCGATCATACTCAAAGGACCAAAATGATCAACAGGCTTGAAGGTGGAAACAGAACAACCCCGCACCCTTCAACAACAATGCTTCTGGCAGCAACAACAACAATCGCAACTTCTACAACAATGCAGCGTTCAACAACCCAAGCAACCGTGCACTGTATTCTGGCCATCTAAGCCCTACGTTGCCCCCATGGTGAGTGACTTCATGCACGAGCAAGGGAAGATGAATCAAATGATCTTCGAGCAAATGGAGGCTATCAATGCTCAACTGGCCGGTTTGGCTGCTCAGAACAGAGAAAAGGAGCAAATGGGGTACCAAACCGCTTCGAACCAGCAACAACCTGGCAAGCTTCCTGGCCAACCAGAGGTCAACCCTAGAGGAGAAGCCAAGGCTGTGACACTGCGCAGTGGAACTCACTATGCACCGTACAGATTCTACACGGCCCGTGTCGGATACCCCAGTTGCTGAAAGCTCCAGTCACACAGACTTGACACAGCCAGCACAGGTGGAGAAACCGCATGACACGGACCGTACAGATTCTACGCGGCCCGTACAGAAGTCTACTGAAGATCAGAAAATGAAAGAAGCAGACAAACCACCACCATATCGACCACCTGTACCATTTCCTCGAAGGCTAGCTGAGACTAAGCTCAATGATCAATTTGCGAAGTTCGTGGATATTCTCAAGCAACTGCATGTCACCATTCCATTCACCGAGGCTCTTACTCAAATGCCATCTTACGCGAAGTTTCTCAAGGACATCCTCTCCAACAAGCGAAGCTTGGGGGGACGTGAGACGGTGAAGTTGACTGAACAGTGCAGCGCAATACTAAGAAGCGAGCTGCCTCCCAAACTAGAGGACCCTGGTAAGTTCTCCATACCATGATCAATAGGGAAAGCCACGATCAAGAAAGCTCTATGTGATTTAGGAGCAAGCGTGAGTCTCATGCCACACACCATATTTGATCGAATGGAGGTAGGAGAGCTCAAGCCTACCCGGATGACCCTACGGTTAGCAGATTCATCGGTGCGCCTACCACTAGGCATAGTGGAGGATGTACCAGTTTTGGTTGGTAAGTTTTACGTACCTGCTGATTTTGTTGTTATGGAAATGGAAGAGGACAAGGAAGTCCCCATCATTCTGGGACGACCTTTCCTAAGAACTGCAGGTGCAATGATTAACGTGAAGAACGGCACACTAACCTTGAACATTGGGGACGACAAGGTGCGATTCCAGATCGACCACGCCATGAAATACCCCTCATCAGCCGAGTCTTGTTTCAGAATCGAAGTGGTCGAAGAATGCATGGAAGATTTAGCCGAAGATTACCTTCTGGAGCAAGCCAACCGCTCGCTAAGGTATCATCTTGATTTTTTGTCTGAGTTACAAGTTAAAGAGAGAGAGGTGGAATCCATTTGTGCAGCAGATGCGACAACAGATGCTCTGGACAAACACCTACACGGACCGCACAACTATCACACGGGCCGTGTGAGTCCAGAACCTGAGGAGGGACACAGGCCTGACAAGGAAAATCCGACCACTTCACACGGGCCGAGTGTAATTCACACGGACCGTGCAGGACCTGAGCTCAAGCCCCTTCTATCCAATCTCAGGTATGAATTCCTTGGTCCAAACAACTCTTGTCCTGTGATTGTAAATGCAGGTTTGAATCCCGAGCAGACCGCCAAACTTTTGGAGAAGCTGAAAATTCACAAAGGCGCGATTGGGTACTCGATCAAGGACCTGAGGGGGATCGACCCCACCATCTGCACACATCGAATTCTTTTGGAGGACGACCACAAGCCATCTGTAGAGCACTAGAGACGACTCAACCCAAACCTTAAAGAGGTAGTGAAAAAAGAAATTCTTAAACTTCTTGATGCAGGAATCATCTACCCGATCTCTGATAGCAAATGGGTGAGTCCCGTACATGTGGTGCCAAAGAAAGGGGGAACGACATGGTGAAGAATGACAAGAATGAGCTGATCCAGACGCATGTTGTGACCGGCTGGCGCATGTGTATCGACTACAGAAAGCTAAATGCAGCCACACGCAAGGACCATTTTCCATTGCCATTTGTCGACCAACTTCTAGAAAGGCTTGCTAATCATTCTTACTTTTGCTATCTCGATGGTTATTCTGGTTTCTTCCAAATACCCATCCACCCAAACGACCAAGAAAAGACCACTTTTACTTGTCCCTATGGTACTTACGCATATCGTAGGATGCCATTTGGTCTATGCAATGCACCAGCAACCTTCCAACGAGCCATGATGGCTATCTTTTCTGATTTCATTGAAAATGAGGTTGAAGTTTTTATGGACGATTTTTTTGTCTATGGTGCATGTTTTGATTCATGTTTAGCTAATCTTTGTAAGATTTTGCAGAGGTGCAAAGAAGTCAATCTCATTTTGAACTGGGAGAAGTGCCACTTCATGGTCCAAGAAGGCGTTGTCTTGGGACATGTCGTGACCTCCAAAGGCATCGAGGTAGATAAGGCGAAAATTGAGGTGATTGAGAACCTAGTGATTCCAACAAACGTCAAAGGAGTTCGCAGCTTCCTAGGTCACGCAGGGTTCTACCGCTGATTCATCAAGGACTTCTCCAAAATCGCCAAACCTCTAACAAATCTTCTGGTTAAGGATTCTGAGTTTAATTTTGACAATGATTGTGTGAAATCTTTTTGTAGCTTGAAGCAAGCCCTCATCTCGGCACCCATTTTGCAACCACCAGACTGGTCCTTGCCATTCGAGTTAATGTGCGACACAAGTGACTATGCTGTAGAGGCAGTCTTGGGACAAAGAAAAGACAAGAAACTGTGCGCCATCTACTATGCAAGCAAGGTGTTGGATCCAGCCCAGATGAACTACACAACCACTGAAAAAGAGCTTCTTGGCGATAAATTCAGATCCTATCTGGTCGGCTCGAAAATCATTGTTTACACCGACCATGCTGCACTCAGGTATCTTTTAAGCAAACAAGATGCAAAACCTCGTTTGATTCGGTAGATTCTTCTTTTACAGGAATTTGATCTCGAAATCAAAGACAAGAAAGGAATTGAGAACACCGTGGCTGACCATCTGTCCCGAATCCGCTTGGAAGAAGAAAGTGACACCCTGCCAATCAATGATTCATTCCCTGACGAACAACTTCTAGCCATTACCTCTGCTCAGTACGAGGCCGACACGGCCAGCACAGACTCTCACTCGGTCCGTGTCCTACACAACACGGGCCGTGGAGCACTCAATCCAGACCGTGTCAACAGCCATGCAGAACCCTGGTATGCAGACATTGCGAACTTTTTTGCCTCAGGAGTGCTGCCTCGCACCATGACCTACCAACATAGGAAGAAGCTCAAGTCAGATGCCAAGTATTATTTCTGGGACGACCCTTTTCTTTTCAAAACAGGCGTAGATGGGATTTTTCAACGATGCGTACCTATCGAGGAAACGCGCTCCATTCTCGAACACTGCCACTCATCAGCCTATGGTGGACATGCCTCTTTCTCCAAAACAGCCGCCAAGGTATTGCAATCTGGTTTCTTTTGGCATTCTATTTTCAGGGATGCGAAGAACTTTGTTATGGCTTGTGACAAGTGCCAACGGACTGGCAACATCACCAGACGCAACGAGATGCCTCTTAACTCCGTACTCGAGGTCGAGATCTTTTACGTATGGGGGATCGATTTCATGGGACCATTCCCATCCTCATATGGGAATGAATACATTCTGGTCGCAGTTGACTATGTGTCCAAATGGGTGGAAGCAGTGGCGTGCCGTTTTGAGGTGAAGAAGGTGTACCATTTTGGAGCCATTGACATTGGCAATGAATAACAGGGGACGTTCAAAGTCAACGGTCAGCGTCTTAAGCACTACATCGCTGATCACTCGCAACGCGAGCGGTTGGTTCAGGTTCTATCCGATCCAGTTTGCAGTGCAACCTAACGAAGGACGGTCAAGCTCGAGACCTAAAACAAGCGCTCCTTGGGAGGCAACCCAAGTCCCTTTTACATTTTCTAGCATTTCTTATTTTGCATTATTTTTCTACGATTATTTGTTTTATTATCTCGTGTGCATTTTTCTTTCTATTGTTTTTGCATTTCAGAAGCTGATTGGGGAGATGTTTCAATCTCATGACCATACACGATCCGTGTCACAATACACACGGTCCGTGTAGGTACCGTACGACACCTGGAGTTAGACCTAACACGGGTCGTTTCGTGACACAGATGGATGGATCCACACGATCCGTGTCAAAATCCACACGGTCCGTGTCAGAGCCGAGCGGTGCAACGAACAGACGCGCCCACTCCGCGTCCTTTACTCCCCTCTTCCCATACTTAGCCTCTCTTCTTCCCCACTCGACCGACCCACAGAAATTCCGCCACTCTCCTTCACTCGGCCGAACTCCATCACCCGTGTGCACTGTACCGATCCATTTTCTCCGTACCGAATCCGTACCGAAATCACCACTTCCATCTCTCCATCTCTCACACTTCTCCTTTTCTTTTCCCTTTTCCCTCCGTGATCCCTCAGTACCAAATCCGTACCGAGCGGCTCTCCCTCTACTCTGCCATTGACGCTGATCTCCTTGCTGCAAACCCTTGCTTCACACGGTCCGTACCAACACCTGCACGGCCCGTATCACTCTCATTCTCAGCCAGAGCTCAAGCAACACGGTCCGTGTCACAATCCACTCGGTCCGTGTCAGACTTTGACAGATCACACAATGAATCAAGAGCGCCGCAGCAAGAGGAACCAGGACCGCGCGCGGGCGGCTCTCCGTGCCCCAACACCACCGCCCAATCAGACACCATCATCTGAGAGCTCTCATTCCTCTCACTCTTCTCATTCCACGCCATCAGCCGTGCGCTCCCCAACTCCTTCACCAAATCCATCGACTGAGCGATATGACTCGGAGGAGTCCGACCACCTTTAGGGCACTACACCGACAGTGCCGCTGAGCACGAGCCTAACTTCTTTCCGATGCCCACGCGTCGGATGTTCGAGCGCTTCGAAATCCTACAGAATAGGAAGTGCAAGAACACCCCGAAAGTTGACTTTGACACTCTTCGCGTTTTTGGGATCGAGGAGCAGTTCCTCTATCTCACTGGCCGCATCGGGTTTACCCCCGAATTCTGGGCTATCGAGTACAATGCCTATGAGAGGCTCACTCTCGAGTTCCTCTCCTCTCTCCAGCTCAAGTGGGACGCGGAAGACCAGCCCTACATCAAATTCAGGATGTGCAGTGCGACATGCCACGTCCCTGTAGCTACTCTTCGCATGTGGTTTGGGTTACCCACAAACCCAACCACACCCGAGCTCCGTTTCCGAGAGGGGTTGGACAAGGATCATTTCTGGAATTTGGTCAGTGGCTTGCGGGGATGCCACAACAAGGATTACAAGGGTCTCAACATTCCTCATCCAGTCCTCCGCTGCATCCAGCGCGCCTTAGCCTGCACCATCTTTGCGCGCGGCAAGACAGTCGCCCGCGTCAATGAGACAGATCTCAGCACCTCTCTCCTTCGAGGACAGGAGCACATGGCTATTCACAGGCCCTCGAGTCGCTACACCACCCCTTCCTCCAGCAGTCGATCATCCCATGCCAAATGTGGTCATGCCAGATGCGCCCAGCTCTTCTCAACCAGTGCACACCTTTACCTCTACTATGGGCCCCTCTTCTTCTACTGCAGCCCGCACTTACCCACTCTCCGATCCTACCATCATGGATGTGTACCGCCTCGTCTACGACATGAGGCAGGAGCAGGGTGAGATTCTACGCGACCTCACCGACAGAGTGACAGCTATTGAGGATGAGTTGCGCGACTGGCATTGGTGGGACTACGACCACGACTCCGACCACGGAGCCGCGGACCACTGAGCAGGTTTGTTTTCCCTATCCCTAGCTTTTATATCTCCTTATTTATACGTCTTTAAGCATTGGGGACAATGCTAAGACGAAGCTTGGGGGGGGGGGGGTCTTTATCTGTTTAGTTTGCATTTTAGTTCATGTTTATTTCTTGTTTGTATCATAGTTTACTTTTTGTTTGCAATTTAGGCGAAATTTTTTGCGAATCGTTTGAATCTGGATCTTTAGTGAAACATTTTGGCCATGACCAACCTGACCTTGGTTTGATTGAAACTAACACCATAATTGACCACACAATTGATTAGCATGAGATTGTTCTTTGTTATTGATGAAAACCCATTCATATCGAGAAAAATATTTGAATTCTGAACTGTACCTTACAAAATAGGGAAATGGGGAATTTTGACTAAAATATTAGGATATCCGATGGTATGAAAGAATACCATCAGATGTGTGTATTCATGGTGTATGCGAATGAAAATAATGGGAAAAGATGGAGAAAATAAGAGTACTGGCAATAAGCCCTTCGAGGCGCCTTTGAGCTCGTCTCCCAAACGTAAAAACAAAAACGAGTACTGGCACAATCCATTTGGATGCCTTTGAGCTCGATTTGCATATACCAACACACTAAGGGCAAAATGGTCGAAATCACCACTAACAAGGGTATGTCTTCAGTCTAAAAGCTTAATATCGATAGGTTCGGGTAATTAATCTTAAAATATATCAAGGTATCTTAGAATTTGAAGCTAGGTGGTCATTTTGTGGAGTGAATCGAAATTAGCTTAAGGAAAGTCCAAATTGTTGTCAAAATGATTCCCAAGATCTCTGATACAAACAATTCATAGAAGATTTCGTATTTAGGAAATTATCTTGCATTTAGGTAGTTTAAATGACCAATATGGGCCAAAGTTGTTATTTTTGCTTAAGAACAAGTAAGATTTCAGCTTGGGGGGATTTGATATCTCGTTATTTTAACTACATTTCCGACCAAATCTTGTATCAAAACCTGTGTCCAAAATTGTAAAATCATGTTTATTACATTGATTATCTGTAGAATATGGTACTGCTGCGCTTTTGTTTGTTTATTGTAGGAAACGGGCGAAGAAAGGGTGAAATCCAACAATCTGAACTTTCTACACGGGCCGAGTCACAATCCACACGGACCGTGTCATACCCTACTCGACCCCCTACACAGGCACTACACGACCCGGACAAGAGACACAGGCACACGGTCCGTACAACATCTCACACGGACCGTGTCAGACAAATCCGGCAGTTAATCTAAATTTACAGATTATTGGCTAATTAAAGAAGGACGGTTATGGAGAATAAAAGGATGACCCCTGGGGCCAAGAAAGGCATCAATTCGGACAGAACACAAATCCTAAGAGAGTTTGACAACAACCGACTAGGAGACGAAGAAGAGAGGAGGAAATCGAGAGAATTCCGACGAATCTTCTTTGCATTTGCGATTTTTGTCATGAATTGTTTTTCTTTCTTTTATTTTTCTGTTGTAGAAACCATGTTTGAATAATTTCTTTAGTTTCTTGGGATATGATGTAGTCGAATACTTTGTTTACTGATAGTTGTTTTAGAAACCATTAGGCTTGGCCACGTCTAACAAGGTACTGCGTCCAATATGATCTTTCAACCAGACCAAGTATTTGAGGTAAGTCAATGAACCGAGAGGGAAAACTAATTAGTAACTGAGAGGTGAACTCTTCAGCAATCGAGAGATTGTGAATACCTTTAGTAAACCAAACAAGTAACTTAGGTCATTCCAACCAACGGACGAGAGTTTAGGTTAGAACCCTAAGAGGATTGAATTTGTATTTCCATTATCGAGTTTATTAAGCCAACAAACGAGAGTTGAGGTTTAGGAACATCAGGTATGGTCAGTTCATCCCATACATAATTAATCAGCGCAGAAACCAGACAACTACAGTTTCCCTCGAGTCCGACACGGACCGTATATGATAGTACACGGACCGTGTGACATGGGTCGTGTACGAGAGTACACGGGTCGTGTCAGGGTGAGAGGCAGAGTTGCAGATGAAATCAGAAACCCAGGAAACGCTTGTTTTAAATTAGCTTTAAAGTCCAGTTAAATTGACTTTCAATTCTGTTAATTGTTACTTAACCAAAATTTCAACCAACTCAACCCTTTTCAACACTTCTAGCTTGAAGATAAATTAGGTAAAAATCTAGTTAAGTTATTGAACCGTCTTGTGGATCGATACCCAATATTACCAACGATAGGACTGTACACTTGCAGTTTGAATCAGAAGTAGAATCGAGGTTTAAAAAGTACAGCTTGCTGTACTGAAACTTTGTAGTACACTTTTGTGCGAACAGAGACGTCAATTTTTTTTAGAGAAATAATTTTGTTATGAAGTGCAAATGCCAATAGGGAAAAATCATGAAATGAATTACATTAAAACAGTGATATTTTAATCACACCAAATTAATCAATCTTAAAGCCTATATATTATCCGTAAGTTTATATATGAATGAATACTGCTGTGATATCTATGCACACTTCAATGTGTAAGTATGAATACTTTATGTTAATATTTTTATTAGAAATACTTGATATCTTACGTATGAATACTTGATATATTATATATGAATGCTTGCGTGCATAGGAATTCGTACTTGTGCATAGTAGAAGTATGAATACTTTCGTCAGTATATATCAATACGTTCAAGCATATATCAAATAAATTAAATAATTAAAGTTACTTTACAACATAACAATTCACATTTAAATGCGTAAAGATGAATACTTGATGTTAATATTTTTATTAAAAATACTTAATATCTTAGGTATGAATACTTAATATATTATATATTAATACTTTCAATTTTATAGAGAGAGAAAAAAACTCACTTCTAAAAACGTGTAAAAGATGGATATGTGACTAGAGAGCAATGAAGTTGATGTCCAATTTTTTGTTTAAATATTTGATGTCTTAGATATGATACTTGATATATTATATAGGAATACTTGAGCGCATAAGTGTTCATACTTGCTTGCACTAGTTGTAAATTTTATTAAATATAAGTGGTCTCCCAAGTAGTTATTGTTTTCCCCAGTTAGTTAGTAGTCCCCATCGTACTTTATGCATCAATTAATTAGGAGGACATTTAGGGGACAAAATGGATGGGACTATTAGTTGCTCCCTAAATAGAATTAGAAGAATAGATCTAATAATTTATAAGGTAACTAGGAGTGAATTTAGAGGGTGATTTTGAGTGGGTAGATTAATTTTGAGTAATTTAGAGGATTTCGAGAGAATGAAGAAATAGATTTCAGAATTAGAATCACTTGACTCATTATAAATATGTTTTTTATCAATCCAATTATTAGTAGACATTAAAGCCACTCACCTTCTTTAAAAAAAAAACAACGAATTTGAACTACTTCTCTTTATGAAATTATCACCATTAATTAGCTTAGTTGATTCATTCAACAAAACCTCTGTGCCTTGGCAGTACAAAAGGTGTTGGATCTTAATCCAACGTTGAGCATATATGTAATATAATTATGAATTGTTTACTGTAAAATATGATTGTCACAATTAAAGTGATCTAATATGGAATTAAGATATTAGACAATCTATGTATTCAATAGGATGTGGTCCATAAGTGTGTAGAACAATTTGGGGAAAGATCAAATCATCGATGAACTGATTATGAAATTTGCAATTGAGAAAACTGCCTTGCCCAGTGGGGGTGGTCCACCCGCACTGGATCTGAGTGCGGACGCACTCAATACTTAGCCAAAATTTGGAAAACTTTTGGGCGCCCAGTGCGGGTAGTTCACCCGCACTAGATCTGAGTGCGGACGCACTCAGTACTTAGCCAAATTTTGAGAACTTCAGACAACCCAGGAAAAGTCCAAGCGTAATGTGGACGAACTGGAACCCCAGTGCGGACGCACTCGGTACTTAGCCAAATTCTGAGAGCTTTTGGGAGGCCCAGTGCGGGTGGTTCACCAGCACTGAATCTGAGTGCGGACGCACTCAGTACTTAGCCAAATTCTGGGAGTTTTCTTGGGAGCCCAGTAAGGGTGGTTCACCCGCACTGGATCTGAGTGCGAACACACTTAGAAAATTCAGAAAAGTCCGAGCGTAATCCGGACGCACTGAGCTCAGTGCGGGTGAACCACCCGCACTTGTGCTGCCAGATGTGTAAACTATATATAGATGGGTCCCCAAGGCACAAGATAACCAACTCTTTTCAGAAGTTATTCTTCTATAGAAATTGAGTGTCTTTCTCCTTTCTTCCACCATCAAAGAATTGAGAGGAGAATTCCATTTAGAAAATTGGAGAGGAATTCTTAAGAGAAGATCTTGTTGTTTTGGAAGATCTAGTCTACGACCATACAACCAAAGGCCGAGAAGAGAAGGGCTTCTTGCCGTAGAAGACGAGTCTCGTGCCACGAAGACGATTCTTCACAATTTAGGATTCCATGGCCAACGTTATGGAATCAGGTATTGTATTCCGCACTTATGATTATGTTTTATATGAGTCGGCTTTGGCATAGGGTGGTCCTTAGGTTAAGGTGGGGACTGTTTCTTCTTCCCCGGGGTGTAAATGTTTGACCCTTAGATGAGATGTAATTGTTTGATCTCTAAATAAGACGTAATTGTTTAGCCTTCATGATTCCCCAACAAAAGAATCTGATGCATCAAATTCCGAAGACCTTGATATTCTACATGTAATTAAGGACATCACAATCACAAGTCTTCCCCTTTGTCTTTTCTTTTCGTCATTTCAATTTTTCTTTGCAATTCCTCATTTTCAATAAGCATGTACCTTGTTTATTTTAATTTTATTTTTATTTGGAGGGAATTGTCCCTCGAATAATAGTGGGAAATAATCATCTTAAACATTTTAAGATATGCAAATACGTCTATGTAAAATAGTATATATCATTCTTTTTACCTTTACATGATGTCACATCATTTGTGAAGTAT
This sequence comes from Carex cristatella, assembly GCA_024447775.1. NCBI lineage: Eukaryota > Viridiplantae > Streptophyta > Magnoliopsida > Poales > Cyperaceae > Carex > Carex cristatella. The sequence continues at coordinate 3,865,459 of JAJHPF010000002.1, forward strand.
ATATTGCGATAGCTTTTTGTTTAGTTTTTTCCATGATGACGCGATAACACTATTTAGAACCCTGCATTTTATTTTAGTTTTAGTGTTCTTTACATTGATTACCATATTCTCACTAAGTAAATCAGTGTTGCTAAAAGGGAAATCTTGACCCTGTTGGGGATTATAAAAGACAAAAAAATTATGTCATATCTAGAGATCAAAGACTTACATCTTATCTAAGAATCAAACACTTACATTCCGGAAAAAAATAAACAATTTTATATACCATAACTTATGGACTGTCCTATGTCAAAGGACAACCATAAACTTATATCTGAAATACGGAACATAATATATACTTGATTCCATGGATGTTTCCCCGTATTAACTCATTTGCGAAGAGCCGTCTCTATGTGCGCGAGACAAGTCTTCAATGGCAAGAACCACCCTTCTTGTCGGTTCATCGTATAGTTGTGGGTTAGCATTTCAAGACAACAAGATGTGGTCCTCGAGAACTCCTCTACAATTTCCTATTGGATCTCTCGTTTATTTTCTTTGATGGTAAAAGAAGAAGAAAATGTACTCAGATCTGTAAAGTTGCGGTTGTTACGAAACTGAGTTGTTTCGTTATCTTGTGCCTGCTTTCGTTATCTTGTGCTTGTTGGGCCCATCTTTATATAAGGGTGCACTTCCAGACCACACGTGCTGCTGCATCAAGTTTATGCCATGATGCTTATGTTATTTAGAATATAAATTAATAGATAATTTATTATATTACTAGAGATATTTCGGATATCAATTTGAATTTTGTATAGGTTCAATAAAAATATTATAATTGCTTAATCAATTTGGTGTTACTTATTGTTCAATGAGACTTTAGATAATGTTGATAATTAGTAGAAATATAGTTTATAATTTTAGAAATAAAAAACGCTATGTTGAATAGCTTTTGCTACAAGTTAAGCTATTCGTGATAGTTTTTGGTTTAGTTTTTTTGCAGTGATGCGATAATTGCTATTTAGAACCTTACATTTTATTATAGTTTTAGTGTTTTTTACAGGACTTGAGACTTGTAACTATTTATATTTAATACATTTTTATCATGAATTATCGGATAAAACTAAAAATTGATGAAATATCCACAAAAGACTTTGACCAAACTTTTGCTCCATAAAAGTCGACTTTGACTAAATTTAATAGTAGTCTCCGAAGGGAACATTGATTACCGAATGCTGGCATTGCCTCGTTGAAACGGTAGGGCACTTGGACTAAAGAGGTCAGTAACTCAGTATTCAGCTACGTACGATCGAATAGGGACCGGATTTCATCAGTAGCAAATGTTGGAATTATTCATGAGAATATTACCAAATGCTGGAATTATTCATGAGATATCTTATCTTATCGTGTCAAGTTATAATTTGAATAAGTTAATAACCTTACCAGATTAGAAGAGAGAATACTTACTGATGACATGAGAGTCATTAGTAGCAGCAATTGCTGGGAGTACGTAGGCCGTCCAATGTGGATCCTATGGTTCGGATTGAATTATTATGGACATATTACAAACTCTTTATAAGACATATATAATTGGTGTAAACTCAGTCTTTTGTTCGAAATTAATGATAATTGATTTTCGATCTGTTTTTAATATATTAGATCGAACCTGATTTATAGGATATCACGTTTTTCTGTTTTTCTTCTTTGGAAAGTAGTGAGGGTTTTGGAATCTAACTTTTTTAAATATAAATAATTAATAAAGTCTATTACAATTTGAAGGTATAGTTCTTGTTATGATAAAGAGCATATTACAAAAGAAGTAAACAAAAATCCTTCCGAAATTCTCTAAATCTTTGATATTTTCAACATTTGTTTTTAAATTCGTCCCACAATTGCTTCTGATCAAAATCATGCATTGTTCTTCATGTGAATATTTGGTAAGGATATGTTCTTATTTCAAAGTTATTTAAATTAAAATATAAAAGTTGTAGATCTCGTTTTCGTTTTCGTTCCCAGGTTTCAATAGACTTTTTATTCAGCTAAATTAGAGTTGGTATGAGAAAAATATGGCCGAAGTACCAAAACTGTCAAGATTGGGTGATTTGTTTCTTTTGACTGCATTCCTGCAGTCAATAGTGAACTTAAATAGACACAAAATTTACACATAAAAATAAGTACAAAGAAACTAATTATATGTATAAGTTTATGCTATCATCAACATTAATTAGCTTAATTGATTTCATTCAACAAAACCTCTCTCTGGCTTTGGCTCAAAAGGACTCTAACGCATCAAATTCCCAATTAAGTCTATTACTATCCTCTATATGTAAGGACATCGATAATAATTAAGCACAAATCTTCTCCTTTGTTCTTTCTTTTCATCATTTCAATCTTCTTCTGGAGTCTCTCATTATAATATTATTTCTTACTTAGCTCACTGGTCCCCATTTTCTCGTTTTTCTAAAGAAGTGAGAACTGTGTTAATTATTATTTTTGAGAGCATTTGATGTGATATTTAACGATTAGAATGAAGTGCAACGGATAAGTATGAGAAAACATAAATAAAAAATAGATCAGCTTATTCTTTGTATACTTTACAAATGATGTGACTTCTTCATGTAAAGATAAAAAGAATGATATATATATACTATTTTACATAGACGTATTTGCACATCTTAAAATGTTTAAGATGATTATTTCGCATTATTATTCGAGGGACAATTCCCTCCAAATTAAAATAAAAATAAAAATAAACAAGGTACATGCTTATTGAAAATGAGGGATTGCAAAGGAAGATTGAAACGACGAAAAGAAAAGACAAAGGGGGAGACTTGTGATTCTGATGTCCGTAATTACATGTAGAATAGCAAGGTCTTCGGAATTTGATACATCAGATCCTTTTGTACTGCACAGAGGTTTTTTTTGAATGAATCAACTAAGCTAATTAATGGTGATAATTGCATACAGAGAATTAGTTCGAAGTCGTTGTTGGAATTACTTATCACTGTATCAATCTTTCTTTGTGGTCCCTCATTTTAACAATATTTCTTCCTTGGCTCTTTGGTCATTTCCTTGTCGTTTTTGTTTTTTATTTATTTTTATAACATTTAATGTAACCTTTAACGGACTATTAGAATGACTTGTACTAATGGATAAGTGTGAAAAAATAAATCAATAAATATAATTTACACTTAGTGTTTACAAATGATATACACTAGTGGAAAATCTACTTTTTGTATCGGGTATTTAAGCCCATCTGTATCGGGTATCGGGGCGATACTGATCCGGGCGATACAAATACCCGACGTTATTTGTATCGGGTGTTCAACCGATACATAAATTAACTTTTAGTGTTGGTTAATAAGTAGAACCGATATAGATCTCAAAAATCGAATTTTTTAAAATAAAATTTAGGATCCTATTTGTATCGGGTGAATAGTAAAAACCGATACAAATAACTTAACTGTATCAGTTAATTAATAAAAACCGATACAATTAAAGTTTTTGTATCGGTTAATAAATAAAAACCAAAACTGATAGAATTTTTGTATCGGCTAATTAATAAAAACCGATACTGATATATTAATTAGACATTTTTTTTTAAAATGTGAAAATATTTTTTGTATCGGTTGTTAATATAGAGCGATACAAATTTTATTTAATTTTAAATGATTTTTTTTTCATTTCTGGCCAGCTCCCATATATTTGGCTGACCTATATAAAAAACATGCATTCATAAATCACATCCTAAATTATATTATACAACACCTAATTTGAATTAAACAAATAAATTCTTATTACAATTAGATTACACCTCAATTAATTGTTCTTACAACTTATCGCATCAATCGATCCTAATTAAACTGTTCTACTTGGTTGCGATATTTCTTGTTTTAAAAACCTAACCCACTCGAAACGAATTGAATTGATATCTGCCACAGAATATAGGGTTGCTTTCCAATCCTGCATTTTTTAATATAAAATAAGAGCACAATCAATTATTTATTGAATAAAAACTGAATCAACAACTAAGGTTATATTTGAAAAATATAAATGCATATATACCTGTATTTACGAAAAATTATCGAGGAAGTGATTGATTATGTCATTCATGAACATCATGACAAAATATGCGCATTCCCAACTGTCCTTTTGTTGTGGGCACTATATCAAATTGTACACAAGCAAAAAGTTAGCAATTTTTAGAAGATGGAATTCAACAATTCATAATAAACCAAAATAATTTTGTAAAAATAGTAAATTTCTTCAGGTCGTAAGAACCACATTACCTTGTTCTTTATAAGTTTCAACTTATCGCTTCTTCTGATTCCTCCGGTTGCCTTCTCGACGACCCAAGGACTGTTGAAATATCAGAGAAATTAGTAGTTACAAGAGATATTGAAATGATTTAGCAGATTTAATTTGAAACACTTACTCCCTGAGTGCGTCGATGATCGCAAGATCTCTTACAAGTTTTAACTTTTCATACTTTGTGCTGGATGAATCGAACAAGTATAGCTCATTTTCATACGGCCGGAGCACGGACAATACCCAATGAGAGCTGCATGTTAGGTTTGTAGCATGTTATATTCTATAATATATTTCTATGAAATTAAAAAAATTCAATAAAATTAGACTATATATATATAATAGCACCAACTCTTGAAAGTACGGTATAAAGATAAATTTCTTGTCCCGGTTTTCTCGCAGAGCTTTCCTCAGGTACGTATCGGCATATTCCTTCGAATGATCATCACCTTTGAAAAGATAGCCGAACATCTTCTCAGGATTCATGAACCCTATAGGGATCTCTGGGAAGTTGTCCCTTTGGTATTTGAACACGAACCTGCAAAAAGACGTAGATGTGGTATAAATTTTTTAAATTATGAATTAAAATCCTAAATTATGTCATTATTACGAATATGAACTCACAGCATGAAGATCTGCATAAGTGGTACGGTGAGCCACTTCGTGTGCCTGCACAAGTCCGTGTAGTCATCTTGATTGACTGTTATGACATACAGTTCATTGAGCGGCACCAAATATCCAAATATCCAAACAAACCAATTAAATTTGGATTCCATTAGTAATGTCCAATACAAAAACTTAATAAATTAGAAAACTAACCAAATAATGGAGAAGAGCAGTAGAGAAGAAGTACGACACCACTGCAACCGGCCTTCTGTCGCCCTCTATCCCACCTACGAGCCTCCTGTCGTCGGCTATCACCCCTGTCCATGAGCGGACCGACCCCAGCCAGGGGTGCCTTCTTCTACCGCGAGGAGGACGGGGTACCGTAATGGACTGTTGAGAGGGAGGTCACACAAACTTCGCCGCTTGTACAAGCCCTAGCCGAGAGAGAGAGAGGCAAAAATGGCAGAACTTAGGTTTTGAACTAAACTGAAAGTTTTTGAAAAAATGCTAAGTAAAAACGACAGGGAGAGAGCTCAAATATAACATATTTGTATCAGTTAGTAAGAGGAACCGATACAAATCTCACCTTCTGTATCGGTTATCAACAAAAAATCGATACAGATGAACACTGTGTCGAGGATTAAAGAACCGACACAAAAATAATTAATTTGTAGCAGTTCCTATTTAATAACCGATACAAATTATTAATATTGTATCAGTTTCTATTTAATACCGGATACTGATGTAGAGTTCTGACTTGATTATTTTTTAGAAAAATTCTTCTAACCAAATATAAAACGTAGTAATTAAATAGGCTAAAATTATTTTTAAAATTACTTACTTACTTATTTTTAAAATTGTTATATAATTTTTTTAATTAATTTCATCTCCTTCTAAATTTAGTGATAATTAAGTTTTGAGAACTTACAAACAATAAATTTTGAAAATTGTCTTGAAATAAAATAAGCTAATAAATTATATATTAAATTCGGTATAGAAAGCTTGCGTGTGTCTCATCTTCTAGTAATGTAATGCATGCATCCTGAAGGAAAAAAAATAAACTCTTCTTAAGTACATGTCTATCTTTTAATAATATAAATATTTTGAGATTTGAAAATGATAAAAAAAAAATTAGTATGTAAGACATACCAATAAAAAGTTAAATGTCTATCTTATTCTTGGACCCATTCTCCTTTGTTATGATCGCGGCGCTTGTGACTTGTTTCGCTGTCCGGAATGGTTGGTGAAGATGCTATGCCTGTGGAAAATGGAGGTATCTCGTCAAAATGATCGAACGCTTCTTCGTCATCCACGTTATCGACTCTAATGATCCGTCTTTTTCCGGGTAGGACAACATGCTTTGAACGATCCTCGGGGTCAATTATGTAGAACACTTGTGTGGCTTGTCTTGCAAGTATGAATGGATCCTCCTTATACCCATCCTTACTGAAATCTACCAAAATAAAGTCATCATTGTCAACTTTAACCCCTCGACGGTTATCGACCCATTTACAAGGAAATAACGGGATATTAAATTTCCTATAATCCATTTCCCAAATTTCTTCAATAAACCCGTAATATGACGAAGATGCATGCGATGGTCCGGCAGCTTTAGCTCCTGAAAAATCATTCGAGACGGCAACTAATGTCACTCCACTATTCTGCACATTGCTTTTTAAATCTTGACTTCTCGTGTAAAATGTATACCCGTTGATGTCGTATCCTTCGAAGGTCCTCACGACATATTTTGGACCAATAGACAACATTTTGATGGTTTTTGTAATGTTTTCTTCTTTCGGAGCCTTCAAGACTCGCCGAGTAAGCCAATCTGCAAACTTTTCTTTGTGTTTGGCCATCAACCACTTATCAGATCTTTTCAGATTCTGTTGCCACAAGGTGGTCATATGCTCTTGAAAATATGGATAAACATCTGTGAGGTGTTGCAGAACATGGAAATGTGCTAGTTTCATAATCTCTTTTTCGGGCACGAATAATTTCAAACCGATTGTGCCTACACCGTGAAGTCTTCCCTCGTGCTGAGATTTAGGAATGCCGACAGGTTTTAAATCCTCCAGATAATTAGTACAGTACTCAATAACCTCTTCGGCGGCATAGGCTCTTTCAATGCTGCCTTCAGGACGATACCGGTTCCTGACGTATCCCTTTAAAATTTCCATGTACCTCTCGAACGGATACATGTACCGCAAGAAAATGGGTCCACACATCTTAATTTCATTAACCAGGTGGACAATCAAATGAACCATGATATCAAAAAAAGACGGTGGGAAATACATTTCGAGATTACAGAGAGTGACAACAACCTCCTTTTGCAAATCATCTAACGTCTCAGGATCATTTACTTTGCTACAAATGGCATTAAAGAAAAAACATAACTTCGTGATTGTCTGCCTAACACACGGTGGCAGTATGCCCCGAATTGCAACAGGAAGAAGTTGTGTCATTAAAACATGACAGTCGTGAGACTTCATGCCTGTCAATTTCAAATGTTCCAGTGAAACTAGGCTTTTAATGTTTGAAGAGTATCCAGATGGAACTTTGACACCGTGAAGGCATTCGCATAGGCTTCTTTTTTCGTCTTTCGACAACGTATGCTGAGTGGGAGATATATACCACCAGATCTTACCCTTGTCGGTCTTCTTCTCAGTGGGTTGTATATCCTCCCGTATGTTCAACAGCTGTATGTCTTTCCGAGTATTGATATCGTCCTTAGTCTTACCCGAAATATTCAACAATGTGCCGACTATGCTATCGCACACATTTTTAACAACATGCATCACATCGAGACAGTGTTGAATATCTAAATGCTCCCAGTACGGTAAATCCCAAAATACTGACCTCTTCTTCCACATAATTTTTAGATCCCCTTTCTTTCTTGCGGCATTTTTCTTAAATTTTCCAAATTCTACCTTGATATCCATCACTCGCAAATAAACTTCTCGACCGGTCAACAAGTATTTCGCTCTCCCATTCTCGGTCTTTCCATTGAATTCTCTCTTTCTCTTTCTGTGTTCGTGACTGCCAGGAAGAAATCTACGGTGACCCATGTACACATTTTTAGATGAGCTAGGCAGATACAGATCGACTGCATCGTCCATGCAAATAGGGCATGCTTTCTCTCCCTTGACAGTATAACCCGGCAAATTACCATAAGCCGGAAAATCATTGATAGTACAGAAAATCATAGAATGTAGAGTGAAATTCTCCTTGCTATATACATCAAATATCTCCACTCCGGGAGCCCATAACTTTTTTAGATCCTCGATCAATGGTGCTAGGTACACATCTATATCATTTTCGGGCTGTTTGGGTTCTGATATCAGCAAGGTCATCATGATGTATTTGCGTTTCATACACAACCAAGGCGGAAGATTATAAATGCATAGTATAACCGGCCAACTGCTATGTTTACTGCTCATGCTACTATGCAGATTCATTCCGTCGGTACTGAGCCCGAGCTTCAGGTTTCTTGGGTCATCGCCAAAGTTGGGAAACTTTCTGTCAATATTTCTCCACTGAGGAGAATCAGCGGGGTGCCGTAATTTCCTGTCATTTTTCCGTCTATCGGCATGCCAACGCAATAATTTTGCATCTCTAGCATTGGAAAACAAACGTTTGAACCTCGGTATCACAGGGAGGTACCATATTACCTTTGCTGGAGGTCCTTTACTCGGTCTGTCTGTATCACTTTCATTGACGGTTGACTGCTTTCTACTGTAACGCGATGCACCACATTTCGGACACTCGTGATGATCTTCGTACTCATTCCGATATAATATACAGTCATTTCAACATGCATGTATTCTTTTAACTTCTAAATCTACTGGACACAGCATTTTCTTCGCTTCGTAGGTATTACGGGGGATCTCGTTTCCATCTGGAAGAATTTCTTTTAAAGTTTGCAATAAAGCAATAAAACTGTTATCAGTCCAATCATTAGATGCTTTCAGATTATACAATTTTAATACACTTTTCAATTTTGAAAATTTAACACAACCAGGATACAATTCCTTATTACAATCTTCGTACAAATTCTCAAATACACAGTATTGCTTATCATTACCGAAATCCTCTTCTAAATCACGTAGCATTTGATCAAAATTATTCGCCATTACATTTTCATCGACCGGCACATCATCCACCACTATGTTTTCATCGACCGGCACATCGGTATGGTATTCCTGATGCTCACAATTATTGGTACCTCTGTCTGCTTCCAAATTACTTTCACCGTGCCATATCCAACGCTTGTAATTGTGCTTGAATCTACAACGGATCAAATGGTTCCTCACTTGGATGGAGTTGGAAAATTTCTTCAGATTGTTACAATCACGGCATCGACAACATCACACCATTCCCATCACCTGCCATATATTCTTCAGCAACTTTCATAAATTCATCAACACCTTCCATATATTCATCCGACAGACGTGATGCATCGTACATCCAATTGCGGTCCATCTGCAATTAATTATAAGAAAACACGATTAATTAAGCACACGGTTAGGCTTAAGTGTTCACAGTAGGGCTTATACGGGCCGGTTACCATCTTATCCCACTCTTTGAATACTCTGTCTCAGCAGTGACCACATATGAGTTGTGTTTTAGTATCTAGGAAAATTTCAGCAGCATTTCCCCTTAGTTCCCCGAGTATTCGGGGAACTAGTATAGGGAAATGCTGCCGAAATTTTCCTAGATACTAAAACACGACTCATATGTGGTCACATCCTAATTGAGACAGAGTATTCAAAGAGCAGTCCCAAAACGGGGACTATTCAAAATTAATTTCTAATGGATTAATTTTGAACAGGTATCATGACCTAAAGGCATTAATTAATTCGGTTATGGATCATAGGACAATACTCTACCTAGCTAGATATATATATACCTACTATAGATCGATACACCTAATTAACTATACACACATCCATGCACAAAATACCTACTAATTAAAAATGAGTTTTAGGTATTGCTTACATTTGTTTGTATGTCGGATTGAGTGAGATCAAGTGATTGTACGTTGCACCAAATCGCTCTCCTTGACCAATTATCTACAAAATTAATATTTTTGGGAGAATTAACACAATGGCACTACATAATGACAAACTTGATCTAATAAACACGTATGATTTGAACAATTCGGATTTTTGGGAGAATTAACTTCTAATTAACACAATGGCACTACATAATGACCAATTATCTACAAAATTAATATTTTTGGGAGAATTAACTTCAATGATTTGATGAATTCGGATTTGAACCGAGCTAGCATGGTAATCAAAGAAATTTAAAGGAGATCCAGGACTTACAAGCAAAATTACCACAATCCTCCCCTTCTAAACAATGTTTCCTGCCTTGGTAGCATGGTAATCAGAGAAAATTAAGTGTTTTCGCAAAGAGAGAATAGAGAGAGCTGCTGAAACACTCAGCTGTCAAAAACCTAGTTTTAATTCGGCCTGTTGAGAGCTAATAAGAAGAAAGTTATAATCTGTATCAGTTGTTTACAAAAAAAAATATTGAAATAATCTATATCGGTTATATATAATAAACCTATACAGATTTGTGTCAGCTGCTACTAAAGAACCACCACAGAGAATCAGTATCGGTTAGGAACTAAGAACCGACATGAAATTTATACTTTTTGTATTGGCTTTTAACCAAATACCCGATACAAACAATTAGTGTCGGCCTTTAACCAAATACCCGATACAGAATAGTATCGGCTTTTTAACTAAACCGCTACATAATGTATTTTGTAACGGTTCTTTAGTAATAACCGATATAGAATGTTTTTTGTATCGCTTGCATCAAAAAACCGATACTAATAGAGTGATACGGAAAGTCCTTTTTCCACTAGTGATGGCTTCTTTACATAGAGAAAGGTAAAATGAATTAATAAACTAGAGTTTACTTAGACATATTTACATTTGCACCTATTAAAATCTCTAAGAAGATTGTGTGCTGAATAGTAATTTTTTTTATTGTTGTTCTGATTTTACAAAGAAGTTATATTTCTTTACACACTTACACTTGCCTTTTATAATCCCCAACAAGGTCAAGATTTCCCTTTTAGCAATGCTAGATTTACTTAGTGAGAATATGGTAATCAATGTAAAGAACACTAAAACTAAAATAAAATGTAAGGTTCTAAATAGTGTTATCGCGTCATCATGGAAAAACTAAACAAAAAGCTATCGCAATATATACTTCACAAATGATGTGACTTCTTTATGTAAAGGTAAAAAGAATGATATAAACTATTTTACATAGACCTATTTGCACATATTAAAATGTTTAAGATGATTATTTCCCATTATTATTCGAGGGATAATTATTTCCAAATTAAAAAAATAAAAATAAACAAGGTACATGCTTAGTGAAAATGAGGGATTGCAAAGAAAGATTGAAATGACGAAAAGAAAATACAAAGGGGAAGACTTGTGATTGTGATGTCCGTAGAATAGCAAATTAAGGTCTTCGGAATTTGATACATCAGATCCTTTAGTGCCATCACAGAGAGGTTTTGTTGAATGAATTAACTAAGCTAATTAATGGTGATAATTGCATAAAGAGAAGTAGTTCGAAGTCGTTGTTAGAATTACTTTTCACTGTATCAATCTTTCTTTGTGGTCCCTCATTTTAACAATATTTCTTCCTTAGCTCTTTGGTCCTTTCCTTGTCGTTTTTATTTTTTATTTATTTTTAGAACATTTAACGTAACCTTTAACGGACTATTAGAATGACTTCTACTAATGGATAAGTGTGAAAAAATAAATCAATAAATATAATTTACTCTTAGTGTTTACAAATGATATGGCCTCTTTACATAGAGAAAGGTAAAATAAATTAATATACTAGTTTACTTATACCTATTTACATTTGCACCTATTAAAATCTTTAAGAAGATTGTGTGCTCACTACTACAAAAAACATCTTCCTACACTGTACCTTATACACGGATTTTCTCAATTTTATAAAAAAACATATATGAAATAAGATTTTTTCAATGTTCTAGGAATCCTACACGAATATTAACTTAAAAATTAGTGTCCGTGTGGAAATTAAGCTTTTATACACGGATATTTCATTAAATATCCGTGTAGGAATGGTGAGAGAGCTACACGGATTTTTATTAAAAAATCAGTGTAGGAAGGGGTTATTGTACACGGATTATTGTTTAAATAACAGTGCAGAAATGCTAAAGAGCTACACGGATTTTTAAATAAAAATCCATGTAGGATAGCTAAAAAAAAACGGTTCAGCAACCTTCCTACACGGATTTTTAAATAAAAATCCGTGTAGGATAGCTATAAAAAAAAATAAAAAATAAATAAATAAATAAAAAATTAAAAATAAAATTAAAAATTAAAAATAAAATTAAAAATTAAAATTAAAAAATTAAAAATAAAATGCTAGAGAGCTACACGGATTTATAGTAAAAAATATGTGTAAAAAAATAGTTTTAGGGTTTTGGTTATATAAGAAGGCATTTTCCCTCCAATACCGTTTTGATTTCAGCTCATAGCACAACTGGGATCTGAGATATTTGAAGTTGTTATTTTCTCCTCTCTATCTTGCTAAGGTTAGTCATGAATATATATATATTTTTCTTATCTAATTTTCTGTTACTTAATATTGCTTATTTAGGTCATGTGTAATTATTATTGTTTATTTCTCTTTTATTTTTCTTTTCAGTTTTGTATGGTTTTCGTTGGTTACTGTCATCTTCGCCTTAGTTGGGTACTATCATCTTCGCCTTGTATTGGATCTTGAGGAGTGTATGTTATGTGTTAGATCACATGGAATTGCATGTACAAAAGGCTATGTGTATATATATGTTGCAAATGGCTATGTATTTATTTTATTTTTGCATAAGGCTATGTATATACAAAATGCTCTATATTTATTTTTGCAAAAGACTATGTATATTCAATCTGAAATATATAATTACTGACTAGCAAAACTGGAGGCTAGCTAACAAAAAAAAAAGGTTCAGCAACCTTCCTACACGGATTTTTAAGTAAAAATCCGTGTAGGAATGTTACTGAACCCAGTTTATTTATTTAATATTCTGTTGAGGAGAGCTACACAGATTTTAACTAAATATCCATGTAGGAATACTCTTCCTACACGGATATTTTAGTTAAAATCCGTGTAGCTCTCTTGATTTTTCAAACGGCTCTTTATTAATAATCCGTGTAGGATTAGTATAATCGTACACGTATAAATTATCCGTGTGTAAATGTGGACTTTCATACACCCCAGAATCGCACACGTTTCCAAATCCGTGTAGCTCTCCAGTTATAATCCGTGTACAAACTGTTTTTTTGTAGTAGTGGCTGAAAATAAGTGAGATATAGAAAAATGATGAATAGTAAATTTTTTTAAAATTGTTGTTCTGATTTTACAAAGATGTTATGTTTTTTTATACACTCACACTTGCAACGGTACTCTTCTTCCTAAACTAACGGTACAATTCTATTTTAGGAAAAAGGTCGAGTTCTTTTTTGTAGCGCCATTTTTCCATATTAACCAATGATGAAAATAGCCATAAGTTTTTTAGGCTAATAATTAATTTTTTTCTAATTACTTTTTTTTTCTAACATAGTGTCAAATGTTTACTTAGACCTGTTTTTTAGTAGGTAAACGGGGTTGGCAAAAGAGCATACCTACTATTGTTGCGAACACCTCAAGTAATAGGCATTTGTAATATAGTTATAAGCAAATAGAGGGTCTAGATGCAAATATATAAATAAATTCACATAGCTCACACTATAAAATGCTGAAGAACTGAGAAAGGAGACCTTGGTAGAGGTTTTGGATAGCAAAATGAAGAGTAAATTTAAAGCCAGCCCACACTTCTGTACCATCTTGCTTCTTCTTTGTTTATTTCTCAGTGGAATGGGGGCACATGATCTCTCTGTGCACACACGTATACTTTGCGGTCGGGTAATGCTTCCGAACTAAAGCTCAAAGTTTCTTTCCTGGTTATTAATTATTTTTCATGTTGGTATGAAAAATGTACACTTGGGAATTCAAAATCCATTTTCTTATAAGCTTAAACAGTGCAAGTTCAGATTCACTGGATATAAAGCAATTTACATAGTTTCATTACTTGTTTAAACAATTAATTAACATGCCATTATTTTGGTCAGTATTCTTCTGAATGGTAACGGGCTCTTGTTTATTTAACATTCTTTTAATTTCGTTATTATTTTGTCTTGTAACTGTGTATTTTGAAAAATCTAATATACAATAGTGAAGTACTCGGTAGGCATTTCGACTTCCACCTTCACAAAATAACTAATTGCTCTTCAACTTTTACACAAAAGGATCCGGGCGACAGCTGTGATCCACCAGTTTCTCCCATTATAAGAGGGGGCCACTGCAACGACTCCTCCTGTCCTCCTTAAGGATGAGGTGTTACACTTGCAGCCATGCTTGTAAGATATTATCATTACCTTCTATATTTCCAATCTAGCTACTACTTATCTGTTTCATAATACTCTATTGTTTTCTCTGAACTTCTTCTTCTTATTCTTCTTGTTTTTTTTTTTTTTTTTTTTTGAGATAGGTTGAAGATCTCATCGGCAGAAACAATATATATATATATATATATATATATATATATATATATTGAGATTGTTTAAGAGAGAATTAATTACTAGACTATTTATAGATCAAGCTATATTTAATTACAAGTTAATTAAGACTATCTACAGATTCGATCTGCTTTCTTGTATCCGTCACAAAGTATATATATATAGACTGTCTTAATAAATAAAATGGTAATAATTTCAATATTACTATAGTAATTTGGATAATTTTTGTATTGCCAGTATATCTGGACCTTATTTGTTTCTTATTTGTTAAGCACATTGTATTTTCTATGGAGTACTGAGAAAGAAAGAATTAATAAAGAAATGGAATTGTGTTTTCAACATCATCCACTAGTGGAAAAATCACATTTTGTGTCGGTTATTTATACCTATTTGTATCGGACATAGGGGCGACACAGATAAGAGCGACACAGATTTTTGTGTCGGTTAAAAATCCGACACAGAAAAAATATATTTGTGTCGGTTAAATAATAAACCGATACAGTTTTTGGATTTCCATTTTAGTTTTTTTTTTTTACATTTTGTGTCGGTTATTTATAAATAACCGACACAAAATCAACTATTTGTGTCGGTTTTTATAAACAACCGACACAAAACTTGTTTTTATTTGCATTTCGTTTTTTTTTTCATTTTGTGTCGGTTATTTATAAAAAAACCGACACAAAAGACACTATCTGTGTCGGTTTTTTATAAATAACCGACACAGAAAGGTTTTCTGTGTCGGTTTTTAATAAATAACCGACACAGATTTTATTTATTTATTTATTAATATTTTTTTGTTTTTGCCAGCTACCATATATATTACTGGCCTATATAAAAGCATGCATACACATCCTAAATTAAATTAAGCACCTAAATTAAATTATAACTCAACAATATTCTTACACATCCTAAATTAAACTAAATTGTTTTTATAATTATCGCATCCTAATTAAATTGTTCTACTTGGATGGGCTATTTCTCTAATGAAAAAAATGACCCATATGTTTCGAATGTTATTGATGTCCGCATTGGTGTATGCCGTCGCCACTTCAAATTCCTGCATTTTATAAATGATGGAAAAATGCAATTAATTATTTATTTAATTAAATTGGGAGCAACTTAGGTTACGTTTGGAAGATATAAATGCATATGTACCTTCATTCTCGGAAAAGAATCGAGGAAGCGATTTATTATGTTATGCACATACAACATGACATAATAGGCGCATTCCCAACGGTCCCTTTGTTGCCGGCACTATATCACACTTGAAAATATTAAAGAGTTAGCAATTTTCACCGAAAATTTATTGTAAATAGTAAATTTTAGACGAAAGCACTACATTACCTTGGGCCTAATGACTTTCAACTTATCACTTCTTCCGATTCCTCCGGTTGCCTTCTCGACGACCCATGGACTGTTGAAATATCAATACGGTGAGAAATGAGAAGTTACAAGAGATATTTCAATGGATTAGCAGATTAAATTTGAAACACTTACTCCTGGAGCGCCTCAATGATCGTAAGATCTCTTGTAACAAACCCTATATATTATTCAATACAATTATTCACACTACAAATGATAATTAAGTAGCATTCCAAGCACTTTGCACAATTCAAACCCAATTTCAAGGAAAACAACAATTCAAACCTAATTTCAAGCAAAATAACAATTCCAATATTCGGGTTCAATACAAAACCCTAATTTCGGGTTCAATACAAAACCACAATTGTAAGCACATTTCAAGCAAAGATATGGGATTTATTAAACCTAAAATCTAAACCTAGATGATGAGATAAGTAGCATTCCAAGCACAATAGTGGCTAAGTAGCATTCCAAGCACAATAATGCTACTTGAACCTAAAATCTAATTAAACCTAAATCAGCAAGCATCACACCTAATTAAACCTAAATCAGCAAGCATCATAGCAATTAAAGTCATGAAATTACCAGAGAAAGAGAGAGAGAGGCCTCGGAGGAGGTGAGGCTGCGCGAGGAGGAGGTGGTGAGGCCGCGGAGCCCTAGGCGCTCGAGCACGGTGTGGTGAGGCCGAGTGAGAGAGAGGCACGGCGGAGAGAACCAATGAGAAGGAGCACGGTGGTAAGGCCGAAGGAGGAGTGAGAGGAGGGCACAGATTTGAAAATTTTCTAAGGCCGAGTGAGAGAAGGGCACGGATTTGAAAATTTTGATCCACGCTGTTGGGACTAAATAAAGAGATGAATTATCTGTATCGGTTAATTATAAAAAATCGACACAGAAAATATATCTGTATTGGTTAAAAAATGTGCGATACAAATGTACATAAATTTTGTGTCGGTTATTTATAAATAACCGACCCTAATTGTCAAGGGACTTTCTGTGTCGGTTATCTATAAATAAGCGACACAGATTCTCTAGAATCTGTGTCGGTTTTTTATTTAGCCGATACAAATTATATTTTGTATCGCATTTTTATAATAAACCGTTACAAAAAGATTTCTGTATCGTTTGACAGAATTAACCGACACAAATAGGGCGACACAGATTGTGCTTTTTCCACTAGTGATCAAACTGTTGTTTACAATATGAAGTCATGATTTTTGAGTCATGCATCATAATACCTCATCCATTTGTGCTATTGAGTCATTGCAACGTATTGCTGAATATTGGAATTTTATTGAAATTGTTTACTATTTTTTTAGAATTTTTTAAATCGCTGTTTTCCAATAGTCCAGAATTATCTGAAAATAACAATTTTGTACATGTCTTAATAAATACTAAAAAATTCCAAAAAAAAAATGTAAAATTTGGTCTCCAAGCACATTTTAATAAGGAGATCGTGTTGAATGGATTGGATTGACTGTTTGGAATTTGAAATCGTAAAAATAACTTATAAGTATATGGTGTCAAGATGTGTCACCATAAAATGGTGTAATTGGATCCATTCTCTTGAAAATATTAGATTTTATAATCACATACAATAATGAAATGAATAAGTTAGCCTTCAGATCTTTATCTCATTATTATTTTTTTTACATTTCTTTTTTTTTAAATATTTTTAACAACTCGATAAGGCAAAATTTAAGGACAAACAAATATATCATACAGTTATTTTATATAATTACGTTGGCTAAATATCCACAATTGGTAAGCAATTAAACTAATTAACTGTACATGGAGACCATAGAAACCATCTCATGTAACATAAAAGGAGATCCACCAGTGGAAAACAGACATTTTGTATCGGGTCTTTAAGCACATCTGTATCGGATCTAGGTCCGACACTGATCCAAGCAATACAAATACCTGAGGTTATTGGGTATACAATCAATACAGAAAGTAACATTTAGTATCGGTTAATAAATGGAACCGATACAGATCTCAAAATTCGAGATTTAAGAATAAAATTTTTGGAACACATTTGTATCGGGTAATACGTACAACCGATACAAATAATCTATTTGTATCGTTTATCTATTAATAACCCGATACAGATACATTATGTGTATCGGTTAATTAATAAAAAAACCGATACAAATAGATTATTTGTATCGGTTATTAGTTACAGCCGACACTGATCAATTAAATAGGCGTTTTTTAAATAATTGTGAAAATACTATTTGTATCGGTTGTTAAGATAGAACCGATACAGATTTTTATTTCATTTTAAATCAATTTTTTTTTATTTCTGGCCAGCTCCCATATATTTGGCTAGCCTATATGAAAAGCATGCATTCATCAATCACATCATAAATTATATTATACACCACCTAAATTGAATTAAACACATAAATTGTTATTACAATTAGATTACAAATCAATTGTTCTTATAACTTATCGCATCGATTGATGCTAATTAAACTGTTCTACTTGGTTGCGATATTTGTTGTTTGAAAAACCTAACCCACTCGAAACGAATTGCATTGATCTCTGCCATAGAGTATGCGGTTGCTTGAAAGTCCTGCATTTTTAAATGTAAAAGGAGAGCGCAATTAATTATTTATTTAATTAAAACCGAAGCAACTAAGGGTACATTTGAAAAATATAAATGCATATATACCTTTATTGACGAAAAATTATCGAGGAAGCGATTTATTATGTCATTCATGAACATCATGACATAATATGCACATTCCCAACCCTCATTTTGTTGCGGGCACTATATCAAACATTACCCAAGCAAAAAGATAGCATTTTTTAGAAGATGGACTTCAACAATTCATAATAAACCGAAATAATTTTGTAAAAATTGTAAATTTTAGTCGTAAGCATCACATTACCTTGTTCTTTATAAGTTTCAACTTATCGCTTTTTTCGATTCCTCCGGTTGCCTTCTCGACGACCCAGGGACTATTGAAATATCAATATAGTGAGAAATTAGTAGTTACAAGAGATATTGAAATAGATTAGCAAATTAAATTTGAAACACTTACTCCTTGAGTGCGTCGATGATCGCAATATCTCTTGTAACGGGTCCCTTGCTGGCTGAATCGAACAAGTATAACTCACTTTCATATGGCCGGAGTACGAGCAATACCCAATGAGACCTGCATGTTAGGGTTGTAGCATGTTATAATCTAATCATATATTTCTATGAAATTAAAAAAAATCAATAAAATTAGACTATATGTATATAGCACCAACCCTTGAAAGTACGGTATGAATATAAATTTCTTGTCCCGGTTGTCTCGCAGAGCTTTCTTCAGGTACATATCGGCATATTTCTTCTAGCTATCATCACCGAGAAAAAGATAGCCGTACATCTTCTCGGGGTTCATGAAACCTATAGGGTTATCTGGGAAGTTGTCCCTCTAGTATTTGAACGCGAACCTGCAAAAAGACATAAATGTGGTATAAATTTTTTAAATTTTAAATTAAAAACCTAAATTATGTCATTATTACGAATATGAACTCACAGCATGAAGATCTGCATAACTGGTACGGTGAGCCACTCCGTGCGCATGCACAAGTCCCTGTAGTCATCTCGATTGACGGTTATGGCATATGGTTCATTGAAAACCTCAAGCGGCGCTGCGACACTAATGAAAGGTTGACATTGGCGCAGAAACCGATCACGCACAGTCTTGTATATGCCTCCCAGTCGATTGAAATCAATGGTGTCAAAATTCCTGTAGGTCGAAATGCCAAAATGGGGACTATTCAAAATTAATCCCTAAAGGCATTAATTTTGAATGGGTATCTTGACCTAAAGGCATTAATTAATTCGGTTGTGGCTCGTAGGACAATACACTACCTAGTATAGATACACCTAATTAACTACATGCATGCGTCCTCTTATATATCAAAATACACATCCATGTACAAACTACTAATTAAATATGAGCTTTAGGGTTGTACTTACAATTTGTTTGGATGCCGGATCGAGTGAGATGAAGAGATCGTTGCACAAGATAAGAAGATAATAGCACGCAGAATCTACAAATCCACTACTCTATATAAATCACAATAGTTAGGCTGGATCTACAATCTCCACTAATTTAATCACAAGCAGCATATAAGATTTAAACTAATATATTAATCACAAAAAGTATAGCCTACATACAAGTTTGAAACACAAATTGCAAAATTACCCTAATCCTTTAATTTTTTACAAAACTTAATACACTTAGCTAATGTAAATTAATAATTAAATGACATAGAATAGGTGGAATCAACATTTTGGGGTTACATGCATGAATTAGCTAAATCAACATGATTAGCCAATATAACTCTAATTATTTACATGGATAATTTATTAAAAAAAATTTAGGGTTACATTCGTGAAATTTTGTAAAATTATCATTTAGGGGTTACATATATGATCATAAATTCATGAAAAATCTTCACAATACCATACATAAATTTTTCCACTAGTGTTTAGGGTTTACATGCATATATGCATTAAAATTTCTATTTTGCAAATTTTTGGTAGCTAGAGTAGAAATTGTTTGTTTCAAATAGAACCATCAAAAGAGAAAGACAAATAATAATCCAATCAAGCTTAAAGGCTACCTAATTTTAGAGAATAGCATTAAATTTGGGCAATTAATGTA
This sequence comes from Carex cristatella, assembly GCA_024447775.1. Classification (NCBI taxonomy): domain Eukaryota; kingdom Viridiplantae; phylum Streptophyta; class Magnoliopsida; order Poales; family Cyperaceae; genus Carex; species Carex cristatella. Next base: position 3,885,998 of record JAJHPF010000002.1, read on the forward strand.
TACTTACCTAATTTCGGGTATATATGCTCAAGTGATGAAGTCTCCTCTTTGACCAACTAGGAATGTCACCTCCTCTTGATAATAAAAAATGAAATCTAAATATATATGTAGCTTAGATCATAAATCAGAGAACACAGGGAGAAAGAACAGCTGATTTAGTTGAGACCTCCAAAACCTAGCTTTAATTCGCACTGTTGGAATTATAAGGAAGAGATGAATTATCTGTATCGGTTAATTAAAAAAAACGACACTAAAAACCACTCTGTATCAGTTCTAATATTAGACGATACAAATCTGTATCGGTTTAATAAAAAAACGATACAAAACTTTTTGTATCGGTTCTTTATTAATAGCCGACACAGATTCTCCACTATCTGTATCAGTTTTGTACTAAGAACCGATACAAAAAAATTGTGTCGGCTATTTAACTACGAACCGATACAGATCTGTGTCGGTCATTATTATAACTGATACAGAAAAGTTTTTAGTGTCATTTTTTAATATTAACTGATACAGATGACTTCTTGTATCGCCTAACACAAATAGCCGACACAAATAGGGCGATACTGAAAGTCCTTTTTCCACTAGTGAGATAATTACTTGCGCTTTTAAGTCTCAAAAAGTTCCAATTTTTGTAAGCTATTTCTTCTTGTGCTGTCATATAGCAGCAGCAAAAATCTATTTGGTGCAATGAATTTTCTAAAGAGGCAAATAATGGGTTTGATTTTTGGTACCAGTTAATACCAACTTTTAGCATGCCTGTGTTATCATGAGCTTCTGATATGGGCTAGTCATTTTCTGATAAATTTAGAACTATTTGGTAGTTTCTGGTTGTTTGCGCTGTATATATACACATTGTTTTATAATTGGTGTGTACTGACCTCATGTTTGGTTGTAGACTAAAGCTAAGGTGGCCTAAGTTGGTTATTCCAACTTAGGCCAATCAAAATAATTTATGTTTGGTTGTGCCTAAATTAATGATGAGAGAAGGGTGAAATGGTTTAACTTCAGTGACAGTGGGCTTAAATGGCGTAAAATTGAAGAAAAATTTAAGACACCCCAGGAGATGGGTTAATTTAGGCATGTTTAAGCTGGACAAAATTTAAAGCTATTCCATGTTAGGCCAGTCAATTTAAATCATGTTTGGTGGAATAACATTGGCCTAAAGCATTTATTCCACCTTTAGTCTACAACCAAACATGGGGTAGTGTGCAAATTATTTGGTGCTGTATATTCTGATCTTTTTGTTATGACCCTATTTCTCTGTTCTATTTTATAGTAAAATTTTTTTTTGAAGAAAATAAAGGTCTAGCCATATTTGATTCATTGAAGTTTTGAGTTACATTAGAGATGTAACTCCTGAATGTGAAAATTACAATTCGCTCAATATGATTGAGCTGAAGAAATACGAAAGTAAGAAAATAAAGCAAAGAAAATCAGTAACAGAAAAGTAAAGAAATAGTAACTTTCAAAATTTGGTACTGTATCTGAACAGTAACCCGAGTATTTCTTCCCTTTTCTATGGACTGGAGTTGCATATAGACCTCTTGCGCCAATTCTGATATGTCTTTGATCTCTTCTCGAAATGTCCTTGCGCATCTTTCTCTCCAAATGACGAATTGAGCAATTAAGAATTTTCCCATACATATATATGCCGTGTCCATAATATCGCACATATATGTGTTCCCATACAAATAACAATCCCTCTAGCTAAGAACTTGTCTTTAGTCTAGTGGCAAAGGCACATGACTCCCATATGAGACATCATGGGTTCGAAATCCACAAAGTGGAAAAATTTTCTATAATAAACATAGGAGTTTGAAAGTGTATTGGATGGCTTGATCCTCAACTCATAATTTAAAAAAGAAAAAAACAATCCCTCTAGCTAATACAAAGGTTTATTCAGCCCAAATTTCAGTAATACATTTCACAAATGAAGAGTAGTAACAGTCACAGCGGCAAGAAGGAATCTAGTTTAAAATATGAAATTGATGTTTTCTTTATTATGTGTAGTACTTTCTTGCTTGATTATTAGATACTGTTAAATACTTCTTTTTCATATCAACTTTTTATCAATTTGACATGCAAGCCAAACATGACTATCTATAAAATACAAATTGGGTAATTTGTGATTTGTGATTGATTATGGACAGATTAAATTTATTTTGTAGCACAAATACATGAAAATAAACTACTACAACGGCCATATATTCATCCAGATTAAATTTATCTTCTAAATTACCTTGACATGTATTGCATCAATTTCTAAAGCAATTTCAGAATTATTAATAATCTTTCAATATTCCAACAATTAATCATATTGTTAGATGCAATGAAAGGTTTAATTTTTGGAAGGAAGCCGTAAAGTTCATTAATCTCAAACTAGCTAACATACCCTATTGTTTGTAATTTGCAAGAGACCCCATGATACCAAATTTATATATCTGCTATACGGTAAAAAAGCCCATAATTTTCTTTCTTTATATTAGCCCTTAAAATCCGTTCTGCAATGGTGTTTGTGATAGATTTATGAATTCTGAGGAGAGAATTTTATGAGCAAGAGCAGTACTCTTTCATTGATCATTTCGCTATTTATTACAATCTCTAATGTTACCGTTACTGTGCTAATGTTACTGTTATACAGTGTTCCTAATAAATGCAAGGAGACACTTTAACTCCTTGATCTAATCCTAGCCCTCTAATTTTAGATCTATGATGATTAGTAATATGAGATCTCAGATCCTATTTCTCAACACCCCCCCCCCTCAAGCTTGGAATGTATATATCGTACAATCCTAGCTTGCTTGAATTTATCTCGAAAGGACTCAGGTTTAAGCCTTTGGTGAAGATGTCCGCTAATTGATCTTCGCTTTTAACATATGGTGTTTCTATTTTCTTCGATTGAATTTTTCCTCTAATGAAGTGACAATCCACTTCTATATGTTTGGTTCGCTCATGGAAGATCGGATTTGATGCGATATGTCGTGCGAAATTGTTATCGCAATACATCTTTATTAGTTGATCATATGCAATGCCTATTTCGTTGAGTAGTTGTTTAATCCAAGTTAATTCACACGCGGTTGATGCCATGGCTCGGTATTCCGCTTCGGCGCTTGATCGAACCACAACACTTTGTTTCTTGCTTTTCCACGTGACTAAATTTCCGCCTACAAACGTGCAATAGCCGGTCGTGAATTTTCTATCGAAACTTCCGGCCCAATCTGCATCGGAATAGCCACATATTATATTAGAATTATTATTCTTCATCAAGATTCTTTTGCCAGGATTTTTCTTGAGATACCGTAAAATCCTATTTATGGCCTCTAAATGTGGAGTTCTTGGTAAGTGCATAAATCTACTAATTTGGCTTACCGAAAATGAGATGTCCGGACGGGTAACCATTAAATCAATTAGTTTTCCAATTAATCTTTGAAATTAGTTTATGTCTTTTATTGGTTCACCATCCTCACTATTTAATTTACATTTATTATCGATTGGAGTAGAAATTGGTTTGCACCCTAATTTACCGGTTTCTTTCAAGAGATCTAAGGTATATTTTCTTTGAGAAATAAAGAGATCCAATTTTGAATATGCTACTTCTATTCCTAAAAGATATTTCAAAAAACCAAGATCCTTGATATCAAAATTTTCTTTTAATTGTTTTTTAACATTTCTAATTTCCTCTAAGCTATTTCCGGTAACTATAATGTCATCTACATATACTAGTACAAGGGTTACATTTTTTTCATCATTTTTGATGAACAAAGAATGATCGGCACTACAAATTTTAAATTTGCAAGAATTTAAATAAGAGCTGAGTTTTCCATACCACGTGGAGATTGCTTCAATCCGTAGATTGATTTATTTAACCTACAAACTAGGTTAGCATTGTTTTCCAATTTATGGCCAGGTGGTAGGTTCATATATACCTCTTCTTCGAGTGTTCCTTGAACAAATGCGTTTGTTACATCCATTTGGTACTGTAGGATGCAAAAAGTCGCATGGCTAGGTTAGCTAGCGGTGCTGTTATATTTGTGGGAGAATGCTTCCGCATGGGTTCAGTGCTCCAGTCTTTTAGGCAGACATGGGCGGGGCACCGAACTCGGGGCATTGCTGAACATCTTTTTGCATACCTTCCGGTTCAACCTTAGCCAGACCTACGTTCATGATCAGCCAGCAGGGTTTTATTATTTGATTGTGGAGACGTTTAACTTCCGACGGGCGCAAGCCCCCGCCGTTAATTACATCAAGAAAGACTTATCAGGTCTAACTGAACACCTTGTTCATTCCGGAATTTGTGTCTATCTAGTTTGAACTGAGTAATGGGGCTAAAAGGGCTCATGTTTCGTCATGTCATTTGTGTATTCAGGGTTCTCGGCTGCTTTAAACATTTATACAATCATATACATGTGTATATTTAATTGGACATAACATTTATCATAATACATATACAAAGAGGGGTATTTTAGTCATTTTTAAAATGTCATGAGAAACTTATATGCATGTTTAAGATTGATTATGTTTATAAAATGTACGTCATGCTTCAATAAATTATGACTTTATTATAAAAATATGAGATTTGATTTTAGAAAGGGGCATTTTGGTCATTTCAGGTTATGGCTGAAGCTTGAACATATTTGGTTTTGACTTAAAATGGTGGAGAATTGAATTTGGGTTCATTTGGTTTTGGTTTGAGTCAATTTGGACTTGAAATGAACAAGTTATGATAAAAAAGGACTAATTCATAAATATTTTTATGTTGCAGGGACTTGTTCATAAACTCTGGAAGGACTGAAACATGCAATTTGGGCTTTTGATGAGGTTTGGAATGAAAATTGGACTTCCAAGGACCTATTTGAGGGACCAATATGTAAATTTCTAAGGACTGTGCTGTGAATATTATTTATCAGAGGGACTGATCTGTAAACGAATTTATTTATTTGATTTTATTTAATTTGAGAATGGATCTGGGCCTTTAGATTTGAGATTTGGGCCGTTGAGATGTGTATTTGGGATTCAAAATGTGTGTAAAGGCTTATGGGCCTTTGGATTGGGCTTTGAGATTTGCATAGAGAGCTGTCTCATTAAACATGACATGTGGGCCTAGTCTGTCAGAGTTCTTTTAATTTAACAGAGGAGAAATGTGGGCCTTTGGATTGGGCTTTTGCATCAAGATTAGGATATTGGATTTGAATTATATTTGGCGCCTTCATCTAACGCAGAACATCGCATCGAGATTCGTGCGAACTGCACAGGGTTCCTTCTCAGTCGAGGGAACTGGACGACTCCAATCCCGAGAGAGGGTTTCTTCTCCGGCGTGATTCTGGACACGGCGGGCCTCAAGTCGGTGCAGTCTGAGTCGCCTTGACTCCAAGAGTCCATTAACATTGTTTTCGGCCGTCGGTGATCGTCGGAGAGGCAGTTCTTCCTCTTACATGCACTACCGGTACCGGTTTGGGTTTTAAATCCTATTCTTCAGGAATTTTGTTCAACTGAATGATTATCTAATATCATTTGAATGTATATGAACTCATGAGAACATCAATTTGAGGTTTAAACATTGTATGTACATGGTTTGAGCTTGAAGCTATCAGTTTGGATCAGAACTGGTATCAACACCCAGTACAAGAAGCACAAGTCAAGATCAGATGTTCATTACATCATTTGAGATCATATTTGAGCATGTCAAAGGGTTTAGAGCATTGAGTTCAGTATTTGGAACTTGATTACACATGTTTATCATTGATATGCATATTTAAATATTTGGATCTTTGGAGGATGCCTATTTATCATGAAGGAACAGATTGGATAAGATCAAAGGCATGTAACATGATGTATCAAGAGCATTCAGGAACATTTTTACAATTTTTAGGAATTTATTTACATTTTTAAAGGTTTTCTCAAAAACTGACAGGGGTATAATGGTCCAAGCAGTGACAGATTTTTTTATTTAATTCAACATTTTATTCTGAGTGATATGCAACTCGTATTTGAGCAAGCGTTATGTCTAAAATCATTGGAAGAGAGTGTAGATTTCAAATATATTTTTATTGAATATTTACAGATCATTTAGTTCATGAAAATGATGAAACAGTGAACTGGTGTCAAAATTCCAATTAACTGCACTGTGCAGTTTATGATTTTCAGAAATCTGAACTTTGGAAAATTATTAAAAATAGCAGAAAAATCCAATAAATGAAAAATGTGTGAGGAGAGTGTTTTTCTTTGAGTCCTCTATCAAACTGTGTTTTTACATTTTCAGTTTAGTCCCTCGTTTGGTCCAGAATTGCTGATTTGTCAGTAGAGGTCAGATTTGCCTTTTTCGGTGCATATCATGTACCAGTTGGTATTGCACTGCCTTAGGCTACTGGGTTTGGACTTGGTACAGTACCAGAGGTCTGTTAAACATGATTCAAGGTCTGGTTTGCATCAGAACAGGTTTTCAAGGGCATATGGTCACTGTTTTGGTATGAAACAACAAAAATATAATATCAAAGCTCCATAAAAGCAATATCAATCAAGATTTGAGTATTTTAAAATGCTATGAACATGGAAAATCACAGGGAAGCCCCTGGTTTTATGAAAATCTCATTTTTGTGTCCTCACATTTGATTAAAGTAGGCAAATCATCAAAACTTCATAGATTTAAAAGTGCAAATGACATTTTGGCAGCACAACACCATGTCTATTTGCATTTTAAACCTCAGTTTCTCAATAATGACAATTAAGTCCTCAAGAAAATGTGAGTTAGCATTTTGGCAGCATAACCCCTTGTATTTCTTGAATCCTTTCATTGTCATTAGGCCTATCAAGTGATCATTGGATTGAGGAACTGCAAAGGATGCCAGCTGGCTCAACTTTAACTGCCCTTGTGTATTAATTTTTTATTAAGTCACTTTATTCCCTTAAATGAAAGATTAATCAAAGCATCTAAAGGATTTGATGTGCAAGGATGCCAGCTGGCTCAACTACTCACATCTTAGCCTATATTTGCTTAGATCAAGCTTTCAAGGGAGGCAGAAAAGGAAAAAAAGAAGAAAAATGCATAGAATCAAAGGTATACATGCATATATGCACTAACTATGTGTATTTTTGTATAAAACTGAAATCAAACATCAAATATATCATATTTAAGCTTTAAAATGCAGATCCTATGCCATGCTTTATTATAAGCTTCTATATATACGATTTTTATTGAAAACAGTGAAGAAGAAAAGGGAAAAGAGAGGGTTTGATCATCAAGCTCTGTGCCTAAGCACAAAGCTCTCTCTTTTAAGCTTCAAAATAGCCAATATTGAGTAGAGAAGAGGGATCAAGAAGGAAGAGATCAAGAATAGCAAGGAATAGCACAAAAATTAACAAAAAAAATGCAAGAATCTCCAAATAAATTCATTCACCTCTGGAATTGTTACATCAGATAGTCTAAAAGACTCTCAAAACTATGCTATACCTATCAAATTGTAGAAGGGAGAAGAAAACAACAAGTTTTTTACTATAAACTTGAGAAAGAAACTAGCCTAAAGAGCTCTCTTACAATATCTCAATGTATCTGTGTATTCTATCTCTGATTTCTGTATATTTCGCATCTAATATGGGTGCCATTATATAGGCCATGAGCTAGGGCATAGCTCTGCATCAGCTGGGCTTGTTTCATCATGCACCACAGCTGTTTGATCAAAGGTTCAAGCTATTCCATGTCCATTCAGGTGCCACCTGGCAGGAGATCATGCTTTAATAACTGCATATCAGATATTTTAATCATATGAATTCATCTCAGCCCTTGAATCGGGCTCCAATGCACTGGGCTTCATCTTAGCCCTTGGCAGCCGGCCATATCGGGCTTAGGTGCAATAGGCGTGACCATGCGCCTCTGGGGAGAATGTTCCCATTTTTGTCATCATATAGGGATCCTGTGACACGTGTTCTTGGGACCACTGGCGCCAGCAACGACTCTAACGTCATTGGTATGCTATATCGGCGCCGGTTTGAGCTTATCGTGTGACCACTTCGGGTGCTACTTCTCAGAGCTCAAGGGATTGACCAATAGCGTCGAAATATATCCCTTATCATGAGCCTAGGCTCAATTTACCATCTCAATGACGTATGCATCCATTTTAGGCATGCCCGTGCCCGGGTAGGTGTTTGTTTCATGAACCAGCTTAATTGCCACTTTTCTCATTAAATTGATAGGTCAATTAGCATCGCCTTATCTCCATTAGTGTTCTGGTTGAGTCCCAGCATCCAATTTCATCGCAAGCTGGAGTTCTCATCACCATTTTTCTTCCCTCTTGATCGGATTTCAAGGTCACAGAAAGGCCATGGCATATAAAGCTTGTAGAGAGCTCAAAGAGGTGAGCTTCAGCTATCAAATTTGTATAAAGGCTGGCATTGAACTCTTCTCTTTAACTTGAATTCAGGATCTCCATTTTTACCCAGCATTGAAGCTCGGAGAAGTGAGAAGAGAGAAGAAGAGGACTGACATAGCGGGTCCCATTGTCGGCCTCTCAAAACACAGACCAATCACATCATTTCTTCTGTTATTTCTTTTGCCAAGACACGGCGCTTCGTGAACCATATAACAGGTAAAGTGAGGTGCACCAAAACCAGGCGTATGCACCACGAAGGGGTCAAAGCGCCGAGTTTTAAAACTCAGCGACTTCAACCATATTCTGCGTAATCTCGGTTCATGTGAGCCGAGACACTCACCCATTGGTGTATGGCATTGATATCAGGTGAAACATGTCTGCTCATGTTGAGAAACCAGCGAAAATACTCCTGGGCCTATGACAGATGGGCCCGGGTTGTAAGGGCTTGTTTATGAACCCAAAACTTGTACCCAGAGAAGCATCTGCTGACTTGTATGCCCTTTTGTGCTCGCGTGGCACCAATCAGAACATGCCACATCAGCATATTTTATGAAAATTCATAACTCTTTGAATATTTTGAGTTAGAAGTTGCATAGCATATCAAAATTCATATTATTTCATGGGGAATCATTATTTGAACTCGAATGCATTTGCTCTTGATCCAATTTAAAGAGCTTTCAAGTACTCTTGGTATTTTCCAAGCATTAAAACATTGCTTATTTAATTTTAGCAATATTTTAGGGTACAACAGGTACAAATCCCAATTATTATTTACCGCAATAGAAAATAAAATCCTAACGGTATTCATTTTTGCTACCGGGGCAAATGTTTTATTATAATCTATTCCATAAGTTTGAGTGTATCTTTTAGCCACCAACCTAGTTTTGTACCGTTCTATGGTACCATCACTATTGTATTTGTTTTGTATACCCATTTGCAACCAACGGGTTTTTTATTTTTTGGTAATTGTATAATTACCCAAGTTTCATTTTTTTTCAAGAGCTTTTAGCTCGTCTTCCATGGCTTTGCACCATACCGGATTGGTAATGGCTTCTTGATAGTTATTTGGTTCTAGTTCTTTCTCAATGGAAGTGAGAAATGCATTATAAGAAGGAGAAATATTCTAATATGATACGAAGTTTTGTATGGGATATTGAACCGTATTGGTCACATAATCTCTAAGTCTTGTGGATGGTCGGTGTGTTCTTATGAACCGTCTAACTTTCAAATTTTCTTCTATTTCACTATCGTTAGTATCAATATTTTCTATCGTTTCTTCAAGTTGACTTGTTTCAACTTCTTGATCGATATTTTCTATTGTTCCTTCGAGTTGATTTATTTCAACCTCTTGATTGACATCTTGTGTCAATACTTGTTCGTCTATAAATGGTAGTACCGGACTTGATTGATTATTTTTGTTGAGAGTTTCACTTATTTCTGCTCGCACACAGAAGTGCACTCCTTAGTTTCAGTACAGCAAGCTGTACCATTTAAACTCGAGTTTACCTCTGGTTGAGACTGCAAGTGCACAGTCCTACCGTTGGTATAGTCGGGTATCGTATCCAAAGGGACGGTAGTAAAAGAACCGGATTCTACTTAAATCTACTAAAACTCTAGAAGTGAAGAAAGTTTGAATTGGGGTTTGTTCTAAATTCTACTTGATTAAAACAGTAAAAAGAATATTAAAAGTTGTTTTTCAAATTATAAAAAGGTTTTCCAGGGTTTCAGACTTCGTATCTGTCTGGCCCCAGGGTATACGGCCCGTATAGAATTCTATACGGTCCGTATAGGCCCCCGAGTAAATACTGCAGCTACTGTTTTCTGTGGTGGTGCTTTTGTCTAGGGTTTCCATCGACCAGATCTAAGTTCCTCACCTCAGCTGTCGCAATTTTGGCTTAGAACTCGATTTACCGGACTCAACTACTCCCCTCTTAGATGCGTTAACCCTCAACTTTCGTAATTTTGGACTAAGTTATCTAAGTCACTTGTTGGTTTACTAAAGGTATCCAAGGACTTTCGCCTCGAGGAAAGTTTCCCTTTTAGTACTCCTTGATCCGAAGACCTACCTCATATACTTGGTTCAGTTGGATTGAATATCATAGACTTGGCTCCTAACAATTAGACGTGCGCATTCATCTAACGGGATGACTAATCAAACTCAAGCAAGCAAAAACCAAGCAATTAAAATACTACACAACAAGATAAAAACTAAGCATTCAACACAAATTCAAGTAGCATACAAGTAAAACCAAACGTCAACTACATCTTAACTCTAGAAACGTAAAATTAGCTACTCATGTTCTCAAAAGAAAGCACAATAAAAGTTATGAAAGAGTTCATAGAAAAACTATAGAAAATCCGAAGATCCGTTGCAAAAATCCCTCTTCTTCTTCTCCAAGTTGTTTCTTGTCTCCCAAGCACCAAGAATGAGCCAAAAGATCCCCATCTCATCTGGAATAATCTGCCTTAATGCCCCAAATCGCGTATTGAAAGCCTTCCTTTTCAGTCCCCCCAGCTGTCTCTGTTTCCAATTCCAGCCTGGGTTTCCGAAATAGCTTGTACGGTCCGTATGAAAATCCTATACGGACCGTATACTTGTGCTTTGCCTTGGAGAATTGTTGCCTCTAATATGGAACCTTCTGTGGTTTTGGGCTGATCTTGTACGGGCCGTATGGACACCTATACGGGCCGTATGGAGAGGTGTAAAACCCAAGAATTTCACCTGTTTCCTGCAAAACGACAAACAAAACACAGCAGTACCACATTCTAATGATAATTAAGTAAAAAGGTCCATATTTGAAGGTTTTAAAGCACAGGTTTTAGTACAAATCAGGGTAGTAATCTAGGCAAAATAAGGAGGTATCAAATTCCCCCAAGCTTGAACTTTGCTTGTTCTCAAGCAAAAATTCTAACATAGGTGTGGTTCTGGTTCTTGGACTTACCTAAATGCAAGTTAAACTACTAAGAGAAAAATTTGCATGATCTTGTGTTTGTTAGAAACCTATAAGAATCCTTTTGGACAATGATTTGGCTTTCTTTTGTTAAATTTTGATTCACCCCACAATTCAATTAATCAAACCCTCATTTCAAGATTGTATTGTTAATTGTAAGAACTAATCAACCAAACGTATCAATAGCTCATTTTTCTATAAACATATGCCCTAATTTGTGGTGATTTGTTTTATTTTGAGTCCCCCCCCCCAAGCTTGGAGCAAGCTTAGGTCAGAAAGTTGTAGACTACGTGTGTTGGTATCATGCAAAGTTTATTTTTTATTGTTGTTTTTGTGACACTTTTGTTCTTTATCCTTAGTAAAAGTTCGACTAGTTATAGGTGATGAACCATACCCAACCGATTTAATTCAAAAGCGCATTTGCGTGGTCTTGGTTCGACCCTTCTATGACACGTGCTCACACTTTTGATGTAAACTTGGCCACTTTATCGGGTGAACTAGCGAAGCAGAGTGTCAAAGACTCATTACCATAAGTACGTCATAACGCTGTAACATAAGCAAGCAGAGTCCTAATTTTCTCAAAATTTTCAATTTTACTCATTTTTTCAACTGTTTTTACAAAGATACCATGATTACACACATTCAAAGGTATTCATTCATACCAGTGAATATCACAATCTTTCTATTGTTTTCAAATCCCATTTCCCTATTAAAAAGGCACAGTTTAGTTTTCAAATGTTTTTCTTGGTGCAATTCAATTTTTCATTTCTACGAAGTTCCAAAACAATCTATCCTATGTGGTTCTTTCAATCAAACATGGGGTTATTTTCAATTTCACAATTTCATCCAAATCCTGAACAAAATTTTTCAAATTGGTCCCTAATTCACGCAATCACACAAATTTATCTACAAAACACAAGAAATAAAAATAAATATGCAAACAAATTAAATGCAAACAACTATCACCCCCCCAAGCTTAGTCTGAGCATTGTCCCCAATGCTTTAAGACGTAAAAGTAAGATAAAAGCTGGGGTAGTGGAAACAAACCCGATCGAGTGTCGGTAGAGGGGTCAGTGGGGTCTTGTAAAAGGGAGAGGGCGACTGAAGGGACGTGACCCTTCAAATCACGCCAGTTGGTTTTATTACAGTCCGTATGGCAATGTGTGCGGACCGTACGACTTCCAGAAACTTGTATTCCTCCTATCTGATCAAAACTAAAATACAAAATGAAAATTGAAAAACTTAGATTAACAAAAATAAAACCTAAATATGCAAAGTAAATAATGTTTTTTTTATTGAAAAAACAAAATTAAAAAGTGCTTGGGTTGCCTCCCAAGAAGCGCTCGTTTTAGGTCTTGAGCTCGACCACCTTTTGTTTAATTACGTCTTGAAGATCCCACTTTCTCTGTTGCCAATGTCGAATGTGCCGAAGGGATACACCACTCTTTTCTCAAATGGGTACGACCATCTTTTCTTTTCATCGCACCAAGGGACAAAATGCACAGACCGGACTGCTTGCATATGACCCGTATGCTGGTATGCATGGGCCGTATACTTGTGATCATCTGTTGGTAAGGTCATGTGAATGAATGTGGCTGGGCCCGTGCCAGTCAGCTTCTCGATCAGGTCATCAATCACATTTTGCTGAGTTTTCAAATTCTCCAAGAATCTAGCGGTGCGATTTGGGTCGAAGTTGGCCGTGAAAGGTTTGAGTTTGTGTTTGGCCTGCTCTGGCTGGGCTTTCATAACGGCTGTGTGTATGGGTGTGCGGGCCGCGTACATGGGTGTACGGGCCGTGTGTTGGGAATTCGGTCCGTGTGCTGGTTCTACTTGGTTGTTTGTCAACACTTCTGCTGCACATGCCTTCTCTTGAGAATCTTTCTTCTCCTGCAATTCAGACAAAAAATCAGGATAATTTTCAAATGAGTTGCTGTATTGCTCACGGAGTTGTCATTTAGCCAATTGATCAACCACATCAACCGCGCAGCATGTTTCTGGTTCAGATGGGTACTTCATAGCTTTGTTGAGATTAAACTGAACTTTCTCATCATTAATCCGTAGGGTCAGAGTCCCCTCCTTCACATCCATCAGTGCCCCTGCTGTTCTGAGGACTGGTCATCCCAGTATGATTGGTACTTCCTTGTCCTCTTTCATTTCCATCACCACAAAGTCTACGGGAACAAAAAATTTACCGACTTGAATTGGCACATCTTCGATCACTCCGAGCAGCAAACGGACAGAGGAATCTGCAAGTTGCAAGGTCATGCGCATGGGTTTAAGCTCGCCAATTCCGATGCGGTCATAGACTGTACGTGGCATGAGACTCACGCTAGCGCCCAAATCACATAAGGCTTTCTTGATGCTAGCTTTTCCGATTGTGCAAGGTATGGAGAACTTGCCTGGATCATCCAACTTTGGTGGGAGCTCATTCTTCAATATGGCACTGCACTGCTCAGTGAGCCTTACTGTCCCCTTTCCCTCCAAGCTTCGCTTATTTGAGAGGATGTCTTTGAGAAACTTGGCATAGGTTGGCATTTGGGTCAAGGCTTCGGTGAACGGAATGGTGATGTGCAGCTGCTTGAGGACTTGAGTGAACTTGGCAAATTGCTCATTGACTCTGTGTTCAACTAGCCTCTGGGGAAATGGCACAGGTGGTCGGTAGGGCGGTGGTTTCTCGGTCACCTTTCTTTTCTGTTTCTCAGCCTCCTTTTGTACGGGCCGTACGGAATTTGTACGGTCCGTATGATCAACCTTCTCAGTTACAATCTTAGGTTGTACAGGCTCAGGTTGCTCAGAATTCACAAGTGGTGGGATCTGTACGGGCCGTACGGAGTCTGTACGGACCGTATGCTCGATTTCTGGTTCGGCAGGCATTGCTGGTCCTTGGTAATGAGTCCTGCTCCGCAATGTTATTGATTTGACCTCTCCTCTGGGATTGATTTCTGGTTGGCTGGGCAGCCTTCCAGGTTGTGGTTGGCTAGAGGTGGCTTGATTACTCATTTGCATCTCCATCATCTTGTTTTGAGCAGATAAACCGGCCAACTGGGCACTAATTGCTTGCATCTGCTCGAATATCATCTGGTTCATCATCCCTTGCTCGTGCATGAAATCACTCACAGCGGGAGCAATATACGGCTTGGGTGGGGCATGTTGTGGCTCGCGGTTGTTCGAGTTGTTGAATGCGGCATTGTTGTTGTAGGGTGCGGGGTTCCCGTTCTTCCACCTCCAGGCTTGTTGATCATTATGGTCCTTGGAATAGGACCGGTTAAAGGGAGGTTTCGGAAAGTAGGATGGCTCATTGTTGAGAGAGTTGACTTGGTCAGGTTCCTCATCCCTTTGTGCATGTGGACAGTACTCGTACAAGTGCCCCTCATCCCCACACATGACACAAGACTTCGGCTGTTGATCACCAAGTGCCTTGACAGTCATCTTGTCAAAAGCCTTCTGCATGGCATCCAACTTGGCGGTAAGAGCTGTGATCTGATCGACCTCAAGGCGGCCACTTCCAGTTGCACGAGTGCTTTCTCGGCCTGACCACTGTTGGTTGGTCGCTATGCTGTCAATTAGGTTGATCGCATCGGTAGTCTCTCGGTCCAGGAGAGCTCCACCTGCAACTGCATCAACAAAAGTACGAGAACTATCAGTCAAACCAGCATAAAAAGACTGAATAAGTAACCAATCGGGAATACCATGATGTGGGCAAGAGTATTGTAATTCCCTAAATCGTTCCCATGCCTCATTCAACATTTCATCAGACCTTTGTTTGAAACTGGTCAATTGGGTCCTAACCTTGGCAGTTCTTTTGTGAGGGAAAAATCTGGTCAAAAACAGTTTGGACAGTTCCTTCCAAGTGGTAATTGAATCCCTTGGTAATGAACCTAACCATTTCTTTGCCTTATCCCTAAGAGTGAAAGGAAATAAAGCAAGTCTATTGTAATCATTTGTTGCGCCATTAATTTTAATGGTTGCACAACACTCGAGAAAAGTCTGAACATGGGCATGTGGATCCTCATGATCCATGCCATGGAACGTGTTCTGCTGGATAATGTTGACAACACCCGGATTGAAGTTGGGTTGGTTGCCGACAACCCTCGGCAGTCGGATTGCCCCTCTGACATCTCCAGCTCTTGGGACATGGAACTCTCGCAATGTCCTTGGCACAAAGTCTCCTCCCTCGTCATCTGAGAGTTGCTCACGGACCTGCGGTCCTTGTTTGTTTTCGTTTTGAGCCATGGTGCCTGTTTCTGGATCTGCCTCTCTATTGTCGGGTTGTACGGTCCGTATGAATCTTGTACGGGCCGTACGCAGAGGTGACAGATGTGGTTGTGCTGGAACAACTGTGGTGGAAGTCTGCCCTTGCTCCTGAGATTGTAGTGGTTCTTGGGCTGTGGACCTTCCAGTATGTTCCTAAGAAGATGGAAAAAGGAAAATAAAGATTCAAATCTAGAATTAAGTAAAAATAAGAAAAAGTCTAGCAATTTTAATTGCCGTCCCCGGCAACGGCACCAAAAACTTGTTCGCACACAGAAGTGCACTCCTAAGTTTCAGTACAGCAAGCTGTATCTTTTAAACTCCAGTTTACCTCTGGTTGAGACTGCAAGTGCACAGTCCTACCGTTGGTATAGTCGGGTATCGTATCCACAGGGACGGAATAAAATGACCGGACTCTACTTAAATCTACTAAAATTCTAGAAGTGAAGAAAGTTTGAATTGGGGTTTGTGTTCGCACCAGAAATGCACTCCCAAGTTTCAGTACAGCGAGCTGTACCTTTTAAAACTCGAGTTCTACCTCTGGTCGGGACTGCAAGTGCACAGTACCTACCGTTGGTATAGTCGGGTATCGTATCCACAGGGACGGAATAAAATGACCGGACTCTACTTAAATCTACTAAAATGCTACAAGTGATGAGAAGTTGGTTTGTTGGTTTCTAACAGTTCTACTAATTGAAATGATGATTAAAAACACTGAAAAGAAGATTAGAAGTTTGTTTTCAAATTATAAAAAGGGTTTCCAGGGTTTCAGATTTCGTATCTGTCTGGCCCCAGGGTATACGGCCCGTATAGAACCCTATACGGTCCGTATAGGCCCCCGAGTTAATACTGCAGCCACTGTTTCTGTGTTGGTGCTTTTGCCTAGGGTTTCCATCGACCAGGTCTAAGTTCCTCACCTCAGCGTTCGCAATTTTGGCTTAGAACCCGATTTACCGGACTCAACTACTCCCCTCTTAGATGCGTTAACCCTCAACTTTCGTAATTTTGGACTAAGTTATCTAAGTCACTTGTTGGTTTACTAAAGGTATCCAAGGACTTTCGCCTCGAGGAAAGTTTCCCTTTCAGTACTCCTTGATCCGTAGATCTACCTCATATACTTGGTTCAGTTGGATTAAGTATCATAGACTTGATTCCTAGCAATTAGACGTGCGCATTCATCTAACGGGATGACTAATCAAACTCAAGCAAGCAAAAACCGAGCAATTAAAATACTACACAACAAGATGAAAACTAAGCATTCAACACATAATCCAGTAGCATACAGGTAAAACCAAACGTCAACTACATCTTAACCCTAGAAACAGTAAAATTAGCTACTCATAATCTCAAAATAACACAAAACAGTAGTAATAAAAGAGTTCATGGCAAAACTATAGAAGAAATCGAAGAATCCGTCGTAGAACTTCTTCTTCTTCTTCTCCAAGTCTCCCTTGTCTCCCAAGCACCAGAGATGAGTCCAAAGATCCTTTCTGATCTGGAATGATGTGCCTTAATGCCCGAAATCGCGTCTTGAAAGCCTTCCTTTTCGGCCTCCTCAGCTGTCTCTGTTTCCAATTCCAGCCTGGGTTTCCGAAATAGCTTGTACGGTCCGTATGAAAAGTCTATACGGACCGTATACTTGACCTTGCCTTGGAGAATTCTTGCCTCTTGTTGTGGAACCTTCTGTGTGGTTGGGCTGATCTTGTACGGACCGTATGGAAACCTATACGGACCGTATGGAGAGTATTCAGATCCAGAATTTCACCTTTTTCCTGTAAAACAAGAAACAAAACATAGCAGTACCACATTCTAATGATATTTAGACGAAAAGTCCACATTTTTAGGCTTTAAGGCACAAGTTCTGATGTAAATTTGGGTCGCAAACTAGGCAAAATAAGGAGACATCAGTTAATTCTAAATTTTACTTGATTCAAACAGTAAAAAGAAGATTAAAAGTTGTTTTTCAAATTATAAAAAGGTTTTCCAGGGTTTCAGACTTCGTATCTGTCTAGCCCCAGGGTATACGGCCCGTATAGAATCCTATACGGTCCGTATAGGCCCCCGAGTAAATACTGCAGCTACTGTTTTCTGTGTTGGTGCTTTTGTCTAGGGTTTCCATCGACCAGATCTAAGTTCCTCACCTCAGCTGTCGTAATTTTGGCTTAGAACTCGATTTACCGGACTCAACTACTCCCCTCTTAGATGCGTTAACCCTCAACTTTCGTAATTTTGGACTAAGTTATCTAAGTCACTTGTTGGTTTACTAAAGGTATCCAAGGACTTTCGCCTCGAGGAAAGTTTCCCTTTCAGTACTCCTTGATCCGTAGATCTACCTCATATACTTGGTTCAGTTGGATTAAGTATCATAGACTTGATTCCTAGCAATTAGACGTGCGCATTCATCTAACGGGATGACTAATCAAACTCAAGCAAGCAAAAACCGAGCAATTAAAATACTACACAACAAGATGAAAACTAAGCATTCAACACATAATCCAGTAGCATACAGGTAAAACCAAACGTCAACTACATCTTAACCCTAGAAACAGTAAAATTAGCTACTCATAATCTCAAAATAACACAAAACAAAGTAGTAATAAAAGAGTTCATGGCAAAACTATAGAAGAAATCGAAGAATCCGTCGTAGAACTTCTTCTTCTTCTTCTCCAAGTCTCCCTTGTCTCCCAAGCACCAGAGATGAGTCCAAAGATCCTTTCTGATCTGGAATGATGTGCCTTAATGCCCGAAATCGCGTCTTGAAAGCCTTCCTTTTCGGCCTCCTCAGCTGTCTCTGTTTCCAATTCCAGCCTGGGTTTCCGAAATAGCTTGTACGGTCCGTATGAAAAGTCTATACGGACCGTATACTTGACCTTGCCTTGGAGAATTCTTGCCTCTTGTTGTGGAACCTTCTGTGTGGTTGGGCTGATCTTGTACGGACCGTATGGAAACCTATACGGACCGTATGGAGAGTATTCAGATCCAGAATTTCACCTTTTTCCTGTAAAACAAGAAACAAAACATAGCAGTACCACATTCTAATGATATTTAGACGAAAAGTCCACATTTTTAGGCTTTAAGGCACAAGTTCTGATGTAAATTTGGGTCGCAAACTAGGCAAAATAAGGAGACATCAGTTTATTCTAAATTCTACTTGATTCAAACAGTAAAAAGAAGATTAAAAGTTGTTTTTCAAATTATAAAAAGGTTTTCCAGGGTTTCAGACTTCGTATCTGTCTAGCCCCAGGGTATACGGCCCGTATAGAATCCTATACGGTCCGTATAGGCCCCCGAGTAAATACTGCAGCTACTGTTTTCTGTGTTGGTGCTTTTGTCTAGGGTTTCCATCGACCAGATCTAAGTTCCTCACCTCAGCTGTCGCAATTTTGGCTTAGAACTCGATTTACCGGACTCAACTACTCCCCTCTTAGATGCGTTAACCCTCAACTTTCGTAATTTTGGACTAAGTTATCTAAGTCACTTGTTGGTTTACTAAAGGTATCCAAGGACTTTCGCCTCGAGAAAAGTTTTCCTTTCAGTACTCCTTGATCCGAGGACCTACCTCATATACTTGGTTCAGTTTGATTGAATATCATAGACTTGGCTCCTAACAATTAGACGTGCGCATTCATCTAACGGGATGACTAATCAAACTCAAGCAAGCAAAAACCAAGCAATTAAAATACTACACAACAAGATAAAAACTAAGCATTCAACACAAATTCAAGTAGCATACAAGTAAAACCAAATGTCAACTACATCTTAACCCTAGAAACAGTAAAATTAGCTACTCATGTTCTCAAAAGAAAGCACAATAAAAGTTATGAAAGAGTTCATAGAAAAACTATAGAAAATCCGAAGATCCGTTGCAAAAACCCCTCTTCTTCTTCTCCAAGTTGTTTCTTGTCTCCCAAGCACCAAGAATGAGCCAAAAGATCCCCATCTCATCTGGAATAATCTGCCTTAATGCCCCAAATCGCGTATTGAAAGCCTTCCTTTTCAGTCCCCCCAGCTGTCTCTGTTTCCAATTCCAGCCTGGGTTTCCGAAATAGCTTGTACGGTCCGTATGAAAATCCTATACGGACCGTATACTTGTGCTTTGCCTTGGAGAATTGTTGCCTCTAATATGGAACCTTCTGTGGTTTTGGGCTGATCTTGTACGGGCCGTATGGACACCTATACGGGCCGTATGGAGAGGTGTAAAACCCAGAATTTCGCCTGTTTCCTGCAAAACGACAAACAAAACACAGCAGTACCACATTCTAATGATAATTAAGTAAAAAGGTCCATATTTGTAGGCTTTAAAGCACAGGTTTTGGTACAAATCAGGGTAGTAATCTAGGCAAAATAAGGAGGTATCAATTTCTAAATTTTTAAAATACGGTTCATCCTCACAAAATATGACATCCCTAGATGTCAATAATTTTTTTGTAATAGGATCGTAGCACTTATAACCTTTCTTATATGAGGAATAACCTAAAAAAATAGCTTTCGTTGACATATAGTCATATTTGTCTTTCCTTTTAATTTTTACAAAGCATGCAGAACCGAACACTTTTAAATAATCAAAATTAATTTTTCGTTTGTAAAGAATTTTCATTGGACTTTTATTTTTTAAAATAACGCTTGGTAGTCTATTTATTAAATGAGTAGCGCAAATGATGGCATCTGACCAAAAGATTTTTGGAAAATTATTTTGGAATAATAATGCACGTGTCATTTCTAGCAAGTGCTTATTTTTTCTTTCCGACACCCCATTTTGTTCGGGAGTGTATATGCAAGATGTTTGATGAATAATTCATTTTTCTTTAAAAAGGGTTGTAAAGTTTTTGTTTACAAATTCCGTTCCATTATCCGATCTAAAAATTTTGAGTTTTGCATTAAATTGATTTTCTATGAGGCATAGAAATTCTTGAAAACAATTGAAAATCTTATCTTTTGATTTTAGTAAATATAGCCAAGTGGCTCTAGAAAAATCATCGATGAATATCACAAAATATTTAAATCCATTATAGGAATTAATTGGGGCGGGCCCCATACATTGGAATGGACTAAATCAAACAAAGCTTCACTTTTGCTATTTGATAGAGGAAAGGGAAGCTTTGTTTGCTTTGCCAATTTGCATATATCACAATTAATACAATTTTGAAAAGAAAAATCTAGTGCACTAATTAAAATCTTGTCAGACGGATGCCCGAGCCTCTTATGCCAAATGTCATGATTAGTGTACTTTGCGGAAGCACAAAATGATTCTTGTAAATTCAAAAGGTAATGCCCATTCTCAAGGAAACCTTCCACAATCTTCTTTTCGGTTTTCCGGTCCTGAAAGATTACGTTTTCACAAGAGAATGTTGCATTACAATTAAAATCATGGCAAATTCTGCTACAAAGCGGAAGAACAACGACAAATGAGGTTGTTAAGCACAAGAACAAGTGTAAATGATGTTGCTAAGCACAATAACAAGGGCTAAAAAGGTTAAGAAGTATATGAACAACGATAATTGAGGTTGTCAAGGACACGAACAGGGGCAACTGAGGTTCGTAAGCACAAGAACAAATGCAAATCTGGTTCATCAGCACAAGATCAAGGGCAAAAGAGGTTGTTAAGCACACGAACAACGCCAATTGAGGTTGTTTAGCACACAAACAAGGGCAAATGAGTTTCCTAAGCACAATAACAAATGCAAATGCGGTTGATAAGCACAGGATCATGGGTAAAAGAGGTTGTTCAGGACACGAACAACGCCTATTAAATTAGTTCAGCACACAAAAAAAGGGCAAATGTGGTTCATAAGCACAAGATCAAATGCAAATGAGGTTCATAAGCACAAGATCATGGGCAAAAGAGGTTGTTAAGCACACGAACAACGCCAATTGAGGTTGCTAACCAAACAAAGAATGGCAAATGTGGTTCGCAAGCACAAAGACAAGGGCAAAAGAGGTTAAGAAACATATGAACAATGACAATTGAGGTTGACAAGCACACGAACAACGACAAATGACGTTCCTAAGCACAAGAATAAATGCAAATGATGTTCATAAGTACAAGATCAAGGGCAAATTATGTTGCAAAGCGCAAGAACAACGACAAATGAGGTTGTTAAGCACAAGAACAAGTGTAGATGATGTTGATAAGTACAAGAACAAGGCCAAAAGAGGTTAAGAAGCATGTGAACAACGATAATTGAGGATGTTAAGAACACGAAGAAGGGCAAATGAGGTTCATAAGCACAAGATCAAGGGCAAAAGCGGTTGTTAAGCACATGAACAACGCCAATTGAGGTTGTTCAGTACACAAATAAGAGCAAAAGATGTTCGTAAGGACGAGAACAATTGCAAATGAGGTTGATAAGCACCCAAACAACACCAATTGATTTTGTTAAGCACACAAACAATGGCAAATGAGGTTCCTAAGCACAAGAGAAAATGCAAATGTGGTTCATAAGCACATGATCAATGGCAAAAGAGGTTGTTAAGCACACGAACAACTCCAATTGAGGCTGTTCAATACACTAACAAGGGCAAATGAGGTTACTAAGCATTAGAACAAATGCAAATGAGGTTCATAAGCACAAGATCATTGGCAAAAGAGGTTGTTAAGCAGACGAACAACGCCAATTGAGGTTGCTAAGCACACAAACATGGGCAAATGGGGTTCTTAAGCTCAAAATCTTGCGCAAAAGAGGTTGTGAGGCACATAAACATCGCCAATTAAGGTTGTTAAGCACACAAACAAGGGCAAATGAGATTCCTAAGCACAAGAATAAATGAAAATGAGGTTCATAAACACAAGATCAAGGGTAAAAGAGGTTGTTAAGGACACGAACAATGCCAATTGAGGTTGTTCAGTACACAAATAAGGGCAAATGAGGATCGCAAGCACGAGAACAAATGCAAATTCGGTTCATAAGCACAAGATCAAAGGCAAATTATGTTGCAAAGCGCAAGAACATGGACAATTGAGATTGTTAAGCACAAGAACAAGTGTAAATGATGTTTTTAACACAAGAAAATGGGCAAAAGAGGATAAGAAGCTTCTGAATAACAACAATTGAGGTTGTTAACCACACGAACAAGGATAAATGAGGTTCCTAAGCACAAGAACAAATACAAATGAGGTTCATAAGCATAAGATCAATGGCAAAAGAGGTTGTTAAGGACACGAACAACGCCAATTGAAGATGTTAAGCACAAAAACAAGGGCGAATGAGGTTCCTAAGCACAAGAACAAATGCAAATAAGTTTCATAAGTACAAGATCATGGGCAAAAGAGGTTGTGAAGCACACGAACAACGCCAATTGTGGTTGTTTAGCAGACAAACAAGGACAAATGAGGTTCCTAAGCCCAAGGACAAATGCAAATGAGCTTCATAAGCTTAACATTAAGGGCAAATTATGTTGCGAAGAACAAGAACAACGACAAATGAGGTTGTTAACCACAAGAACAAGTGTAAATGATGTTGCTAAGCACAAGAACAAGGGCAAAAGAGGTTAGGAAGCATGTATAAAACGACAATTGAGGTTGTTAAGCACACGAACAAGGGCAAATAATGTTCCTAAGTACAAGAACAAAAGCAAATGAAGTTCATAAGCACAAGGTAACGGGTAAAAGAGGTTGTTATGGACACGAACAATGCCAATTGATTATGTTAAGCACACAAACAAGGGCAAATAAGGTTCCTAAAAACAAGAACAAGGGCAAAAGAGGTTAAGAAGCATATGAACAATGACAATTGAGATTGTTAAGCACACGAACAACGGCAGATGAGGTTCTTATGCACAAGAACAAATGCAAATGATGTTCAAAAGCACAAGATCATGGGCAAAAGAGGTTGTTAAGCACACGACCAACGTCAATTGAGGTTGTTAAGCACACAAACAAGGGCAAATGAGGTTCCTAAGCACAAGAACAAATACAAATGAGGTTCATAAGCACAAGATCATGGATAAAAGAGGTTGTTAAGGACACGAACAACGCCAATTGATTATGTTAGGTACACAAACAAGGGCAAATAAGTTTCCTAAGCACCAGAACAAGGGCAAAAGAGGTGAAGAAACATATGAACAACTACAATAAAGGTTGTTAAGCACAAGAACAAATGCAAATGATGTTCATAACCATCAGATCAAGGGCAAAAGAGGTTGTTAAGAACATGAACAACGCCAATTGAGGTTCATAAGCACCAGGTCAAGGGCAAATTATGTTGCACGGCGCAAAAACAATGACAATTGAGGTTGTTAAGCACAAGAACAAGTGTAAATGATGTTGCTAAGCAGATGAACAAGGGGAAAAGAGGTTAAGACGCATGTGAACAACGACAATTGAAGTGGTTAAGCACACGAAGAAGTACAAATGATGTTTCTATACACAAGAACAAATGCAAATGAGGTTCATCAGCACAAGATAAAGGGCAAAAGAGGTTGTTAAGGACACGAACAACGCCAATTGAAGATGTTAAGCACAAAAACAAGGGCGAATGAGGTTCCTAAGCACAAGAACAAATGTAAATAAGTTTCATAAGTACAAGATCATGGGCAAAAGAGGTTGTGAAGCACACGAACAACGCCAATTGTGGTTGTTTAGCAGACAAACAAGGACAAATGAGGTTCCTAAGCCCAAGGACAAATGCAAATGAGCTTCATAAGCTCAACATCAAGGGCAAATTATGTTGCAAAGAACAACAACAACGACAAATGAGGTTGTTAAGCACAAGAACAAGTATAAATGATGTTGCTAAGTACATGAACAGGGGCAAAATAAATTAAGAAGCATATGAAGAACGACAATTGAGGATGCTAAGCACACGAACAAGGGCAAATGAGGTTCCTAAGCACAAAAACAAATGCGAATGAGGTTCACAAGCACAAGATCAAGGGTAAAAGAGGTTGTTAAGCATACGAACAACTCCAATTGAGGTTGTTCAGTACACAAATAAGGGCAAATGACATTCCTAAGCACGAGAACATTAGGAAATGTGGTTGATAAGCAAGAGATCAACGACAAATGAGGTTGTTAAGTACAAGAACAACTGTAAATGATGTTGCTCAGCACAAGAACAAGGACAAATGAGATTCCTAAATACCAAAAAATATGCAAACGAGGTTCATAAACACAAGATCATGGGCAAAAGCGGTTCTTAAGCACACGAACAACGCCAATTGAGGTTGTTCAATACACTAGAACAAATGCAAATGACGTTCATAAGCACAAGATCATGGGCAAAAGATGTTGTTAAGCACACGAACAACGCCAATTGAGGTTGTTAAGCACACAAACATGGGCAAATGAGGTTCCTAAGCACAACAACAAATGCAAATGAGGTTCGTAAGCACAAGATCATGCGCAAAATAGGTTGTTAAGCTCATAAACATCGCCAATTAAGGTTGTTAAGCACACAAACAAGGGCAAATGAGGTTCCTAAGCACAAGAA
The DNA here is from genome assembly GCA_024447775.1 of Carex cristatella. Taxonomy (NCBI): domain Eukaryota; kingdom Viridiplantae; phylum Streptophyta; class Magnoliopsida; order Poales; family Cyperaceae; genus Carex; species Carex cristatella. The sequence goes on from JAJHPF010000002.1 coordinate 3,910,994, forward strand.
CAAATGCAAATGAGATTCATAAACACAAGATGAAGGGTAAAAGAGGTTGTTAAGCACTCGAACAATGCCAATTGAGGTTGTTCAGTACACAAATAAGGGCAAATGAGGTTCCTAAGCACGAGAACAAATGCAAATTCGGTTTATAAGCACAAGATCAAGAGCAAATTATGTAGCAAAGCACAAAAACAACGACAAATGAGGCTGTTAGCATAAGAATAAGTGTAAATGATGTTGTTAAGTACAAGAATAAGGGCAAAAGAGGTTAATAAGCATGTGAACAACGACAATTGAGGTTGTTAAGCACACGAACAAGGGCAAATGAGATTCCTAAGCACAAGAACAAATGCAAATGAGGTTCATAAGCACAAGATCAATGGCAAAAGAGGTTGTTAAGGACACCAGCAAGGACAAATGAGGATCATAAGCACAAGAACAAATGCAAATGAGGTTCATAAGCATAAGATCAAGGGGCAAAAGAGGTTGTTAAGCACACGAACAATGCCAATTGAGGTTATTCAGAACACAAATAAGGGTAAATGAGGTTCCTACGCACTAGAAAAATTGCAATTGAGGTTGATAAGCACAAGATCAAGTGCAAATTATGTTGCAAAGCGCAAGAACAACTGTAAATGATGTTTCTCAGCACAATGACAATGGCAAAAGGGGTTAAGAAACATATGAACAACGACAAATGAGATTGTTAAGCACACCAACAAGGGCAAATGAGGTTCCTAAAAACCAAAAAATATGCAAATGAGATTCATAAGCACAAGATCATGGGCAAATCCGTTTGATAAGCACACGAACAACGCCAATTGAGGTTGTTCAATACACAAACAAGCGCAAATGAACTTCCTAAGCACCAGAACAAATCCAAATGAGATTCATAAACACAAGATCAAGAGCAAATTTTGTTGCAAAGCGGAAGAACAACAACAAATGAGGTTGTTAAGCACAAGAACATGTGTAAATGATATTGCTAAGCACAATAATAAGGGCAAAAAAGGTTAAGAAGCATATGAACAACGACAATTGAGGTTCTTAAGCACACGAACAGGGCCAAATATGGTTCCTAAGCACAAGAACAAATGCAAATGTGGTTCATAAGCACAAGATCAAGGGCAAAAGAGGTTGTTAAGCACACGAACAACGCCAATTGAGGTTGTTAGCACACAAACAAGGGCAAATGAGGTTCCTAAGCACAAGAACAAATGCAAATGCGGTTGATAAGCACAAGATCATGGGTAAAAGAGGTTGTTAAAGACACGAACAACGCCAATTAAATTAGTTAAGCACACAAACAAGGGCAAATGTGGTTCCTAAGCATCAGATCAAATACAAATGAGGTTCATAAGAACAAGATTATTGGCAAAAGAGGTTGTTAAGCACACGAACAACGTCAATTCAGGTTGTTAACCAAATAGACCAGGGCAAATGTGGTTCGCAAGCACAAAGATAAGTGCAAAAAAGATTAAGAAACATATGAACAATGACAATTGAGGTTGTTAAGCACACGAACAACGACAAATGAGGTTTCTAAGCACAAGAACAAATGCAAATGATGTTAATAAGTACAAGATCAAGGGAAAATTATGTTGCAAAGCGCAAGAACAACGACAAATGAGGTTGTTAAGCACAAGAACAAGTGTAAATGATGTTGCTAAGTACAAGAACAAGGGCAAAAGAGGTTAGGAATCATGTGAACAACGATAATTGAGGATGTTAAGAACACGAACAAGGGCAAATGTTGTTCATAAGCACAAGATCAAGGGCAAAAGAGGTTGTTAAGCACACAAACAACGCCAATTGAGGTTGTTCAGTACACAAATAAGAGCAAATGAGGTTTCTAAGCACGAGAACAATTGCAAATAAGGTTGATAAGCACAAGATCAAGGGCAAATTATATTCCAAAGCGCTAGAACAACAGCAATTAAGGATGTTAAGCACAAGAACAACTGTAAATGATGTTGCTAAGCACACCAACAAGGGCAAATGAGGTTCCTAAATACCAAAAAAAATGTAAATGAGGTTCATAAGCACAAGATCAATGGCAAAAGCGATTGTTAAGCGCACGAACAACGCCAATTGAGGTAATTCAGTACACTAACTAGGGCAAATGAGGTTCCTAAGCACTAGAACAAATGCAAATGAGTTTCATAAGCATAAGATTAAGGGCAAAAGAGGTTGTTAAGCACCTGAACAACGCCAATTGATTCTGTTAAGCACATAAACAATGGCAAATGAGGTTCCTAAGGACAAGAGAAAATGGAAATGAGGAAGCACATGATCAAGACCACAAGAGGTAGTTAAGCAAACGAACAACTCCAATTGAGGTTGTTCAATACACTAACAAGGACAAATGAGATTCCTAAATACCAAAAAAAATGCAAACGAGGTTCATAAGCACAAGATCATGGGCAAAAGAGGTTCTTAAGCACACGAACAACGCCAATTGAGGTTGTTCAATACACTAGAACAAATGCAAATGAGGTTCCTAAGCACTAGAACAAATGCAAATGAGGTTTATAAGCACAACATCATGCGCAAAAGAGGTTGTTAAGCACATGAACAACGCCAATTGAGGTTGTTAAGCACACAAACCTGGGTAAATAAGGTTCCTAAGCACAACAAATGCAAATGAGGTTCATAAGCACAAGATCATGCGCAAAAGAAGTTGTTAAGCTCATAAACATCGCCAGCTGAGGTTGTTAAGCACACAAACCAGGGCAAATGAGGTTCTTAAGTACAAGAACAAATGCAAATGAGGTTCGTAAACACAACATCAAGGGTAAAAGAGGTTGTTAAGCACACGAAAAATGCCAATTGAGGTTGTTCAGTACACAAATAAGGGCAAATGAGGTTCCTATGCACGAGAACAAATGCAAATTCGGTTCATAAGCACAACATCAAGGGCAAATTATGTTGCAAAGCGCATGAACAACGACAAATGAGGTTGTTAAGCACAAGAACAAGTGTAAATGATGTTGTTAAGTACAAGAATAAGGGTAAAAGAGGTTAAGAAGCATGTGAACAACGACAATTGAGGTTGTTAACCACACAAACAAGGGTAAATGAGATTTCTAAGCACAAGAACAAATACAAATGAGGTTCATAAGCACAAGATCATTGGCAAAAGAGGTTGTTAATAACATGAACAAGGACAAATGAGGTTCCTAAGCACGAGAAAAATTGCAAATGAGGTTGATTAGCACAAGATCAAGTGCAAACTATATTGCAAAGCGCAAGAACAACTATAAATGATGTTGCTCAGCACAATGACAATGGCAAAAGGGGTTAAGAAACATATGATAACGACAAATGAGGTTGTTAAGCACACCAACAAGGGCAAATGAGGTTCCTAAAAACCAAAAAAAATGCAAATGAAATTCATAAGCACAAGATCATGGGCAAATCAGTTTGTTAAGCACACGAACAACGCCAATTGAGGTTGTTCAATACACAAACAAGCGCAAATAAGGTTCCTAAGCACCAGAACAAATGCAAATGAGATTCATAAGCACAAGATGAAGAGCAAATTTTGTTGCAAAGCGGAAGAACAACGAGAAATGAGGTTGTTAAGCACAAGAACATGTGTAAATTATGTTGCTAAGCACAATAATAAGAGCAAAAGAGGTTAAGAAGCATATGAACAACGACAATTGAGGTTGTTAAGCACACGAACAGGGCCAAATAAGGTTCCTAAGCACAAGAACAAATGCAAATATGGTTCATAAGCACAAGATCAAGGGCAAAAGAGGTTGTTAAGCACACGAACAACGCCAATTGAGGTTGTTTAGCACACAAACAAGGGCAAATGAGGTTCCTAAGCACAAGAACAAATGCAAATGCGATTGATAAGCACAAGATCATGGGTAAAAGAGGTTGTTAAAGACACGAACAACGCCTATTAAATTAGTTAAGCACACAAACATGGGCAAATGTGGTTCCTAAGCATCAGATCAAATGCAAACGAGGTTCATAAGGACAAGATCATTGGCAAAAGAGGTTGGTAAGCACACGAACAACGCCAATTCAGGTTGTTAACCAAACAAACAAGGGCAAATGTGGTTCGCAAGCACAAAGACAAGGGCAAAAGAGGTTAAGAAACATATGAACAATGACAATTGAGGTTGTTAAGCACACGAACAACGACAAATGAGGATCCTAAGCACAAGAACAAATGCAAATGATGTTCATAAGTACAACATCAAGGGTAAATTATGTTGCAAAGTGCAAGAACAACGACAAATGAGGTTGTTAAGCACAAGAACAAGTGTAAATGATGTTGCTAAGTACAAGAACAAGGGCAAAAGAGATTAAGAATCATGTGAACAACGATAATTGAGGATGTTAAGAACACAAACAAGGGCAAATGAGGTTCCTAAGCACAAGAACAAATACAAATGAGGTTCATAAGCACAAGATCAAGGGCAAAAGAGGTTGTTAAGCACACAAACAACGCCAATTGAGGTTGTTCAGTACACAAATAAGAGCAAATGAGGTTCGTAAGCACGAGAACAATTGCAAATGAGGTTGATAAGCGCAAGATCAAGGGCAAATTATATTCCAAAGCGCTAGAACAACTGTGGTGGTGCTGGAACAACTGTGGTGGAAGTCTGTGCCCTTTGCTTCTGAGATTGTAGTGGTTCTTGGGTTGTGGACCTTCCAGTATGTTCCTGAAAAGATGGAAAAAGAAAAATTAAAATTAAAATCTAGAATTAAACAAAAATAAGAAAAGGTCTAGCAATTTTAATTGCTGTCCCCGGCAACGGTACCAAAAACTTGTTCGCACCAAAAGCGTACTCCCAAGTTTCAGTACAGCAAGCTGTACTTTTTAATTCGAGTCTACCTCTGGTTTATATTGCAAGTGCACAATCCTACCGTTGGTATAGTCGGGTATCGTATCCACGGGGACGGAATAAAATGACCGGACTCAACCTAAATTTACTAAAACCCTAGAAGTGAAGAGAATTTGAATTGGTGGTTGTTTATATTAAACTACTGATCAATAACAATATTAAAGCAATTAAGAGAAGATTAAAAGTTGTTTTTCAGATTATAAAAAGGGTTTCCAGGGTTTCAGACTTCGTATCTGTCTGGCCCCAAGGCATACGGCCCGTACAGAATCTATACGGTCCGTATGGGCCCCCAGGTGAATACTGCAGCTACTGTTTCTGTGTTGGTGCTTTTGCCTAGGGTTTCCATCGACCGGTTCTAAGTTCCTCACCTCAGCTGTCGCAATTTTGGCTTAGACCTCGATTTACCGGACTCAACTACTCCCCTCTTAAATGCGTTAACCCTCAACTTTCGTAATTTTGGACTAAGTTATCTAAGTCACTTGTTGGTTTACTAAAGGTATCCAAGGACTTTCGCCTCGAGGAAAGTTTCCCTTTCAGTACTCCTTGATCCGTAGATCTACCTCATATACTTGGTTCAGTTGGATTAAGTATCATAGACTTGGCTCCTAACAATTAGACGTGCGCATTCATCTAACGGGATGACTAATCAAACTCAAGCAAGCAAAAACCAAGCAATTAAAATACTACACAACAAGATGAAAACTAAGCATTCAACACAAATTCAAGTAGCATACGAGTAAAACCAAACGTCAACTACATCTTAACCCTAGAAACAGTAAAATTAGCTACTCATGTTCTCAAAATAACACAAATCAAGAATTATGAGAGAGTTCATAGAAAAACAATAGAAAATCCGAAGATCCGTTGCAAAACTTCTTCTTCTTCTTCTTCTCCAAGTTGTTCCTTCTCTCCCAAGCACCAGAGATCCCCTCTCAGATCTAGAATATCCCCTTTTAATGCCCAAAATTCCGAATTAAAACCTTCCTATTCGGTCTCCACAGCTGGCGCCTGTTGCCAATTCCAACCTGTTTTTCCGAATTTGCTCTGTACGGCCCGTACAGGAATCAATACGGACAGTATACCCATGCCTTTGTGAGGGGGAGAGGTAGCCTCCTATGTGGAACTTGTACGGGCCGTATAGAAAGGTGTCAGCTCCAGAATTTCGCCCGTTTCCTGCAAAATAAGAACAAAACATAGCAGTACCACATTCTATAGATATTTAAGTAAAATGTTCACACTTTTAGGCTTTTAGGCACGGGTTTTGGGTGTAAATCGGTGTCGGAATATAGGCAAAATAGGGAGATATCAAAATCCCCCAAGCTTGAACTTTGCTTGTCCTCAAGCAAAAATTCTAACTTAGGTGTGGTTCTGGTTCTTGGATTTACCTAAATGCAAGTTAAACTACTAAGAGACAAATTTGCATGATCTTGCGTTTGTTAGAGACCTATAAGAATTATTTTGGACAATGATTTGGTTTTCCTTTAATCAATTTTGATTCACCCCACAATTTAATCAATTAAATCCCATATTCAAGAATGCATTGTTATTTGTGAGAACTAAACAACCAAACGCATCAATAGTTCATTTTTCCACTAAACCTATGCCCTCATTTGTGGTGATTTGTTTTCTTTTATGCCCCCCCCCCAAGCTTGGAACAAGCTTAGGTCAAAAAGTTGTAGACTACGTGTGTTGGTATCATGCAAAGTTTATTTTTTTATTGTTGCTTTTGTGACACTTTTGTTCTTTATCCTTAGTAAAAGTTCGACTAGTTATAGGTGATAAACCATACCCAACCGATTTAATTCAAAAGAGGTTAAGAAACATATGAACAATGACAATTGAGGTTGTTAAGCACACGAACAACGACAAATGAGATTCCTAAGCACAAGAACAAATACAAATGATGTTCATAAGTACAAGATCAAGCGCAAGAACAACGACAAATGAGGTTGTTAAGCACAAGAACAAGTGTAAATGATGTTGCTAAGTACAAGAACAAGGACAAAAGAGGTTAAGAATCATGTGAACGACGATAATTGAGGATGTTAAGAACACGAACAAGAGCAAATGAGGTTCCTAAGCATAAGAACAAATAAAAATGAGGTTCATAAGCACAAGATCAAAGGCAAAAGAGGTTGTTAAGCACACAAACAATGCCAATTGAGGTTGTTCAGTACACAAATAAGAGCAAATGAGGTTCCTCAGCAAAAGAACAATTACAAATGAGGTTGATAAGCGCAAGATCAAGGGCAAATTATATTCCAAAGCGCTAGAACAACAGCAATTCAGAATGTTAAGCACAAGAACATTCAGCAACAGTAAATGATGTTGCTAAGCACACCAACAAGGGCAAATGGGGTTCCTAAATACCCAAAAAAATGTAAATGAGGTTCATAAGCACAAGATCATGGGCAAAAGCGATTGTTAAGCGAATGAACAACGCCAATTGAGGTAATTCAGTACATTTACAAGGGCAAATGAGGTTACTAAGCACTAGAACAAATGCAAATGAGGTTCATAAGTACAAGATCAATGGCAAAAAAGGTTGTTAAGCACCTGAACAACGCCTACTGATTCTGTTAAGCACACAAACGATGGCAAATGAGGTTCCTAAGCACAAGAGAAAATGCAAATGAGGAAGCACATTATCAAGAGCTCAAGAGGTAGTTAAGCAAACGAACAACTGCAATTGAGGTTGTTCAATAAACTAACAAGGGCAAATGAGGTTCCTAAGCACTAGAACAAATGCAAATGAGGTTCATAAGCACAAGATCATGGGCAAAAGAGGTTGTTAAACACACGAACAACTCCAATTGAGGTTGTTAAGCACACAAACCTGGGCAAATGAGGTTCCTAAGCACAACAACAAATGCAAATGAGGTTCATAAGCACAAGACCATGCGCAAAAGAGGTTGTTAAACTTATAAACATCGCCAATTGAGGTTGTTAAGCACACAAACAAGGGCAAATGAGGTTCTTAAGTACAAGAACAAATACAAATGAGGTTCATAAACACAAGATCAAGGCTAAAAGAGGTTGTTAAGCAAACGAACAATGCCAATTGAGGTTGTTCAGTACACAAATAAGGGCAAATGAGGTTCTTAAGCACGAGAACAAACGCAAATTCGGTTCATAAGCACAAGATCAAGGGCAAATTACGCTGCAAAGCGCAAGAACAACGACATATGATGTTGTTAAGCACAAGAACAAGTGTAAATGATGTTGTTAAGTACAAGAATAAGGGGAAAAGAGGTTAAGAAGCATGTGAACAACGACAATTGAGGTTGTTAAGCACACGAACAAGGGCAAGTGAGATTCCTAAGGACAAGAACAAATACAAATGAGGTTCATAAGCACAAGATCAATGGCATAAGAGGTTGTTAAGGACACGAATAAGGACAAATGAGGTTCCTAAGGACAAGAACAAATTGCAAATGAGGTTCATAAGCATAAGATCAAGGGGCTAAAGAGGTTGTTAAGCACACGAACAATGCCAATTGAGGTTATTCAGTACACAAATAAGGGTAAATGAGGTTCCTAAGCACGAGAAAAATTGCAAATGAGGTTGATAAGCATAAGATCAAGTGCAAAGTATGTTGCAAAGCGCAAGAACAACTGTAAATGATGTTGCTAAGCACAATGACAATGGCAAAAGGGGTTAAGAAACATATGAACAATGACAAATGAGGTTGTTAAGCACACGAACAAGGGCAAATGAGGTGCCTAAACACCAAAAAATATGCATATGAGATTCATAAGCACAAGATCATGGGCAAAAGAGTTTGTTAAGCACATGAGCAACGCCAATTGAGGTTGTTAAGCACACAAACAAGGGCAAATGAGGTTCCTAAGCACAATAACATATGCATATGAGGTTCATCAGCACAAGATCATGGGTAAAATTGGTTGTTAAGCACACGAACAACGCCAATTTAGATTGTTAAGCACAAAAACAAGGGCAAATGAGATTCCTAACCCCAAGGACAAATGTAAATGAGCTTCATCAGCACAAGAATAATGGCAAATTATATTGCAAAGAACAAGAACAAGGACAAATGAGGGGTAAGCACAAGAACAAGTGTAAATGATGTTGCTAAGTATAAGAACACGGGCAAAAGAGGTTAAGAAGCATGTGAACAACGACAATTGAGGTTGTTAAGGACACGAACAACGACAAATGAGGTTTCTATGCACAAGAACAAATGCAAATGAGGTTCATAAGCACAAAATCAATGGCAAAAGGATTTGTTAAGCACACGAACAATGCCAACGAGGTTATTAAGAACACAAACAAGGGCTAATGAGGTTCCGAAGCACAAGAACAAATGCAAATTCAGTTCATAAGCACAAGATCATGGGCAAAAGAGGTTGTTAAGGACACGAAAAACGCCAATTGAAGTTGTTAAACTTACAACCAAGGGCAATTGAGATTCCTAAGCACAACAACAAATGCAAATGAGCTTCATAAGCACAAGATGAATGGTAAATTATGTTGAAAAGCGCAAGAACAATGACATATGAGGTTGTTAAGCAGAAGAACAAGTATAAATGATATTGCTAAGCACAAGAACAAGGGCAAAAGAGGTTAAGAAGCAGGTAAACATTGACAATTGAGGTTGTTCAGCACACAAACTAGGGCAAATTAGATTCCTAAGTGCAAGAAAAAATGGAAATGAGGTTCATAAGCACAAGATCAATGACAAAAGAGGTTGTTAAGCACACGAACAACGCCAATTGAGGTTGTTAAGCACACAAACAAGGGCAAATGAGATTCCTAAGCCCAAGGACAAATGCAAATGAGCTTCATAAGCACAAGATCAGTGGCATATTATGTTGCAAAGCGCAAGAACAATGACAAATGAGATTGTTAAGCACAAGAACAAGTGTAAATGAGATTGAGGTTATTCAGTACACAAATAAGGGTAAATGAGGTTCCTAAGCACGAGAAAAATTGGAAATGAGGTTGATAAGCACAAGATCAAGTGCAAATTATGTTGCAAAGCGCAACAACAACTGTAATTGATGTTGCTCAGCACAATAATAATGGCAAAAGGGGTTAAGAAACATATGAACAAGGACAAATGATATTGTTAAGCACACCAACAAGGGCAAATGAAGTTCCTAAACACCAAAAAAATATGCAAATGAGATTCATAAGCACAAGATCATGGGCAAAAGAGTTTGTTAAGCACACGAACAACGCCTATTGAGGTTGTTAAGCACACAAACCTGGGCAAATGAGGTTCCTAAGCACAACAACAAATGCAAATGAGGTTCATAAGCACAAGATCATGCGCAAAAGAGGTTGTTAAGCACATAAACATCGCCAATTGAGGTTGTTAAGCACACAAACAAGGGTAATTGAGGTTCTTAAGTAAAAGAACAAATGCAAATGAGGTTCATAAACACAAGATCAAGGGTAAAAGAGGTTGTTAAGCACAAGAACAATGCCAATTAAGGTTGTTCAGTATACAAATAAGGGCAAATGAGGTTCTTAAGCGCGATAACAAATGCAAATGAGGTTCATAAGCACAAGATCAAGGGCAAATTATGTTACAAAGCGCAAGAACAACGACATATGAGGTTGATAACCACAAGAACAAGTGTAAATGATGTTGTTAAGTGCAAGAATAAGGGCAAAAGAGGTTAAGAAGCATGTGAACAACGACAATTGAGGTTCTTAAGCACACGAACAAGGGCAAATGAGATTCCTAAGCACAAGAACAAATACAAATGAGGTTCATAAGCACAAGATCAATGGCAAAAGAGGTTGTTAACGACACGAATAAGGACAAATGAGGTTGCTAAGCACAAGAACAAATTGCAAATGAGGTTCATAAGCATAAGATAAAGGGGCTAAAGAGGTTGTTAAGCACACGAACAATAGCAATTGAGGTTATTCAGTACACAAATAAGGGTAAATGAGGTTCCTAAGTACGAGAAAAATTGCAAATGAGGTTGATAAGCATAAGATCAAGTGCAAAGTATGTTGCAAAGCGCAAGAACAACTGTAAATGATGTTGCTAAGCACAATAACAATGGCAAAAGGGGTTAAGAAACATATGAACAATGACAAATGAGGTTGTTAAGCACACAAACAAGGGAAAATGAGGTGCCTAAACACCAAAAAATATGCAAATGAGATTCATAAGCACAAGATCATGGGCAAAAGAGTTTGTTAAGCACACGAACAACGCCAATTTTGGTTGCTATGCACGCAAACAAGGGAAAATGATGTTCCTAAGCACAATAACATATGCAAATGAGGTTCATAAGCACAAGATCATGGGTAAAAGTGGTTGTTAAGGACACGAACAACACCAATTGATTCTGTTAAGCACACAAACAAGGACAAATGAGGTTCCTAAGCACAAGAACAAGGGCAAAAGAGGTTAAGAAGCATATGAACAACGATAATTGATGTTGTTAAGCACACGAACAACGGCAAATGAGGTTTCTATGCACAAGAACAAATGCAAATGAGGTTCATAAGCACAAGATCAATGGCAAAAGAGGTTGTTAAGCACACGAACAACTCCAATGAGGTTCCGAAGCACAAGAACAAATGCAAATGAAGTTCATAAGCACAAGATCATGCGTAAAAGAGGTTGTTAAGGACATGAACAACGCCAATTGAAGTTGTTAAGCTTACAAACAAGGGCAAATGAGATTCCTAAGCACAACAACAAATGCAAATGAGCTTCATAAGCACAAGATGAATGGTAAATTATGTTGAAAAGCGCAAGAGTAATGAAAAATGAGGTTGTTAAGCACAAGAACAAGTGTAAATGATGTTGCCTAGCACAAGAACAAGGGCAAAAGAGGTTAAGAAGCAATTAAACAACGACAATTGAGGTTGTTAATCACACAAACAAGGGCAAATTAGATTCCTAAGTGCAAGAAAAAATGGAAATGAGCACCATAAGCACAAGATCAATGGCAAAAGAGGTGGTTAAGCACACGAACAACGCCAATTGAGGTTGTTAAGCACACAAACAAGGGCAAATGAGATTCCTAAGCCCAAGGACAAATGCAAATGAGCTTCATAAGCACAAGATCAATGGCAAATTATGTTGCAAAGCGCAAGCACAATTACAAATGAGGTTGTTAAGCACAAGAACAAGTGTAAATGATGTTGCTAAGCACAAGAACAAGGGCAAAAGAGGTTAAGAAGCATGTGAACAACGACAATTGAGGTTGTTAAGGACTCGAACAACGACAAATGAGCTTTCTATGCACAAGAACAAATGCAAACGAGGTTCATAAGCACAAGATCAATGGCAAAAGAGGTTGTTAAGCATACGAACAACTCCAATGAAGTTGTCAAGAACACAAACAAGGGCTAATGAGGTTCCGAAGCACAAAAACAACTGCAAATCAAGTTCATAAGCACAAGATCATGGGTAAAAGAGGTTATTAATGACCCGAACAATGCCAATTGAAGTTGTCAAGATTACAAACAAGGGAAAATGAGATTCCTAAGCACAACAACAAATGAAAATTAGGTTCATAAGCACAAGATCAAGGGCAAATTATATTGCAAAACGCAAGATCAATGACAAATGAGGTTGTTAAGCACAAGAACAAGTGTAATTGATGTTGCTAAGCATAAGAAGAAGTGCAAAAGTGGTTAAGAAGCATGTGAACAACGACAATTGAGGTTGTTAAGGACACAAACAACGACAAATGAGGTTCATTAGCACAAGATCAATGGCAAAAGAGGTTGTTAAGCATACGAACAACTCCAATGAGGTTGTTAAGAACACAAACAAGGGCTAATGAGGTTCCTAAGCACAAGAACAAATGCAAATGAAGTTCATAAGCACAAGATCACAGGTAAAAAGAGGTTATTAATGACACGAAGAACGCCAATTGAAGTTGTTAAGCTTACAAACAAGGCAAAATGAGATTCCTAAGCACAACAACAAATGCAAATTAGGTTCATAAGCACAAGATTAAGGGCAAATTATATTGCAAAATGCAAGAACAATGACAAAAGAGGTTGTTAAGCACAAGAACAAGTGTAAATGATGTTGCTAAGCACAAGAAAAAGGCAAAAGATGTTAAGAAGCATGTAAACAACGACAATTGAGCTTGTTAAGCACATGAACAAGGACAAAGAACGTTCCTAAGCACAAGAACAATTGCAAATAAGGTTCATAAGCACAAAATCAATGGCAAAAGGATTTGTTAAGCACACGAACAATGCCAACGAGGTTGTTAAGAACACAGACAAGGGTAAATGAGGTTCCTAAGCACGAGAAAAATTGCAATTGAGGTGGATAAGCACAAGATCAAGTGCAAATTATGTTGCAAAGCGCAAAAACAACTATAAATGATGTTGCTCAGCACAATAACAATGGCAAAAGGGGTTAGGAAACATATGAACAACGACAAATGATATTGTTAAGCACACCAACAAGGGCAAATGAAGTTCCTAAACACCGAAAAATATGCAAATGAGATTCATAAGCACAAGATCATGGGCATAAGAGTTTGTTAAGTACACGAACAACGCCTATTGAGGTTGTTAAGCACACAAACCTGGGCAAACGAGGTTCCTAAGCACAACAATAAATGTAAATGAGGTTCATAAGCACAAGATCATGCGCAAAAGAGGTTGTTAAGCTCATAAACATCGCCAATTGAGGTTGTTAAGCACACAAACCAGGGCAAATGAGGTTCTTAAGTACAAGAAAAAAATGCAAATGAGGTTCATAAACACAAGATCAAGGGTAAAAGAGGTTGTTAAGAACACGAACAATACCAATTGAGGTTGTTCAGTACACAAATAAGGGTAAATGAGGTTCCTAAGCACGAGAAAAATTGCAAATGAGATTCATAAGCACAAGATCAAGTGCAAATTATGTTGCAAAGCGCAAGAACAACTGTAAATGATGTTGGTCAGCACAATAACATGACCAAAAGGGGTTAAGAGGTTCCTAAGCACAAGAACTAAGGCAAAAGAGGTTAAGAAGAATATAAACAACGACAATTGAGGTTGCTAAGCACACGAACAACGGCAAATGAGGTTCCTAAGCATAAGAACAAATGCAAATGATGTTCATAAGGACAAGATCATGGGCAAAAGAGGTTGTTAAGCACACGAACCACGCCAATTGAAGTTGTTACGCACACAAACAAGGGCAAATGAGATTCCTAAGCCCAAGGACGAATGTAAATGAGCTTCATAAGCACAAGATCAATGACAAATTATATTGCAAAGAGCAAGAACAACGACAAATGAGATTGTTAAGCACAAGAACAAGTGTAAATGATGTTGCTAAGTACAAGAACACGGGAAAAAGAGGTTAAGAAGCATGTGAACAACGACAATTGAGTTTGTTAAGGACATGAACAACGACAAATGAAGTTCCTAACAACAAGAACAAATGTAAATGAGGTTCATAAGCATAAAATCAAGGACAAAAGGGGTTGTTAAGCACATGAACAATGCCAATTGAAGTTATTCAGTACACAAATAAGGGTAAATGAGGTTGCTAAGCACGAGAACAATTGCAAATGAGATTCATAAGCACAAGATCAAGTGCAAATTATGTTGCAAAGCGCAAGAACAACTGTAAATGATGTTGGTCAGCACAATAACATGACCAAAAGGGGTTAAGAAACATATGAACGACGACAAATGATGTTGCTAAGCACAACAACAAGGGCAAATAAGGTTCCTAAATACAAAAAAAAAATGTAAATGAGGTTCGTAAGCACAATATCATGGGCAAAAGCGATTGTTAAGCACACAAACAACGCCAATTGAGGTAGTTCAGTACACTAACAAGGGCAAATGAGGTTCCTAAAGGCAATAACATATGCATATGACGTTCATAAGCACAAGATCATGGGTAAAAGAGGTTGTTAAGGACACGAACAATGCCAATTGCTTTTGTTAAGCACACAAACAACGACCAATGAGGTTCCTAAGCATAAGAACAAGAAGAGATTAAGAAGCATATGAACAACAACAATTGAGGTTGTTAAGCACACGAACAACGGCAAATGAGGTTCCTAAGCACAACAAACAAATGCAAATGATGTTCATAAGGACAAGATCATGGGCAAAAGAGGTTGTTAAGAACACAAACAATGCCAATTGAGGTTGTTAAGAACACAAACAAGGGCTAATGAGGTTCCTAAGCACAAGAATAAATGCAAATCAAGTTCATAAGCACAAGATCATGGGTCAAAGAGGTTGTTAAGGACACGAACAATGCCAAGTGAAGTTGTTAAGCACACAAAAAAAGGCAAATGAGGTTCCTAAGCACAACAACAAATGCAAATTAGGTTCATAAGCACAAGATCAAGGGCAAATTATATTGCAAAATGCAAGAACAATGACAAATGAGGTTGTTAAGCACAAGAACAAGTGTAAATGATGCTACCAAGCACAATAAAAAGGACAAAAGATGTGTAAGAAGCATGTAAACAATGATAATTGAGGTTGTTAAGCAGATGAACAAGTACAAATGAGGTTCCTATGCAAGAGAACAAATGCAAATGAGGTTCATAAGTACTAGATCGATGGCAAAAGAGGTTGTTAAGCACACGAACAACGCCAATTGAGGATGTTAAGCACAAAAACAAGGGCAAATGAAGTTTCTAAGCACAACAACAAATGCAAATGTGTTTTATAAGCACAAGATCATGGGCAAAAGAGGTTGTTAAGCACACGAGCAACGCCAATTGAGGTTGTTAAGCACACAAACAAGGGCAAATGAGGTTCCTAAGCACAAGGACAAATGCAAATGAGGTTCATAAGCACAAGATTAAGAGCAAAAGAGGTTGTTAAGCACCCGAACAACACCAATTGATTTTATTAAGCACACAAACAATGGCAAATGAGATTCCTCAGCACAGGAACAAATGCAAATGAGGTTCATAAGCACAATAATGGGCAAAAGAGGTTGTTAAGTATACGAACAACGCCAATTGAGGTTGTTCAATTGCAACCGAGGTTGATAAGTGCAAGATCTAGGGCAAAATATATTCCAAAGCGCAAGAAAAACGGCAAATGAGGATGTTAAACACAAGAACAACTATAAATGATGTTGATAAGCACACCAACAAGGGCAAATGGGGTTCCTAAATACCCAAGAAAATGTAAATGAGGTTCATAAGCACCAGTTCATGGGCAAAAGCGATTGTTAAGCACACAAACAACACCAATTGAGGTAGTTCTGTACACTAACAAGGGAAAATGAGGTTCCTAAAGGCAATAACATATGCATATGACGTTCATAAGCACAAGATCATGGGTAAAAGAGGTTGTTAAGGACACAAACAACGCCAATTGATTCTGTTAAGCACACAAATAAGGACAAATGAGGTTCCTAAGCACAAGAACAAGGGCAAAAGAGGTTAAGAAGCATATGAACAACGACAATGGAGGTGGTTAAGCACACGAACAACGGCAAATGAGGTTCCTAAGCACAAGAACAAATGCAAATGATGTTCATAAGGACAAGATCATGGGCAAACGAGGTTGTTAAGAACATGAACAACGCCAATTGAGGTTGTTAAGCACACAAACAAGGGCAAATGAGATTCCTAAGCCCAACGAAAAATACAAATGAGCTTCATAAGCACAAGATTAATGGCAAATTATGTTGCAAAGTGCAAGAACAATGATAAATGAGGTTGTTAAGCACAAGAACAAGTGTAAAAGATGTTGCTAAGCAGAGGAACAAGGGCAAAAGATGTAAAGAAGAAAGTAAACAATGACAATTACGGTTGTTAAGCACACGAACAAGGATAAATGAGGTTCCTAAGCATAAGAACAAATGCAAATGAGGTTAATAAGCACAAGATCAATGACAAAAGAGGTTGTTAAGCACACGAACACCGCCAATGAGGTTGTTAAGAACACAAACAAGGGCTAATGAGGTTCCTAAGCACAAGAATAAATGCAAATCAAGTTCATAAGCACAAGATCATGGGTCAAAGAGGTTGTTAAGGACACGAACAACGCCAATTGAAGTTGTTAAGCACACAAAAAAAGGCAAATGAGGTTCCTAAGCACAACAACAAATGCAAATTAGGTTCATAAGCACAAGATCAAGGGCAAATTATATTTCAAAATGCAAGAACAATGACAAATGAGGTTGTTAAGCACAAGAACAAGTGTAAATAATGTTAGCAAGCACAATAAAAAGGGTAAAAGATGTGTAAGAAGCATGTAAACAACGACAATTGAGGTTATTAAGCACATGAACAAGTACAAATAAGGTTCCTATGCACAAGAACAAATGCAAATGAGGTTCATAAGTACTAGATCGATGGCAAAAGAGGTTGTTAAGCACACGAACAACGCCAATTCAGGATGTTAAGCACAAAAACAAGGGCAAATGAAGTTGCTAAGCACAACAACAAATGCAAATATGTTTCATCAGCACAAGATCATGGGCAAAAGAGATTGTTAAGCACACGAACAACGCCAATTGAGGTTGTTAAGCACACAAACAAGGGCAAATGAGGTTCCTAAGCACAAGGACAAATGCAAATGAGGTTCATAAGCACAACATTAAGAGCAAAAGAGGTTGTTAAGCACCCAAACAACGCCAATTGATTTTATTAAGCACACAAACAATGGCAAATGAGATTCCTCAGCACAGGAACAAATGCAAATGAGGTTCATAAGCACAATAATGGGCAAAAGAGGTTGTTAAGCATACGAACAACGCCAATTGAGGTTGTTTAATTCCAAATGAGGTTGATAAGCGCAAGATCTAGGGCAAATTATATTCCAAAGCGCAAGAAAAACGGCAAATGAGGATGTTAAACAGAAGAACAACTATAAATGATGTTGCTAAGCACACCAACAAGGGCAAATGGGGTTCCTAAATACCAAAAAAAATGTAAATGAGGTTCATAAGCACAAGATCATGGGCAAAAGCGATTGTTAAGCACACGAACAACGCCAATTGAGGTAGTTCTGTACACTAACAAGGGCAAATAAGATTCCTAAAGGCAATAACATATGCATATGATGTTCATAAGCACAAGATCATGGGTAAAAGAGGTTGTTAAGGACACGAACAACGCTAATTGATTCTGTTAAGCACACAAACAAGGACAAATGAGGTTCCTAAGCACAAGAACAAGGGCAAAAGAGGTTAAGAAGCATATGAACAACGACAATTGAGGTGGTTAAGCACACGAACAACGGCAAATGAGGTTCCTAAGCACAAGAACAAATGCAAATGATGTTCATAAGGACAAGATCATGGGCAAACGAGGTTGTTAAGAACACGAACAACGCCAATTGAGGTTGTTAAGCACACAAACTAGGGCAAATGAGATTCCTAAGCCCAACGAAAAATACAAATGAGCTTCATAAGCACAAGATTAATGGCAAATTATGTTGCAAAGTGCAAGAACAATGATAAATGAGGTTGTTAAGCACAAGAACAAGTGTAAAAGATGTTGCTAAGCAGAGGAACAAGGGCAAAAGATGTAAAGAAGAAAGTAAACAATGACAATTACGGTTGTTAAGCACACGAACAAGGATAAATGAGGTTCCTAAGCATAAGAACAAATGCAAATGAGGTTAATAAGCACAAGATCAATGACAAAAGAGGTTGTGAAGCACACGAACACCGCCAATGAGGTTGTTAAGAACACAAACAAGGGCTAATGAGGTTCCTAAGCACAAGAACAATTGCAAATGAGATTCATAAGCATAAGATCATGGGTCAAAGAAGTTGTTAAGGACACGAACAACGCCAATTGAAGTTGTTAAGCACACAAACAAGGGCAAATGAGGTTCCTAAGCACAACAACAAATGCAAATTAGGTTCATAAGCACAAGATCAAAGGCAAATTATATTGCAAAATGCAAGAACAATGACAAATGAGGTTGTTAAGCACAAGAACAAGTGTAAATGATGTTACTAAGTACAAGAAAAAGGGTGAAAGATGTTAAGAAGCTTGTAAACAACGACAATTGAGGTTGTTAAGCACATGAACAAGTACAAATGAGGTTCCTATGCACAAGAATAAATGCAAATGAGGTTCATAAGTACTAGATCAATGGCAAAAGAGGTTGTTAAGCGCACGAACAACGCCAATTGAGGATGTTAAGCACAAAACAAGGGCAAATGAAGTTTCTAAGCACAACAACAAATGCAAATGTGTTTCATTAGCACAAGATCATGGGCAAAAGAGGTTGTTAAGCACACGAACAACGCCAATTGAGGTTGTTAAGCACACAAACAAGGGCAAATGAGGTTCCTAAGCACAAGGACAAATGCAAACGAGGTTCATAAGCACAAGATTAAGAGCAAAAGAGGTTGTTAAGCACCCTGTTGTACCCTAAAATGTTGCTAAATATGAAGTGGCAATATTTTTAGATTTTGAAAATACCATGATGCATATTAATTCTCTGAAATGGATTGAGAATGATGTTTTAAAATTCATGATATGATTCCTGATGCAAAATCATGAATTTTGATGTCTGATGTGTTTTATAACTCCAAATTATGCAAGGGTTAGAAATTTTTATGAAAAATGCGGATATGGCACCCTCTGATTGGTGCCCCGCAAGTAACAGAGGCCTACAAGTCAGCAAAGACCTCTCTGGGTGCTAGTTTTGGGTTTACAAATCAAACCTTGCAATCTGGGCCCACTAGTCAGTGAAATAAATAAAATTTCGCTAGGTTTGGAATACAGTTGGACTTGGTTCACAAGGATATGACTCTGTGAACCGAACTGTCAGCGTCTTGGTCCATGATACACTGAGAGCACCTGAGACTCAGCTCATGTCGCTGAATTTAAAACCCGACGCAGGTGACCCCTTTGTTTCCCATGCGCCCGGCACTCATAAGCCGAAGTTATGCGCATTACACGGTGTACTCAACACCGGACACAAGCAATATAATACCTAAAACCAAATGAGCCAATTGGCTAATATCCTGAGAAACTGACAGCTGGTCCGGCTCGTCAGCTCTCTCTTCTCCCTCTCTTCTCCGATATGGTGTCAAAAATGAAGAAATTAATTCGGATAAGGGGTTTAGGTGATGCATAGGTCATTACCTGTAACTAACAGAGGATTACACGCCCTTCTCTTCGCTAGAATCCTTTCAAGATATGCTCTTCTCACAAGCTATGGTATTGGCCGAAATGGAAACCAACTTGGAATTTGAAACAAACAATTGAGCTCAAATTAAGCTCTGAGACTTGACAAACGCATGTTATATGATCACACCATGCTCTCAAAAGTGTTAATTTGAATGAAGGGCGTTCAATTTTGTTAGCACCATGAAGCCAGGCCACATAGGATCTGAGATGTGGCAAGGGACGCATGCCCGACTGTCAAAGGGCTAAATTGCACTCGGGCACATGTTTATATCATAGTCACGATGCTACATGTCAATCCCTCATGTTCTGGAATAAATTTGTTAAAGTCTGCACACGTTAAACCTAAGCCGGCGCCAGTATAGCATACCGATGGCATTGAAGCCGTTGATGGCGCCAGTGGTCCCGATAACACGTGTCACGTGATGCATACATGATGCCAAATAAGGAAATGTTCTCCCCAGAGGTCCTTAGTCATGCGCATTGCACTTGTGCCCTAGTCAGCCGGCTATCAAGGGCTGAGATGGAGTCCGATGCATAGGAAACCAATTCAAGGGCTGAGATACGTTCAAATCATTAAATATCTTATACTCAATCATAAAAAGCATGATCTTTGCCGGCATAGCACATGAATGGACATGGAATGGTGAAGACCCGTAATCAAACACATGCAAAGCACAGTGGACCAGGAGCATATGATGAAATCCTGATCCCCTGACCTCTGCCTATATAATGGCACCCATATTTGATGAAAAAAAGAGGAGAAATATACAGCAAAATAGAGATATAAAAAGAGATATACTAATAGTGCTTTAGGATTAGCCTCTTTTCAAGTTCATAAGTGCAAAACTTGCTGCTTTCTTCTTTTCTCTGCGACTTAATAGGTATAGTATAGTTCTTGAGGATCTTTTTAGATCATAGCATGTAATAATTCCAGAGGTGAATGAAGTTCTTTTGAAATTTTCTATTTTCTTGTTGATTTTGTTATATTTCTTGTTGTTTCTTTGATCCTTTCTCTCCAGATCTGTTATATACTGATAATTAGCTGTTTTGAAGCTCAAAAGAGAGAGCTTTGTGCTCAGGCACAGAGCTTGATGATTAATTTCTTTTTTTTCGTTTTCTTCTCACTTTTCTTCACTGTTTTCATGCATATATAAAAGCTTATATTAAAGCACTGTGTAGGATCTGTATTTTATACCTAATAATGATCTCTTTTCTGTTTGACCTTGATTTTATACAAAAATATACAAAGTGAATGCATATATGCATGTATTTTGCTCTCTTTCTTCTTCTTTCTTCCTTTTCTTCCCTTGGATGCTTTAACAAAGTAATAAGTTATGAAGATGTGGAATAGTTGAGCCTTATGGTATCCTCCCACATCTGATTATCATGTTATTTTGATTAAAAGATCTAATATGAGGGTTTAAAGTGAATAAAAATCAAAATATAAACACACAAGGGTTGTAGCAGTTAAGCCTTATGGTATCCTCTACAATTCCTTAATAAACAAGGGCCTAGTTGCAAGTGATACCCTCAGATATGACAGATGCATGCTGTTATGCTGCCAAAATTCTCAAAAATGTCATTTCTGAGGGGCTTAATTGCAAATAGTGAGAAGCTGAGGGTTTGAATGCAAATAGGCAGTGGCTAAGGTAACCCTTTGTCATTTGTACTTCATTCCTAATAAAACTTCAATGCTTTGTCATTTAATCAAGTGAACAGATCATTAAAACACAATTTTACAACAAACCAGGGACCTCCCTGCATAAACCCATGCTCTGACAGCTTTGAAATATTTTAAATATGTTGAATCTTTAAATCTTGGAGCTTTGATCTTATTTCCATGTTGTTTCATACCAAAACAGTGGCCATATGCCCCTGAAAACCAATTCTGATGCAAACCAGACCTTGAATCATGTCCAAATCATATTTAACAGACCTCTGGTACTATACCAAGTCCAAGCTCAGTAGCCCAAGGCAGTGCAATACCAACTGGTACATGATATGCACTGAAAAGGGCAGATTTGACCTCTGCTGACAAATCAGCAATTCCGGACCAAACCAGGGATCAAACTGAAAATGTAAAAATACAGTTTGATAGAGGATTCAAAGATAAACACATTCCTTACAAATTTTCCATTTATTGGATTTCTCTTCTATTTTTAATAATTATTCAAAGTTCAGATTTCTGAAAATTCAATACTACACTGTGCACATTATGCTGGTACATGACCCCAGTTCACTGTTTCATCATTTTCATAAACCAAACAATCTTGAAATATTAAAAAAAAAATATATATTTGGAATCTACACTCTCTAAAAATGATTTTAGACTCAAAGTTTACTCAAATCCAAGTTGTGTAGCATCCAGAATAAATTCATCAATTAAATGTAAAATTCTGCCACTGTTTGGACCATTATACCCCTGACAGTTTTGAACAAATTCTTAAAAATACAAATAAATTCCCAAAAATGGTAAATATCTCCTCAAATACTCTTGACATATTATATTTCATGTCTTTGATATTATCCAGTATGTTCCTTCACTGAAATCTGAATTTCAAATAAGATTTTAGGTTTTGTAACTATATTAAATCACATGCATATCATGTGTAATTGGTTCCCAAACCGAATCCAATACTTCTAAACCCTCTGACATGCTCAAATATGATGTCAAATGATGTAATCAACATCTGATCTTGACTTGTGCCTCTTGTACCGGGTGTTGGTACCAGTCTGATCCGAACCGATAACTTCAAGCTCAAACCATGTACATACAATGTTTAAACTTCAAATTGATGCTCTCATGAGTTCATTTACATTCAAACGATATTAGATAATCATTCAGTTGAACAAAATTCATGAAGAATAGGATTTAAAACCCAAACCGGTACTGATAGTGCATGTTAGAGGAAGAACCGCCTCTCTGATGATCTCCGACGGCCGACGACAATGTCAATGGACTCCTGGAGTCAAGGCGACTCAGACTGCACCGACCTGAGGCCGGGCGTGGATGGAACGTTGCCAGAGAAGCAAGCCCTAATCGGGACTGGAGGAGTCCTGTGCGATCGAGCTCATCTGAACCCGCACGATTCTTGATGCAACATGTAACGTCTGATGAAGGCGCCGAAATCAAATTCAAATGAATATTCGAATCTTGATACAAAGGCCCAATCCAAAGCACGAGAACAATGGCAATTGAGGTTGATAAGCGCAAGATCAAGAGCAAATTATATTCCAAAGCGCATGAAAAATGGCAAATAAGGATGTTAAGCACAACAACAACTATAAATGATGTTGCTAAGCACACCAACAAGGGCAAATGGGATTCCTAAATACCAAAAAAATGTAAATGAGGTTCATAAGCACAAGATCATGGGCAAAAGCAACTGTTAAGCACACAAACAAGGGCAAATGAGGTTCCTAAGCACAATAACATATGCATATGAGGTTCATAAGCACAAGATCATGGATAAAAGAGGTTGTTAAGGACACAAACAACGCCAATTGATTATGTGAACCACACAAACAAGGGCAAATGAGGTTCCTAAGCACAAGAACTAGGGCAAAAGAGGTTAAGAATCAAATGGACAACGACAATTGAGGTTGCTAAGCACACGAACAACGGCAAATGAGGTTCTTAAGCATAAGAAAAAAATGCAAATGATGTTTATCAGGACAAGATCATGGACAAAAGAGGTTGTTAAGCACATGAACAATGCCAATTGAGGTTGTTACGCAAACAAACAAGAGCAAATGAGATTCCTAAGTCCAAGGACAAATGCAAATGAGCTTCATAAGCACAAGATCAATGGCAAATTATATTGCAAAGAGCAAGAACAACAACAAATGAGGTTGTTAAGCACAAGAACAAGTGTAAATGATGTTGCTAAGTACAAGAACACGGGCAAAAGAGGTTAAGAAGAATGTGAACAATGACAATTGAGGTCGTTAAGGACACGAACAACGACAAATGACGTTCCTAAGCACAAGAACAAATGCAAATGAGGTTCATAAGCATAAGATCAAGGACAAAATGAGGTTCATAAGCACACGAACAATGCCAATTGAGGTTATTTAGTACACAAATAAGGGTAAATGAGATTCCTAAGCACGAGAACAATTGCAAATGAGATTGATAAGAACAAGATCAAGTGCAAATTATGTTGCAAAGCACAAGAAAAACTGTAAATGATGTTGCTCAACACAATAACATGGGCAAAAAGGGGTTAAGAAAGATATGAACAACGACAAATGAGGATCCTAAACAACAAAAAATATGCAAATTAGGTTCATAAGCACAAGATCATGGGCAAAAGAGGTTTTTGAGCACACGAACAACGCCAATTGAGATTGTTAAGTACACAAACAAGAGCCAATGAGATTCCTAAGCGCAATAATATATGCATATGAGGTTCATAAGCCCAAGATCATGGGTAAAAGAGGTTGTTAAGGACACGAACAACGCCAATTTAATTAGTTAAGCACACAAACAAGGGCAAATGAGGTTCCTAAGTACAAGATCAAATGCAAATGAGTTTCATAAGCACAAGATCAAGGGCAAAAGAGGTTGTTAAGCACACGAACAACACCAATTGAGGATGTTAAGTACAAAAACAAGGGCAAATGAGGTTCCTTAGTACAACAACAAATGTGAATTAGTTTCATAAGCACAAGATCATGAGGTTCCTTAGTACGCCAATTGATTCTGCTAAGCACACAAACAATGACAAATGAGGTTCCTAAGCACAAGAACAAGTGCAAAAGAGGTTAAGAAGTATATGAACAACGACAATTGAGGTTGTTAAGCACACGAACAACGGCAAATGAGGTTCCTAAGCAGAAGAACAAATGCAAATAATGTTCATAAGGACAAGATCATGGGCAAAAGAGGTTCTTAAGCACACAAACAACGCCAATTGATTTTATTAAGCACGCAAACAATGGAAAATGAGGTTGCTAAGCACAGAAACAAATGCAAATCAGGTTCATAACCACAATATCAAGGGCAAAAGAGGTTGTTAAGCACACGAACAACGCCAATTGAGGTTGTTCAGTACACAAATAAGAGCAAATGAGGTTCCCAAGCACGAGAGCAAATGAGGTTCCCAAGCATGAGGTTGATAAGCGCAAGATCAAGGGCAAATTATATTCCAAAGCGGAAGAAAAATGGCAAATGAGGATGTTAAGCACAAGAACAACTATAAATGATGTTGCTAAGCACACCAACAACGGCAAATGGGGTTCCTAAATTCCAAAAAAAATATAAATGAGTTTCATAAGCACAAGATCATGGGCAAAAGCGATTGTTAAGCACACGAACAACGCCAATTGAGGTAGTTCAGTCCACTAACAAGGGCAAATGAGTTTCCTAAGCGCAATAACATATGCATATGAGGTTCATAAGCACAAAATCATGGGTAAAAGAGGTGGTTAAGGACACGAACAACGCCAATTGATTCTGTTAAGCACTCAAACAAGGACAAATGAGGTTCCTAAGCACAAGAACAAGGGCAAAAGAGGTTAAGAAGCATATGAACAACGACAATTGAGGCCGTTAAGCACACGAACAACGTCAAATGAGGTTCCTAAGCACAAGAACAAATGCAAATGATGTTCATAAGGACAAGATCATGGGCAAAAGAGGTTGTTAAGCACACGAACAACGCTAATTGAGGTTGTTAAGCACACAAACAATGGCAAATGAGATTCCTAAGCCCAAGAACAAATGCAAATGAGTTTCATAAGCACAAGATCAATAGCACATTATGTTGCAAAGCGCTAGAACAATGACAAATGAGGTTGTTAAGCACAAGAACAAGTGTAAATGATGTTGCTAAGCACAAGAACAAGGCCAAAAGAGGTAAAGAAGCAAGTAAACAATGACAATTGAGGTTGTTAAGAACACAAACAAGGGCTAATAAGGTTCCTAAGCACAAGAACAAATGCAAATGAGATTCATAAGCATAACATCATGGGTAAAAGAGGTTGTTATGGACGCGAACAACGCCAATTGAAGTTGTTAAGCACACAAGCAAGGGCAAATGAGGTTCCTAAGCACAACAACAAATGCAAATTAGTTTCATTAACACAAGATCAAGAGAAAATTATATTGCAAAACGCAAGAACAATGACAAATGAGGTTGTTAAGCACAAGAACAAGTGTAAATGATGTTGTTAAGCACAAGAAAAAGGGCAAAAGATGTTAAGAAGCATGTAAACAACGAGAATTGAGGTTGTTAAGCACATGAACAAGTACAAATGAGGTTCCTATGCAAAAGAACAAATGTAAATGAGGTTCATAAGTACTAGATCAATGGCAAAAGAGGTTGTTAAGCACACGAACAACGCCAATTGAGGCTGTTAAGCACACAAACCTGGGCAAATGAGGTTCTTAAGCACAAGAACAAATGCAAATGAGGTTCATAAGCACCAGATCATGCGCAAAATAGGTTGTTAAGCACACAAACAAGGGCAATTGAGGTTCTTAAGCACAAGAACAAATGCAAATGAGGTTCATAAACACAAGATAAAGGGTAAAAAAGGTTGTTAAACACACGAACAATGCCAATTAAGGTTGTTCAGTACACAAATAAGGGCAAATGAGGTTCCTAAGCACGAGAACAAATGCAAATTCGGTTCATAAGCACAAGATCAAGGGCAAATTATGTTGCAAAGCGCGAGAACAACGACAAATGATGTTGTTAAGCACAAGAACAAGTGTAAATGATGTTGTTAAGTACAAGAATATGGGCAAAAGAGGTTAAGAAGCATGTGAACAACGACAATTGAGGTTGTTAAGCACACGAACAATGGCAAATGAGATTCCTAAGCACAAGAACAAATGCAAATGAGGTTCATAAGCATAAGATCAAGGGGCAAAAGAGGATGTTAAGCACACGAACAACGCCAATTAAGGGTTATTCAGTACACAAATAAGGGTAATTGAGGTTCCTAAGCACAAGAACAATTGCAAATGAGGTTGATAAGCACAAGATCAAGTGCAAATTATGTTGCAAAGCGCCAGAACAACTGTAAATGATGTTGCTCAGTACAATAACAATGGCAAAAGGGGTTAAGAAACTTATGAACAACGACAAATGAGGTTGTTAAGTACACCAACAAGGGCAAATGAGGTTCCTAAAAACCAAAAAATATGCAAACGAGATTCATAAGCACAAGATCATGGGCAAAAGAGTTTGTTAAGCACATGAACAATGCCAATTGAGGTTGTTAAGCACATAAACAAGGGCAAATGAGGTTCCTAAGCACAATAACATATGCATATGAGGTTCATAAGCACAAGATCAATGGCAAAAGAGGTTGTTAAGCACACGAACAACGCCAATTGAGGTTGTTAAGCACACAAACAAGGGCAAATGAGATCCTAAGCCCACGAAAGCTGCAAATGAGCTTCATATACACAAGATCAATGGCAAATTATGTTGCAAAGTGCAAGAACAATGACAAATGAGGTTGTTAAGCACAAGGAACAAGTATAAATGATGTTGCTAAGCACAAGAACAAGGGCAAAAGAGGTTAAGAAGCAAGTAAACAACGACAATTGAGGTTGTTGAGCAAACGAACAAGGGCAAATGAGGTTCTTAAGCATAAGAACAAATACAAATGATGTTCATAACCACAAGATCAATGGCAAAAGATGTTGTTAAGCACACAAACAAGTGTAAATGATGTTGTTAAGCACAAGAACAAGGGCAAAAGAGGTTAAGAAGCTTCTGAACAACGACAATTGAGGTTGTTAAGCACACGAACAAGGACAAATGAGGTTCCTAAGCATAAGAACAAATGCAAATGAGGTTCATAAGCACATGATCATGGGCAAAAGAGGTTGTTAAGCACACGAACAACGCCAATTGTGGTTGTTAAGCACACAAACTAGGGCAAATGAGGTTCCTATCCATAGAAAAAATAGCAAATGAGGTTCAAAAGCACAAGATCATGGGCAAAAGAGGTTGTTAAGCACACGAACAACGCCAATTGAGGTTGTTAAGCACACAAACATGGGCAAATGAGGTTCCAAAGAACAAGAACAAGGGCAAAAGAGGTTAACAAGCATATGAACAACAACAATTGAGGTTCTTAAGCACAAGAACAAATGCAAATGATGTTCATAAGCACAAGATCATGGAAAAGAGGTTGTTAAGCACACGAACAATGCGAATTGATGTTGTTCAATACAATAACAAGAGCAAATGAGGTTCCTAAGCACAAGAACAACTGCAAGTGAGGTTCATAAGCACAAGATCATGGGCAAAAGAGGTTGTTAAGCACACGAACAACGCCAATTGAGGTTGTTAAGCACACAAACAAGGGCAAATGAGGTTCCCAAGCACAAGAACAAATGCAAATGAGGTTAATAAGTACAAGATCAAGGGCAAAAGAGATTGTGAAGCACACGAACAATGCCAATTGAGGTTATTCAATACACAATTAAGGGAAAAAAAGGATCGTAAGCACGAGAACAAATGCAATTTCGGTTCATAAGCACAAGATCAAGGGCAAACTATGTTTTAAAGCGCGAGAACAACGACAAATGAGGTTGTTAAGCACAAGAACAAGAGTAAATGATATTGTTAACCACAAGAACAAGGGCAAAAGAGGTGAAGAAGTTTTTGAACAAGGACAATTGAGGTTGTTAAGCACACCAACAATGACAAATGAGGTTCCTAAGCACAACAACAAATGCAAATGAGGTTCATAACCACAAGATCAATGGCAAAAGAGGTTGTTAAGGACACGAACAACGCCCATTGGTTCTGTTAAGCACACAAACAAAGGAAAATGAGGTTCCTTAGTACAAGAACAAGGGCAAAAGAGGTTAAGAAGCATATGAACAACGACAATTGAGGTTGTTAAGGACACGAACAACGGCAAATGATGTTCCTAAGCACAAGAACAAATGCAAATGATGTTCATAAGCACAAGATCATGGGCAAAGGAGGTTGTTAAGCACACGAACCACGCCAATTGAGGTTGTTAAGCACACAAACAATGGCAAATGAGGTTCATCAGCACAACAACAAATTCAAATTAAGTTCATAAGCACAATATCAAGGGGAAATTATGTTGCAAAGCGCAAGAACAACGACAAATGAGGTTGTTAAGCACAAGAACAAGTGTAAATGATGTTGTTAAGCACAAGAACAAGGGCAATAGAGGTTAAGAAGCTTCTGAACAACGACAATTGAGGTTGTTAAGGACACGAACAAAGACAAATGAGGTTCCTAAACACAAGAACAAATACAAATGCGGTTCATAAGCACAAGATCAATGGCAAAAGAGGTTGTTAAGGACACTAACAACGCCCATTGGTTTTTTTAAGCACATAAACAAGGGCAAATGAGGTTCCTAAGTACAAGAACAAGGGCAAAAGAGGTTAAGAAGTTTCTGAACAACGACAATTGAGATTGTTAAGCACACGAACAACGGCAAAATGATGTTCCTAAGCACAAGAACAAATGCAAATGAGGTTCATAAGCACAAGATCAATGGCAAAAGAGGTTGTCAAGGACACGAATAATACCCAATGGTTTTGTTAAGCATACAAACAAGGGCAAATGAGGTTCCTAAGTACAAGAACAAGGGCAAAAGAGGTTAAGAAGCATATGAACAACGACAATGGAGGTTGTTAAGTACACGAACAATGGCAAAAGACGTTCTTAAGCACAAGAACAAATGCAAATGATGTTCATAAGCACAACATCATGGACAAAAGAGGTTGTTAAGTACACGAACAACGCTAATTGAGGTTGTTAAGCACAACAACAAATTCAAATTAGGTTCATAAGCACAATATCAAGGGAAAATTATGTTGCAAAGCGCAAGAACAACTAAAAATGAGGTCGTTAAGCACAAGAACAAGTGTAAATGATGTTGCTAAGCACAAGAACAAGGGCAAAAGAGGTTAGGAACATGTAGAAAACGACAATTGAGGTTGTTAAGCACACGAACAAGGGCAAATGTGGTTCCCAAGCACAAGAACAAATGCAAATGAGGTTCATAAGCACAAGGCCATGGGTAAAATAGGTTGTTACGGACACGAACAACGCCAATTGATTATGTTAAGCACAGAAACATGGGCAAATAAGGTTCCTAAGCACCATAACAAGGGCAAAAGAGGTTAAGAAGCATATGAACAACGACAATTGAGGTTTTTAAGCACAAGAACAAATGTAAATGATGTTCATAAGCACAAGATCATGGGCAAAAGAGATTGTTAAGCACACGAACAACGCCAATTGAGGTTGTTAAGCACACAAACAATGGCAAATGAGGTTCCTAAGCACAACAACAAATGCATAGGTTCATCAGCACAAGATCAAGGGCAAATTATGTTTTAAAGCACAAGAACAATGACAAATGAGGTTGTTAAGCACAAGAACAAGTGTCAATGATGTTGCTAAGCACAAGAACAAGGGAAAAAGAGGTTAAGAAGCATGTAAACAAGGACAGTTGAGTTTGTTATGCACACGAACAAGTGGAAATGAGGTTCCTATACACAAGAACAAATGCAAATGAGGTTCATAAGTACAAGATCGCGGGCAAAAGAGGTTGTTAAGCACACGAACAACACCAATTGAGGATGTTAAGTACAAAAACAAGGGCAAATGAGGTTCCTAAGCACAAAAACAAATGCAAATGAGTTTCCTAAGCACAAGATCATGGGCAAAAGAGGTTGTTAAGCACACGAACAATGCCAATTGAGGTTGTTAAGCACACAAACAAGGGCAAATGAGGTTCCTAAGCACAAGAACAAATGCAAATGAGGTTCATAAACACAATATCAAGGTCAAAAGAGATAGTGAAGCACACGAACAATGCCAATTGAGGTTATTCAGTATACAAATAAGGGAAAAAAACGATCGTAAGCACGAGAACAAATGCAAATTCGGTTCATAAGCACAAAATCAAGGGCAAACTATGTTGCAAATGGCAAGAACAACGACAAATGAGGTTGTTAAGCATAAGAACAAGTGTAAATGATGTTGTTAAGCACAAGAACAAGGGCAAAAGAGATTAAGAAGCTTCTGAACAACGACAATTGAGGTTGTTAAGCGCACGAACAAAGACAAATGAGGTTCCTAAGCACAAGAACAAATACAAATGAGGTTCATAAGCAGAAGATCAATGGCAAAAGAGGTTGTTAAGGACACGAACAACGCCCAATGGTTTTGTTGAGCACACAAACAAGGGCAAATGAGGTTCCTAAGTACAAGAACAAGGGCAAAAGAGGTTAAGAAGCATATGAACAACGACAATGGAGGTTGTTAAGTACACGAACAACGGCAAAAGATGTTCCTAAGCACAAGAACAAAAGCAAATGATGTTCATAAGCACAAAATCATGGACAAAAGAGGTTGTTAAGTACACGAACAACGCTAATTGAGGTTGTTAAGCACAACAACAAATGCAAATTAGGTTCATAAGCACAATATCAAGGGAAAATTATGTTGCAAAGCACAAGAACAACGAAAAATGAGGTCGTTAAGCACAAGAACAAGTGTAAATGATGTGGCTAAGCACAAGAACAAGGGCAAAAGAGGTTAGGAACATGTAGAAAACGACAATTGAGGTTGTTAAGCACACGAACAAGGGCAAAAGAGGTTAAGAAGCATATGAACAACAAGAATTGAGGTTCTTAAGCACAAGAACAAATGTAAATGATGTTCATAAGCACAAGATCATGGGCTAAAGAGATTGTTAACCACACGAACAACGCCAATTGAGGTTGTTAAGCACACAAACAAGGGCAAATGAGGTTCCTAAGCACAACAACAAATGCAAATTAGGTTCATCAGCACAAGATCAAGGGCAAATTATGTTTTAAAGCACAAGAACGACAAATGAGGTTGTTAAGCACAAGAACAAGTGTAAATGATGTTGGTAAGCACAAGAATAAGGGAAAAAGAGGTTAAGAAGCATGTAAACAACGACAATTGGGGTTATTAAGCACACGAACAAGTAGAAATGAGGTTCCTATGCACAAGAACAAAATGCAAATGAGGTTCATAAGCACAAGGTAAAGGGTAAAAGAGGTTGTTATGGACAGGAACAATGCCAATTGATTATGTTAAGCACAGAAACATGGGAAAATAAGGTTCCTAAGCACAAGAACAAGGGCAAAAGAGGTTGAGAGGCATATGAACAACGACAATTGAGGTTCTTAAGTACAAGAACAAATGTAAATGATGTTCATAAGAACAAGATCATGGACAAAAGAGATTGTTAAGCACACGAACAATGCTAATTGAGGTTGTTAAGCACACAAACAAGGGCAAATGAGGTTCCTAAGCACAACAACAAATGCAAATTAGGTTCATCAGCACAAGATCAAGGGCAAATTATGTTTTAAAGCGCAAGAACAATGACAAATGAGGTTTTTAAGCACAAGAACAAGTGTAAATGATGTTGCTAAGCACAATAACAAGGTAAAACGAGGTGAAGAAGCATGTAAACAACGACAATTGAGGTTCCTATACACAAGAACAAATGCAAATGAGGTTCATAAGTACAAGATCGAGGGCAAAAGAGGTTGTTAAGCACACGAACAACGCCAATTGAGGATATTAAGTACAAAAACAAGGGCAAATGAGGTTCCTAAGCACAACAACAAATGCAAATGAGTTCCCTAAGCACAAGATCATGGGCAAAAGAGGTTGTTAAGCACACGAACAACACCAATTGAGGTTATTGGGCACACAAACAAGGTCAAATGATATTCCGAAGCCCATGGAGAAAAGCAAATGAGCTTCATAAGCACAAGATCAAGGGCAAATTATGTTGCAAAGCGCATGAACAACGACAAATGAGGTTGTTAAGCACAAGACAAGTGTAAATGATGTTGCTAAGCACAAGAACAAGGGCAAAAGATGATAAGAAGCTTCTGAACAACGACAATTGAGGGTGTTAAGCACACGAACAAGGACAAATGAGGTTCCTAAGCACAAGAACAAATGTAAATGAGGTTCATAAGCACAAGATCAATGGCAATAGAGGTTGTCAAGGACACGAACAACGCCAATTGAGGTTGTTAAGCACACAAACAAGGGCAAATGAGGTTTGTAAGCACAACAACAAATGTAAATTAGGTTCATAAGCACAATATCAAGGGGAAATTTTGTTGCAAAGCGCAAGAACAACGAAAAATGAGGTTGTTAAGCACAAGAACAAGTGTAAATGATGTTGCTAAGCACAAGAACAAGGGCAAAAGAGGTTAGGAATATGTAGAAAACGACAATTGAGGTTGTTAAGCACACGAACAATGGCATATGAGCTTCCTAAGCACAAGAACAATTGCAAATGAGGTTCATAAGCACAAGGTCATGGGTAAAAGAGGTTGTTATGGACACGTACAACGCCAATTGATTGTGTTAAGCACACAAACAAGGGTAAATAAGGTTCTTAAGCACAAGAACAAGGAGAAAAAAGTTTAAAAAGCATATGAACAACAACAATTGAGGTTTTTAAGCAAAAGAACAAATGCAAATGATGTTCATAAGCACAAGATCATGGAAAGGAGGTTGTTAAGTGTTCGCACCAGAAATGCACTCCCAAGTTTCAATACAGCGAGCTGTACCTTTTAAAACTCGAGTTCTACCTCTGGTCGGGACTGCCAGTGCACAGTACCTACCGTTGGTATAGTCGGGTATCGTATCCACAGGGACGGAATAAAACGACCGGACTCTACTTAAATCTACTAAAATTCTAGAAGTGAAGAGAAGTTGGTTTGTTGGTTTCTAACAGTTCTACTGATTGAAATGATGGTTAAAAACACTGGAAAGAAGATTAACAGTTTGTTTTCAAATTATAAAAAGGGTTTCCAGGGTTTCAGACTTCGTATCTGTCTGGCCCCAGGGTATATGGCCCGTATAAAATACTATACGGTCCGTATAGGCCCCCGAGTGAATACTGCAGCTACTGTTTCTGTGTTGGTGCTTTTAGGTAGGGTTTCCATCGACCAGGTCTAAGTTCCTCACCTCAGCGTTCGCAATTTTGGCTTAGAACCCGATTTACCGGACTCAACTACTCCCCTCTTAGATGCGTTAACCCTCAACTTTCGTAATTTTGGACTAAGTTATCTAAGTCACTTGTTGGTTTACTAAAGGTATCCAAGGACTTTCGCATCGAGGAAAGTTTCCCTTTCAGTACTCCTTGATCCGTAGATCTACCTCATATACTTGGTTCAGTTTGATTAAGTATCATCGACTTGGCTCCTAACAATTAGACGTGCGCATTCATCTAACGGGATGACTAATCAAACTCAAGCAAGCAAAAACCAAGCAATTAAAATACTACACAACAAGATGAAAACTAAGCATTCAACACATAATCAAGTAGCATACAAGTAAAACCAAACGTCAACTACATCTTAACCCTAGAAACAGTAAAATTAGCTACTCATGTTCTCAAAAGAAAGCACAATAAAAGTTATGAAGGAGTTCATAGAAAAACTATAGAAAATCTGAAGATCCGTTGCAAAACTTCTTCTTCTTCTTCTCCCAGTTGTTTCTTCTCTCCTCAGCACCAGGAATGAGTCCAGAGATCCTTTCTAATCTGGAATAATCCGCCTTAATGCCCCAAATCGCGTATTGAAAGCCTTCCTTTTCAGTCCCCCTAGCTGTCTCTGTTTCCAATTCCAGCCTGGGTTTCCGAAATAGCTTGTACGGTCCGTATGAAAATCCTATACGGGACCGTATACCTGTGCTTTGCCTTGGAGAATTGTTGCCTCTAATATGGAACCTTCTGTGGTTTTGGGCTGATCTTGTACGGGCCGTATGGACACCTATACGGGCCGTATGGAGAGATGTCAGACCCAGAATTTCACCTGTTTCCTGCAAAACAACAAACAAAACACAGCAGTACCACATTCTAATGATAATTAAGTAAAAAGGTCCATATTTGTAGGCTTTAAAGCACAAGTTTTGGAGGTATCATTAAGCACACAAATGACGCCAATTGAGGATGTTCAATACACTAACAAAAGCAAATGAGGTTCCTAGGCACTAGAACAAATGCAAATGAGGTTCATAATCACAAGATCATGGGCAAAAGAGGTTGCCAAGCACACGAACAACGCCAATTGAGGTTGTTAAACACACAAACATAGGAAAATGAGGTTCCTAAGCACAACAACAAATGCAAATGAGTTTCATAAACACAACATCATGCGCAAAAGAGGTTGTTAGGCACATAAACATCGCCAACTGAGGTTGTTAAGCACACAAATAATGGCAAATGAGGTTTCTAAGCACAAGAACAAATGCAAATGAGGTTTATAAACATAAGATCAAGTGCAAAAGAGATTGTCAAGCACACGAACAATGCCGATTGAGGTTATTCAGTACACAATTAAGGGAAAAAAAAGGATCGTAAGCACGCGAACAAATGCAAATTCGGTTCATAAGCACAAGATCAAGGGCAAACTATGTTTTAAAGCGCAAGAACAACGACAAATGAGGTTGTTAAGCACAAGAACAAGAGTAAATGATGCTGTTAAGCACAAGAACAAGGGCAAAAGAGGTTAAGAAGCTTCTGAACAACAACAATTGAGGTTGTTAAGCACACCAACAAGGACAAATTAGGTTCCTAAGCACAAGAACAAATGCAAATAAGGTTCATAACCACAACATCAATGGCAAAAGAGGTTGTTAAGGACACGAACAACGCCCATTGGTTCTGTTAACCACACAAACAAAGGAAAATGAGGTTCTTTAGTACAAGAACAAGGACAAAAGAGGGTAAGAAGCATATGAACAACGACAATTGAGGTTGTTAAGGACACGAACAACGGCAAATGATGTTCCTAAGCACAAGAACAAATGCAAATGATGTTCATAAGCACAAGATCATGGGCAACAGAGGTTGTTAAGCACACGAACAACGCCGATTGAGGTTGTTAAGCACACAAACAATGGCAAATGAGGTTCGTCAGCACAACAACAAATGCAAATTAGGTTCATAAGCACAATATCAAGGGCAAATTATGTTGCAAAGCGCAAGAATAACGAAAAATGAGGTTTTTAAGCATAAGAACAAGTGTAAATGATGTTGCTAAGCACAAGAACAAGGGCGAAAGAGGTTAGGAACATGTAGAAAACGACAAATGAGGTTGCTAAGCACACGAACAAGGGTAAATGAGGTTCATAAGCACAAGGTCATGGGTAAAAGAGGTTGTTATGGATACGAACAAGGGCAAAAGAGGTTAAGAAGCATATGAAGAACGACAATTGACGTTCTTAAGCACAAGAACAAATGCAAATGATGTTCATAAGCACAAGATCATGGGCAAAAGAGGTTATTAAGCACACGAACAACGCCAATTGAGGTTGTTCAGCACACAAACAAGCGCAAATGAGGTTCCTAAGCACAATAACAAATGCAAACTAGATCAAGGGCAAATTATATTGCAAAGCACAAGAATAATGACAAATGAGATTGTTAAGCACAAGAACAAGTGTAAATGATATTGCTAACCACAAGAACAAGGGCAAAAGAGGTTAAGAAGCATGTAAACAATGACAATTGAGGTTGTTAAGCACACGAACAAGTTGAAATGAGGTTCCTATGCACAAGAACAAATGCAAATGACGTTCATAACTACAAGATCGAGGGCAAAAGAGGATGTTAAGCACACGAACAACGCCAGTTGAGGATGTTAAGTAGAAAAACAAGGGCAAATGAGGTTCCTATGCACAACAACAAATGCAAATGAGTTTCCTAAGTACAAGATCATGGACAAAAGAGGTTGTTAAGCACACGAACAACGACAATTGAGGTTATTAAGCACACAAACAAGGGAAAATAAGATTCCTAAGGCCTACGACAAATGCAAATGAGCTTCATAAGCACAAGATCAAGGGCAAATTATGTTGCGAAGCGCAAGAACAACGACAAATGAGGTTGTTAAGCACAAGAACAACAGTAAATGATGTTGTTAAGCACAAGAACAAGGACAAAAGAGGATAAGAAGCTTCTGAACAACGACAATTGAGGTTGTTCAGCACACGAACAAGGACAAATGAGGTTCCTAAGCACAAGAACAAATGCAAATGAGGTTCATAAGCACAAGATCAGTGGCAAAAGAGGTTGTTAAGGACACGAACAACGCCCATTGGTTTTGTTAAGTAAACAAACAAGCGCAAATGAGGTTCCTAAGTACAAGAACAAGGGTCAAAGAGGTTAAGAAGCATATGAACAATGACAATTGAGATTGTTAAGCACAGGAACAATGGCAAATGATGTGCCTAAGCATAAGAACAAATGGAAATGATGTTCATAAGCATAAGATCCTGGGCAAAAGAAGTTGTTAAGCACACAAACAATGCCAACTAAGGTAGTTAAGCACACAAACAAGGGCAAACGAGAATCCTAAGCCGAAAGACAAATGCAAATGAGCTTCATAAGCACAAGATCAATGGCAAATTATATTGGAAAGATCAAGAACAACGACAAATGAGGTTGTTAAGCACAAGAATAAGT
Source organism: Carex cristatella (assembly GCA_024447775.1). Lineage (NCBI taxonomy): Eukaryota > Viridiplantae > Streptophyta > Magnoliopsida > Poales > Cyperaceae > Carex > Carex cristatella. The sequence continues at coordinate 3,948,439 of JAJHPF010000002.1, forward strand.
GTAAATCATGTTGCTAAGTACAAGAACACGGTCAAAAGAGGTTAAAAAGCATGTAAACAATGACAATTGAGGTTGTTAAGGACACGAACAACGACAAATGAGGTTCCTAAGCACAAGAACAAATGCAAATGAGGTTCATAAGCATAAGATCAAGGGCAAAGGGGGTTGTTAAGCACACGAACAATGCCAATTGAGGGTATTCAGTACACAAATAAGGGTACATGAGGTTCATAAGCACGAGAACAATTACGAATGATGTTGATAAGCATAAGATCAAGTGCAAATTCTGTTGCAAAACGCAAGAACAACTGTAAATAATGTTGCTCAGCACAATAACATGGGCAAAAGGGGTTAAGAAACAAATGAAAAACGACAAATGAGGTTGTTAAGCACACCAACAATGGCAAATGAGGTTCCAAAACACCAAAAAATATGCATATGAGGTTCATAAGTACAAGATCATGGGTAAAAGAATTTGTTAAATACACGAACAACGCCAATTCATTCTATCAAGCACACAAACAAGGACAAATGAGGTTCCTAAGCACAATAATAACGGCAAAAGAGGTTAAGATGCATATGAACAACGACAATTGAGGTTGTTAAGCACACGAACAACGGCAAATTACGTTCCTAAGCACAAGAACAAATGCAAATGATGTTCATAAGGACAAGATCATGGGCAAAAGAGCTTGTTAAGCACACGAACAACGTCAATTGAGGTTGTTAAGCACACAAACAAGGGCAAATGAGATTCGTCAGCACAACAACAAATGCAAATTAGGTTCATCAGCACAATATCAAGGGAAAATTTTGTTGCAATGCGCAAGCACAACGAAAAATGAGGTTGCTAAGCACAAGAACAAGTGTAAATGATGTTGCTAAGCACAAGAACAAGGGCAAAAGAGGTTATGTACATGTAAAAAACGACAATTGAGGTTGTTAAGCACACGAACAAGGGCAAATGTGGTTCCCAAGCACAAGAACAAATGCAAATGAGGTTCATAAGCACAAGGCCATGGGTAAAATAGGTTGTTATGGACACGAACAACGCCAATTGATTATGTTAAGCACACAAACAAGGCCAAATAAGGTTACTAAGCACAAGAACAAGGGCAAAAGAGGTTAAGAAGCATATGAACAACGACAATTGAGGTTGTTAAGCATAAGAACAAATGCAAATGATGTTCATAAGCACAAGATCACGGGCAAAAGATGTTATTAACCACACGAACAACGCCAATTGATGTTGTTAAGTGCAAAAACAAAGGCAAATGAGGTTCCTAAGCACAACAACAAATGCAAACTAGGTTCATCAGCACAAGATCCAGGGCAAATTATGTTGTAAAGCGCAAGAACAATGACTAATGCGGTTGTTAAGCACAAGAACAAGTGTAAATGATGTTGCTAACAACAAGAACAAGGACAAAAGAGGTTAAGAAGCATGTAAACAACGACAATTGAGTTTGTTAAGCACACGAACAAGTAGAAATGAGGTTCCTATGCACAAGAACAAATGCAAATGAGGTTCATAAGTACAAGATCGAGGGAAAAAGAGGTTGTTAAGCACACGAACAACGCCAATTGAGGATGTTAAGTACAAAAACAAGGGCAAATGAGGTTCCTAAGCACAACAACAAATGCAAATGAGTTTCCTAAGTACAAGATCGTGGGCAAAAGAGGTTGTTAAGCACAAGAACAACGCCAATTGAGGTTATTAAGCACACAAACAAGGGCAAATAAGATTCCTAAGCCCTAGGACAAATGCAAATGAGCTTCATAAGCACAAGATCAAGGGCAAATTATGTTGCAATGCGCAAGAACAACGATAAATTAGGATGTTAAGCACAAGAACAAGTGTAAATGATGTTGTTAAGCACAGGAACAAGGGTAAAAGAGGATAAGAAGCTTCTGAACAATGACAATTGAGGTTGTTAACCACATGAACAAGAACAAATGAGGTTTCTTACCACAAGAACAAATGCAAATGAGGTTCATAATAACAAGATCAATGGCAAAAGAGGTTGTTAAGGACACGAAGAATGCCCATTGGTTTTGTTAAGTAAACAAACAAGGGCAAATGAGGTTCCTAAGTCCAAGAACAAGGGCAAAAGAGGCTAAGAAGCACATGAACAACGACAATTGAGGTTGTTAAGCACTCGAACAATATCAAATGATGTGCCTAAGCACAAGAACAAATGCAAATGATGTTAATAAGCATAAGATCATGGGCAAAAGAGGTTGTTAAGAACACGAACAATGCCAATTGAGATTGTTCAGCACACAAACAAGGGCAAATGAGATTCCTAAGCCCAAGGACAAATGCAAATGAGCTTCATAAGCAGAAGATCAATGGCAAATTATATTGCAAAGATCAAGAACAACGACAAATGAAGTTGTTAAGCACAAGAACAAGTGTAAATGATGTTCCTAAGTACAAGAACACGGTCAAAAGAGGTTAGGAAGCATGTGAACAACGACAATTGAGGTTGTTAAGGACACGAACAACGACAAATGAGGTTCCTAAGCACAAGAACAAATGCAAATGAGGTTCATAAGCATAAGATCAAGGGCAAAGGGGGTTGTTAAGCACACGAACAATGCCAATTGAGGGTATTCAGTACACAAATTAGGGTACATGAGGTTCCTAAGCACGATAACAATTGCGAATGAGGTTGATAAGCATAAGATCAAGTGCAAATTATGTTGCAAAATGCAAGAACAACTGTGAATGATGTTGCTCAGCACAATAATAATGGGTTATGAAACATATGAAAAACGACAAATGAGGTTGTTAAGCACACCAACAATGGCAAATGAGGTTCCAAAACACCAAAAAAATATGCATATGAGGTTCATAAGCACAAGATCATGGGTAAAAGAGGTTGTTAAATACACGAACAACGCCAATTCATTCTATCAAGCACACAAACAAGGACAAATGAGGTTCCTAAGCACAATAAGAAGGGCAACGGAGGATAAGATGCATATGACCAACGACAATTGAGGTTGTTAAGCACACGAACAACAGCAAATTAGGTTCCTAAGCACAAGAACAAATGCAAATTATGTTCATAAGGACAAGCTCATGGGCAAAAGAGGTTGTTAAGCACACGAACAACGCCAATTGAGGTTGTTAAGCATACAAAAAAAGGAAAATGTGATTCGTCAGCACAACAACAAATGCAAATTAGGTTCATCAGCACAATATCAAGGGGAAATTTTGTTGCAAAGCGCAAGCACAACGAAAAATGAGGTTGTTAAGCAGAAGAACAAGTGTAAATGATGTTGCTAAGCACAAGAACAAGGGCAAAAGAGGTTAGGTACATGTAAAAAACGACAATTGAGGTTGTTAAGCACACGAACAAGGGCAAATGAGGTTCCGAAGCACAAGAACAAATGCAAATGAGGTTCATAAGCACAAGGCCATGGGTAAAAGAGGTTGTTATGGACACAAACAACGCCAATTGATTATGTTAAGCACACAAACAAGGCCAAATAAGGTTACTAAGCAGAAGAACAAGGGCAAAAGAGGTTAAGAAGCATATGAACAACAACAATTGAGGTTCTTAAGCATAAGAACAAATGCAAATGATGTTCATAAGCACAAGATCATGGGTAAAAGATGTTATTGAGCACACGAACAACGCCAATTGATGTTGTTAAGCGCAGAAACAAGGGCAAATGAGGTTCCTAAGCACAACAACAAATGCAAACTAGGTTCATCAGCACAAGATCAAGGGCAATTTATGTTGCAAAGCGCAAGAACAATGACAAATGAGGTTGTTAAGCACAAGAACAAGTGTAAATGATGTTGCTAACCACAAGAACAAGGGCAAAAGAGGTTAAGAAGCATGTAAACAACGACAATTGAGGTTGGTAAGCACACGAACAAGTAGAAATGAGGTTCCTATGCACAAGAACAAATGCAAATGAGGTTCATAAGTACAAGATCGAGGGCAAAAGAGGTTGTTAAGCACACGAACAACGCCAATGGAGGATGTTAAGTACAAAAACAAGGTCAAATGAGGTTCCTAAGCACAACAACAAATGCAAATGAGTTTCGTAAGTACAAGATCGTGGGCAAAAGAGGTTGTTAAGCACACGAACAACGCCAATTGAGGTTATTATGCACACAAACAAAGGCAAATAAGATTCCTAAGCCCTAGGAGAAATGCAAATGAGCTTCATAAGCACAAGATCAAGGGCAAATTATGTTGCAAAGCGCAAGAACAACGACAAATTAGGATGTTAAGCACAAGAACAAGTGTAAATGATGTTGTTAAGCACAGGAACAAGGGTAAAAGAGGATAAGAAGCTTCTGAACAATGACAATTGAGGTTCTTAAGCACACAAACAAGAACAAATGAGGTTTCTTACCACAAGAACAAATGCAAATGAGTTTCATAAGAACAAGATCAATGGCAAAAGAGGTTGTTAAGGACACGAAGAATGCCCATTGGTTTTGTTAAGTAAACAAACAAGGGCAAATGAGGTTCCCTAGTCCAAGAACAAGGCCAAAAGAGGTTAAGAAGCACATGAACAACGACAATTGAGGTTGTTAAGCACTCGAACAATATCAAATGATGTGCCTAAGCACAAGAACAAATGCAAATGATGTTAATAAGCATAAGATCATGGGCAAAAGAGGTTGTTAAGAACACGAACAATGCCAATTGAGATTGTTCAGCACACAAACAAGGGCAAATGAGATTCCTGAGCCCAAGGACAAATGCAAATGAGCTTCATAAGCAGAAGATCAATGGCAAATTATATTGCAAAGATCAAGAACAACGACAAATGAAGTTGTTAAGCACAAGAACAAGTGTAAATGATGTTCCTAAGTACAAGAACACGGTCAAAAGAGGTTAAGAAACATGTGAACAACGACAATTGAGGTTGTTAAGGACACGAACAATGACAAATGAGGTTCCTAAGCACAAGAACAAATGCAAATGACGTTCATAAGCATAAGATCAAGGGCAAAAGGGGTTGTTAAGCACACGAACAATGCCAATTGAAGTTATTCAGTACACAAATAAGACTACATGAGGTTCCTAAGCACGAGAACAATTGCGAATGAGGTTGATAAGCACAAGATCAAGTGCAAATTATGTTGCAAAACACAAGAACAACTGTAAATGATGTTGCTCAGCACAATAACATGGGCAAAAGGGGTTAAGAAACATATGAACAACGACAAATGAGGTTCTTAAGCATACCAACAATGTCAAATGAAGTTCCTAAACACCAAAAAATATGAATATGAGGTTCATAAGCACAAGATCATGGGTAAAAGAGGTTGTTAAGGACACGAACAACGCCAATTGATTTCATCAAGCACACAAACAAGGACAAATGAGGTTCCTAAGCACAATATCAAGGGCAAAAGAGGTTAAGAAGCATATGAACAACGATAATTGAGGTTGTTAAGCACACGAACAACGACAAATTAGGTTCCTAACCACAACAAGAAATGCAAATGATGTTCATAAGGACAAGATCATGGGCAAAAGAGGTTGTTAAGTACACGAACAACGCGAATTGAGGTTGTTTAAAACACTAACAAGAGCAAATGATGTTCCTAAGCACTAGAACAAATGCAAATGAGGTTCCTAAGCACTAGAACAAATGCAAATGAGGTTCCTAAGCACTAGAACAAGGGCAAAAGAGGTTAAGAAGCATATGAACAACGACAATTGAGGTTCTTAAGCACAAGAACAAATACAAATGATGTTCATAAGCACAAGATCATGGAAAAGAGGTTGTTCAGCACACGAACAACGGGAATTGAGGTTGTTCAATACACTAACAAAAGCAAATGAGGTTCCTAAGCACTAAAACAAATGCAAATGAGGTTCATAAGCACAAGATCATCGGCAAAAGAGGTTGCTAACCACACGAACAATGCTAATTGAGGTTGTTAAGCAGACAAACATGGGCAAATGAGATTCCTATGCACAACAACAAATGCAAATGACGTTCATACGCACAAGATCATGCGCAAAAGAGGTTGTTAAACACACATACATCGCCAATTGATGTTGTTAAGCACACAAACAAGGGAAAATGAGATTCCTAAGCACAATGACAAATGCAAATGAGCATCATAAGCACAAGATCAAGGGCAAATTATGTTGCAAAGCGCAAGAACAACGACAAATGAGGTTGTTAAGAACTAGAACAAGTGTAAATGATGTTGATAAGCACAAGAACAAGGGCAAAAGAGGTTAAGAAGCATGTGAACAACGACAATTGAAACGTAAGCAGACGAACAAGGACAAATGAGGTTCCTAAGTACAAGAACAAATGCAAATGAGGTTCATAAGCACAAGATCAAGGACAAAAGAGGTTGTTAAGCACACGAACAATGCCAATTGAGGTTGTTCAGTACACAAATAAGGGCAAATGAGGTTGCTAAGCACGTGAACAATTGAAAATGAGGTTGATAAGAATAAGATCAAGTGCAAATTATGTTGCAAAGTGCAAGAACGACTGTAAATGATGTTGCTCAGCACAATTACAAGAGCAAAAGGGGTTAAGAAACATATGAACAACGACAAATGAGGTTGTTAAGCACACCAACAAAAACAAATGAGGTTCCTAAATACCAAAAAATTTGCAAATGAGGTTCATAAGCACAAGATCATGGGCAAAAGCGGTTGTTAAGCACACAAACTATGCTAATTAAGGTTATTCAGTGCACAAACAAGGGCAAATGAGGTTCCTAAGCACCATAACAAATGTAAATGAGATTCATAAGCACAAGATCAAGAGCAAATTTTGTTGCAAAACGCAAGAACAACGACAAATGAGGTTGTTAAGCACAAGAACAAGAGTAAATGATGTTGCTAAGCACAATAACAAAGGCAAAAGAGGTTAAGAAGCATATGAACAACGACAATTGAGATTGTTAAGCACACGAACAAGAACAAATGAGGTTCCTAGGCACAAGAACAAATGCAAAAGAGGTTCATAAGCACAAGATCAAGGGCAAAAGAGGTTGTTAAGCATAGAAACATCGCCAATTGAGGTTGTTAAGCACACAAAGAAGGACAAATGAGTTTCCTAAGCACAAGAACAAATGCAAATAAGGTTCATAAGCACAAGATCAAGGGCAAAAGAGGTTGTTAAGCACACGAACAACGCCAATTGAAGTTGTTTAGCACACAAACAAGGGCAAATGAGGTTCCTAAGCACAAGAACAAATCCAAATGAGGTTCATAAGCACAAGATCATGGATAAAAGAGGTTGTTAAGGACACAAACAACGCCAATTGAATTAGTTAAGCACATAAAGAAGGGCAAATGAGGTTCCTAAGCACAAGATCAAATGCAAATGTGGTTCGTAAGCACAAGATCACGGGCAAAAGAGGTTGTTAAGCACACGAACAACACCAATTGAGGTTGTTAAGCACATAAACAAGGGCAAATGTGGTTCGTAAGCACAAGGACAAATGCAAATGATTATTTTAAGCACAAGATCAAGGGTAAATTATATTGCAAAGTGCAAGAACAACGACAAATGATGTTGTTAAGCATAAGAACAAGTGTAAATGATGTTGCTAAGCACAAGAACAAGGGCAAAAGAGGTTAAGAAGTATGTGAACAACGATAATGGAGGTTGGTAAGCAGACGAACAAGTACAAATGAGGTTCCTATGCACAAGAACAAATGCAAATGAGGTTCATAAGCACAAGATCAAGGGCAAAAGAGGTTGTTAAGCACACAAACAACGTCAATTGTGGATGTTAAGCACAAAAACAAGAGCAAATGAGGTTCCTAAGCACAAGAACAAATGCAAATGAGGTTCATAAGCACAAGATCAAGGACAAAAGAAGCACACGAACAACGCCAATTGAGGTTGTTCAGTACACAAATATAGGCAAATGAGGTTCCTAAACACAAGAAGTAATGCAAATGAGGTTCATAAGCACAAGATCAAGGGCAAATTATGTTGCAAAGCGCAAGAATAACGACAAATGAGGTTGTTAAGCACAAGAACAACTGTAAATGATGTTGCTCAGTACAAAAACAAGGGCAAAAAGGGTTAATAAACATATGAAGAATGACAAATGAGGTTGTTAAGCAAACCAACAAGGGCAAATGAGGTTCCTAAGCACAAAAACAAAATCGAATGAGATTCATAAGCACAAGATCAAGGGCAACTTCAATATTTCAAATTCTCAGAACTAGAAAAAGCCATTGTTGCTTGTGCACCTCAACTTCAATATTTACAATCAAACTCAAGGTTATTCAACCAATACACAAACTCTTAAAGTGATCCTTTGAGATCAACATTTTTCCTTTGAGCCTTAGTTGCTCATTTTGTTATTTTTTAGCCTTTAGTGCTTGTGAACCAATTATGTGCTCGGACCGTGTGACTTCCCAGAAGCTTGTAAGGACTCACCAGTTTCAACTTGTACTTCCTTTTTCATTGGGTAAAGAAAGGCATGCCATCTCAAAGATCGCAAGCCCCGGAGACGTAGACGTTAGTGCCGAACTCCGTAAATAACTCTTGTATCAAGTGTCTCTAAACTCTAATCTTTATTTTATTATTTTATATTTTAGTTTAGAACAAAGTTATTCAAGTTTTCGTCAAGAATAACTCCAAGACACGTTAAGAACTTATAACCTTAGATTAAATATTTAAAAGAGCCCTATTCACCCCTCTGTGAGTGCCTTTGGAACCAACATTTATATACCACATGAAAAATTTCACTTTGTTGAACTACAAAGAATTGGAAATCTAAGAAAAGAGCAGGGGATGGGGAGTAGAGTAGCCATGGATATCAATATTTTTTGGTTACGATTTTAGAACCACTTTCTTAAGACTTCTTTTTCCCATATTTTTAAACTTGTCCATATTTTTAAGGAGCCATTCTATATGACTTAAGAATTTGAGGCTCCTTAAGAAAACTAAGCATGCACTTTGTTAACTTTTTGTTACCGGACACTTCTTCCTTAGTGGGGCTTAAAATTTAATCCAACCAACACAATTTAAATATTATACAATTTAAGAGCAACCAACATGCATAGATGGGCTTTTCTATGAATTCGTATCCGGTGTAGTACCGCAAAAGGGAATCTCTTAGAATGATTCCCTTTTGAGTTGATCCGGACCGTTCTTTTAACTTGGCACAAATCTTAAAGCCCAAAAATACTGCCCCTCTATTTTCCCCCGAATCTCAAACCGGTTGAGATTTAATCTCAAACCGTAAAGTGATGTGCATCATCTGTAGTAATAGAGAGGATACGGATCCCTTTTCTATGCCCAACAAGGGTTTTAATTGCCAAATTTATATATACCTCGACAGTCAATATATGCATTTCAATATATGAATCCATTAAAAAATAATAATTTATTCTTATAAAACAGTAAATATATAGAATAAAATAGGAAATACAAATTTAATAGTAAAGCTTTGAAGTGTTGTCGGTTATATATTATTCAAACTAGCATTCCATAATTTCATCAAAATTGATATGCATTGTCAAGATGAATTCAGCCGAAGTCCAATGTGTAGCTTATAAGCTCCTACAAAACAGGAGCATTAATTTTAAAATTAAGATGTGGCATTCTTTTATTGTTGTCCTTTTGCATGGAATATGTTTCTTTAATTAATTAAGATGCATTAATTGTCTAATTAAAGTGAGAAAAGGAGGGGAGAGAGAGAATCCAAATGTCCCATATATCTTCAAGCAATACCAATTTCATTTGCTTTTACCTTGGAATATAATAATGCCTTTGCTTGTCAAGTAGGTTAGGGACATGCAGTTGAAATTATTCCAAATTTATCTTATATATAAGAGTGACCTCATAGCCTAATATAATATATATCTCCACTTGCAATATATAACATCAATTATATATATTTTCAGAAAAGCTTGAGCTTGATTGTTTGTGGATTCAGATCATAGTAGATTGATCAGTTTTCACTTCAAACTAAGCAACAAATAGTTATCTAATTAATCCGATTGGAGAAAGAGCCATAAAGACGAAGATAGGCGTCCTCTCCTCTTTGGTAGTTCTCTCAACATATTCTATCTAATTCTAAACATTTTTTATTTAATACTAATTTTTATTTCTCCAAATCGTGATTGGGTGAGATTCAGATCTTAGTTGATCATAGATGTGTTTTTCAATATAGTTGTGTTGGGAGAATTGTTACTCTATTTGTAATATTTAGTTTGTGTTAGACTTGTGTAGATCATCTAATTAAGACTGATTAATGATGTGACTTGTACGTAGTTTTTAGTAGTAGGCAGAGTGCCTCATCATGTAACAATTTTTATATATCTACGGTCCAATATTCTTTATCTCAAGGGCATAAATATTGTATTTAGTCAAATGGCAGTCGATAATTTTCAGACTAAATTAAATATTTAATAAAACAATTTAGGCAAAATGAAAAGTAGTATTAACATTTATAAGTTGTATTTTACATAGTAAAATGTGGCTGAAGTTTAAGTTCATCTATAAAAGGAAGGTGTGTGTGTATCTCATTGTCTGATTAATTATATATATGATCTGGTCAAATTTAAGTGGGAATTATCTAGAAGTTTTATTTTCAGTGTTTGTTATTTTACCTAAGATATTGTCAATTAATGGAACTTTTTTATATGTTTACTCGATCCATATCGTATTTGATAAAACATGTATGATTGAGTTAGAATTGTTTTTCTTAATTTAACAAGTATGGTTAAGGTTAGAAACTTTTTTGTTATCTTAGTGGGTAATTGGTAAAATCAAATTATATATGATAAGATTTTATTTGTACGTATTACTATATAAGTTTTATTATTATTATTATTATTACATAGATTTTACAACATTATGTATAATATTTTTGTAGTAAATTATGATAAAATTAATTTGTCTAACAATTTATATCGTGTTATATATATAATATATACATCATTTTATTTAATAAAAAGTTTATAGTAAAAAATAATAATTTTTATATTTAATATAAATATTTATTTGATATAAATTTTAGTTAAATTATATAAGTTATCAATTTATTTGGTAGTTATCTGTTACTCGTTTCGTTATTAGATACCTTAACGGATAATGTCCTATATAAGGGTAGGACATGTGTAAGTTAATACTTAATGGATAAGGAAAATGGCATCCGTAAGACTTATTTTATATGGGTATGAACAGGGGTGTATTTAGAATTTTCGTCCGGGGTAAAAAAATATCAAATTGAGTTTAAATAGCTAATTATAATCAGATTTAAAGTCATTAACTAATTAGGTACTCGATAAAAAATAATGCTTTAATTTATATTAATATTTTTCCAATACTCTGACTTGTAATTTTTGATGTAACTTATAATTCTAATTATCAATCATAATTTATGAAATTAATTTTAATTTTAATCCTAAATTTAACACGAATTATAATTCAAACATCCAGAGGGGCAAAATAATTTTCAGAAAGGGGTAAAATCGATCAAAACGTCCCGTATCCACTAAAACTCAAAATCCAGGAAGGGCAGCTGCCCCCGGATCTACATGGGTCCACCCTGGTATGAAAATGCCCTCATCGATCCGTAGTTTTACCCATTTGACACCCCTAGTTTTACTTTGATCAGTTTTCACATGAAAGCAACAAATTATCTAATTAATGAAACCTGAACTTTTGATTAACCTCGATATTGTTTTTCCATGCTTCTTCGATTAACATATGTACGCATTCAATATTTAATCATGTTTTGCACATTAATTATTTCAGAACAACTTGTTTGTGGATTAATCGAGAAGAGGGTCAGAAATGAGTAATGATTCCCAAGAACTAGTAGATGAAATTTCCACTTCAATAGAAGCGAGTAATGATGATCAACTAGTAGATGAAATGTATGAGTTGGTTGTGGAGATAGAAGGTCGATTAGAGAACTGGGAAAGGTCCCATGCAACCAGACCATCAATGGATAACAACATTGAAGAAGATCCATCAATATTTGGTAAATGGCAATGTTGGGATGATTTTGGGGCCTCTTTTTTACCTGAAACCCAAAAGTGGCAATTCGTTGCATGCATGACGCACTACTTTGGTCTCAGCGTAAAATCATTCGTTAAATACATGCAAGGGAAGGTAGGTTTAGCCTGGAGCTACTATCGTGGGGTCGATGAACAATTTCGTGTTAAAAATAGCAAAAGGTTCATAGAACACCTACTGGCCAGTAGTTGCTTCTTAATATTTGAGATGGTTTGCTTAAACAAATTTAGAGGCCATGTAGATTTGTACCTAAAGGTTGAGGATAAAATGGATGGGCAAACCTTTTTCACCTTTTTGTTTGAAAATCCAACGAAGTATCAACTTTATATGTTGACCATGAACTACCAGATACCTTTGTTTGTTCTCGAAGCCATATATACAGATTTTTCCAACATAGGCAAGCTTTTAGGTACCCCAATCCACAAACTCGCTCTCCCATGCTTTCCAGAATATCCGAGAGTTCGTACGTCTAAAGTGGATGGTGGTACCATTCCTCAAGGTGGCTTCAAACATCTATTACACATCTTCCATTGGTCTCGATCCCCCGATGGGGAGCTTCAGCTGGTAGATACAACTAAGGGCATTCGCCGCTTCCATATACCTAGTGCAACAGACTTGATATTATCTCAAACAGATTTTGTAAACAATGAGGGTGGCTCCGTTGATGTGTCTTACTCTGACAACAGGAGATTATCTGGATCAGTTATGCAATTAACACCCTTGTACCTTTTTTAATATAGCACTAAACTCTATGAAGATCTTTTAATATTTGAAAGGAATTACATGGATTGTCGAATGTCCTTCATGATCTATGTTGCATGCATGGCGTGCTTGATAAAAACAGAAGCAGATGCTAGAGTATTGCGAGAAAATGGTGTCATTGCAAACACAACGTTTGACGACAAGGAGGTTTTGTGCTGTGTACAAGAGCTCAAAACTTTTATTGCTGGTGATCTCGGGATGCCGGATGAGCTGGTCATTTTGGAGAAGAAGGTGATGGAACATTATCAAAAAAGTGTCTATAGAGTATATGGAGAGTTCAAGAAACGCTACTGCTCCAATCCATGGATAATAATCTCCGTTATTGCCGGCATCATATTGTTTGCCCTTACTTTTATTCAAACCTTATATGGAACGCTTAGCTACTACTACAAACAATGATTGTGATAAATTAAGTATAAACCTATATTTTTAGGTCATCTTGTATTATTTTCCTTTATTTCATAATATCATGTATGCAATTTAAATTGTGTGCGGACCGGTGGTTTATTTTCATTCAATTCACTATGTTGTTTGTTATTGTGACATTATGTATGTTTTGTAAAAAAAAAAATTCAATATATATAGTTCATTTGTTAATTTTTATGTGCCTATGTGCGACAATATTAATGTGTGATTTTTATCTTTGCTCTCGTTGTACAATATTATTACACCGAACAATTAAACAACTTATTCAAATATACATTTGTATGGATCTATATACGTACATATGTAGTTTGTTTCGATAATGTTTTTTTTTTTTTACGCATTGTGGTTGAAGGCCCGTTGAAATCACATTATAACATTGTTTACCATCATCGGGGTTTGCTTTTGAGAATGTTACTACTGTTTTTCAGAATAATTTTCCGATTAAATCACTTCACTGGAGCATCATAGATTTGTGAAAAATGGCGTCTGCGATGCATGACATCATAGATCGATCATTAATTACCTCATGAGGCACGCATCTTATGTCACAACTTTAAAAGAACATTTTATATATAATAAAAGATAAGGTTAAAATATATTATTGGTTTTGTTCTCTAACTATATTTTACATTTTCATATGTGGTTTTCAAAGTTGAAACAATTAATTTGAACCATTTAACATGATATTTATATTAAAATATGCTTAGAGACTAAATTTTATATTTTTTTTGAATTTTTTTACTATTTTTTTAGATAGGTAAAAATTATTGTTTTTGGATGGTCTAGAATCAGTGATTTTGTGCCTATCTAAAATATTGTAACAAGTTTTCAAAAAAAATATATAAAATTTGGTCTCTAAGCACATTTTAATAGGAAGATCATGTTGAGTGTTCGGATCGACTGTTTAAATTTTTAAAATAGAGATAAAGATGGGGGGTATGATTGGAGCACAAAACCAATGGTGAATTTAAACCCTACTCTTTAATAAACCTTAGAAAGAAAAACCATATTGATTTTTATAATTATTCTTTTTCGCATTGTTTTTTATTATTGGATTCGATCTTCTCATAATTTTCATGTGAACTGTACAATCAATATGCACTCTCAAGTCATGATTAAAAATGAATTGTGTATGAAAGCTATTATTTATATATTATAGTTGTTAAATTAATTGTGTAAAAAATTAGCTGTTCACATTAAATTGTTCGCCACTGTTGATACATTAATTGTTAAATAAAATGTTAATATATATGTAGTTCTTTATATTTTTTTATATAAGATATCAGAGTAAATTAAATATAAAATGATTTTATTGGAAATCACTCAATGACTTTATATTTAGTTAAAAACCTAATTAATATTGACACGTAATCAATTACCGTATAATTAGTTAAAAACCTAATTAATCTTAGTAACAATATTTGAAAATCAATGAATTCCATTTCTATGTTTATTAAATTGAAAATCCAAAATAAATAGTACTTAATACCTATGCACACTAATATCAATTGGTACCCGTGAAAAATAACATACTATCATATTATCTATGATATTCATACTAGCATAATATTTGTGATTTTAAGAGCTCATTGGAATTTTTTTTGAAGTTATAGTGTTTATGTAAACGCAATAATAAGATATATGAGTTTTTTTTCTTACTGTAAGATATTTTCTATTTTTTGCCTTATTTTAGACACATATAATGCTTGTTCTAATTCCAAATTGGATAAAAAAAAATTGTATAAAAATATGCTAATGTATTCTAATATAAATGAATTAATATGCACCACATTATTTATATTTCATAAATATTAATACATTTAATATACTCTCATTTAAAAAAAATTTAGAACAATTAATATAAGAATTATTGTATATATTGCTTAATTTATATATCATGATAGAACTAAAAAGTATCTGAAGATCTTAATATACGAAACTAAACTTACTTAAAGATGATTTATCACCGTAAAAGAATTATTGCATACTTTTTTTTCAAAAATAAAATAAAAGTATTAAAAATTTATTAGTTAGTAAGACTATAAATTAATTAAAGAACATACTGAGAGCTTTCTGGTGAAATAAATTTCATTCAGATCGGTTTTAAAACGACGAAATTATGATTATACTTTTAAAATTAATCGTATTAGAACAAAATTGATTGAATCTTGTAATTATCAATCTTATATTATTTTTGGTATTGGACCATGAGCACATAAATTATGTTCCTTCTCACACCATTTGATTCATTATTGTTATGAAATAATTTTGTTTCCATTATTTAAGTGATTGTCCTAGCTTTATTTCAAAAGCGTTTAGTATCTAATTTTTTTATCATATATATTTTACATATAATAATTTAATTAGTTGTCTTTAGCTGCAATTAAGCTATTCATTTAATTACTTTTTTTATATGTTGCATCCTAGGAGATTATTGCAATATTTATTTTTTATGTTATTAATAAAATTAATCTTAGTACTTACCTCATAATTAAATAAACATTTTTTAAAATATTCATTTAGCTCTTGCAATTAATAAAAAGAGATGGCTATATAATTAAGCTCATCACATTATGTAATTGAGACATGAAAATGAATGAGTTTATCAATTTTGAGTAATTTTACTCTTATCCCCTCTCTCTTCATCATTCCATCTCCATTGCAAGCAGCCAAATTCCCAAATCCATTCCATTCCTTCCCTCAATCCAATTTGATTTGGAGGCCGTTACATCTTTTGATAAAGGACCAATCACCAATGCTATTGAATCAAACCGAATAAAACTCATATTAAGATTTGAGTAAATTAAATAGTTTTAATTTATTTACCGGATTTCATGAACTACTTTTCTAAACAGATATATAATTATAAAATTAAAATTAAAATTAAATATTAAGTGTATAAAATTAAAATTAAAAATGCACATGCCCTTGTTAAGAAAAAATAACAAAAGCAACGGAAATAACTTATGGTTAGTTTGCCATTAATTAAAAACATCTGGTTAATTATTTTATCTCATTTTGCCGATTAAAAACATTATTTATTGTCTCATCTGGTTATTTTGTCCCATTTGCGATTAAATATAGTGATGTATTTATTAGTTGTCGCTTTTGTAATGATGTTAGAATTTTCAATTGTAACAACATGTTTTTATTTTATTTTTTGCAGTAGACTAAATAGTTTTTAAGCTTATGAAATTAAGTATGTTTTGTACTCTCTTACTAATATAATATTTTGTTTACTGATTTTTTAAAGTTGACAATAATGAAAAAGGCTGAAATATTAAAAAAAAAAATGTTGATCATAGATTAAAAATAAATTTTCATGTAAACAATATCTTTGACTTATATAAACAAATTCATACTCTATCTAAGATGTAACCATTTGAGAATAAAAATGATTGTTTTTGTGTAGGAGTTGAGAAACTCTTTCTTTTTAACCATCTTGTAATCATATTTTTCTTTTCTTCTTTAAATTTCGGTCCGCCGCTATCATATGTGTCTTTTTTTCTCTCTTATTCTCGTTTGAGAGAATAATCTTTTAGACTTTACAGTCTGTGAAGATCGATTTCAAAAGAGAAAATAATTTTCTAACATTAAAAAATTTAGCGAGTTTGTAATCTTTGACACCTCTCATGTCCAAGTCTAATTTTTGTCGCAAATGTAGCCAACGTTTTATGGGATTATTAATGCAGATATGTATTGTGCTGAAACTGCTATGGTAAGGATAATATCTGACTTTTTGTACAATGTTAGTTCTGTCAATACACTATTCAGTATTGAAGATTTTTGAGGGATACATGTGAAGTTCCCCATTCAATAAAGGATCTGAATCTTTTATAATTCGAAATCAGTAAACAGTGATCTTAAAATCTCTGTAATTCGAATCCAGTCGTTAAATTATTTCGAGATACGTGCACAGAAAAATCAGTTGTTTCATAATGCGTTTTCGAAAAAAATTCGACAGTTGGATTCGAGATTGCAGAAATTTCAAGTTACTGTTCACTGGATTCAGAATTACAGCAAATTTATTTTCTTCAATAAAGTGATTCTCCCTTCTACTAACAATATCTGACTTTTTCTTCATGTGAACTGTGAAGTCTTTCTCAATTTTTTGGATGATATAATCAATAATCAATAATCCTAATCTTTTTTCTTTTTATGGTTTTTCTCCAATGCAAAGGAACCACATATATATATATTGAATAGGAAGTTCTCCAATTTTATATCCAAAAAGATAAGCCCCATGCATAATGTCAGAATCAGAGATATTGAGGCCCACTATTACAGATTTATCATAACAGATCTTTAGACTTTATACCTTTTCAAATCCCACTTAAGTCCATTTCAAAGCTTCATCTTTTCTAAAATTAGCTTGAGAAAAAAAAAAAAATAAGTGTATCATCACCGCAGTTAAGATTTATAGAACCAATTCAATCTCTGAGCTCTGGAGCAAATTTACCCGGATTCCAGCCTCTCTAGTCTCTACCTTTGGATAGATTCTTGTTTAATTAGAATCAAATCTGCTGAAATTCTTGAAGATTCCAGGGACTCTAAAATTCAAAATCCAACCATCTAAGTTTTTTTATAGACAAATCTTAAAGCACAGAGTTTTCTATGCACGAATCTCGAAACATAGATGGTTGGATTGAGAATTTCAAGGTCCTGAAATCTTCGAAGATTTCAGTAGATTTGTTTCATGTTTAATCCATTTGCTATTAGATTAAAAGCAAGCAAAGAAAACCAAATCAATTTTTTATTACTGAGTCAGAATGATTTAATTGGTATAAAAGAGTGAGGCTATTGTACTATGTATAGCGGGTGCGTTTGGATTGTGCAAGGATTAGTGCAAGAATAGTAATTTTTGGATTAATGGTTGAGAATAGTGCTAATCCGAGTGGTTTGAGAATAGTGCTAACTTTGAACTATTCGGATTAGTAAAAATATTGTTTGGATTGTATATTTGGAATAACGATGAAGGAAATGAATAAAATAATGAATAATATTTTATTTAATACCAATCTAATCTGATATTATATTTATTTAATACTAATCAAATATTTAAAATAATATTATATTACACTTAACATTTAAACTAATATTATATTACATTTAATATTTAAACTGATAGTATATTATATTTAATACTAATCTAATCTGATATTATATTTATTAATACTAATCTAATCTGATATTATATTTATTTATACTAATATAATATTTAAACTTATATTACATTAAAATTTTAAATTAATATTATATTTATTTAATACTAATCTAATATATAAATTAATATTATATTACGTTTAATATTTTAAACTAATATTTTATTTAATACTAATCTAATCTAATATTAGATACATATAATACTAATCAATATTTAAATTAATAATTATTACATTTAACATTTAAACTAATATTATATTGTGTTTAATATAATATTTTATTTAATACTAATCTAATATGATATTATATTTATTTGATACTAATCTAATATTTAAATTAATATTATATTACATTTAATATTATATTATATTTAATCTAAAATTTTATTTAATATTAATATTTGATATTATATTTATTCAATACTAATTTATTATTTAAATTAATATTATATTACATTTAATATTTAATCCAATATTTATTTAAGACTAATATAATATAATATTATATTATATTTATTTAATACTAATCAAATATTTTATTTAATACTAATATAATATAATATAATATTTATTTAATACTAATCAAATATTTTATTTAATATTATTTTAATATTTAAACTAATTCTAATTGAGAGGAATGAAAATTATTTTTTTTATTAATATCACTATTCCTACTAGCTCTATTCTTGCTATTCCACTATTTCTTTGGATTAGTAGAATAGAGCTATTATTGAGCTAATCCAATTTTCCAATTTGTGTTTGGATGACTCAAGAATAAGAATAGTGGAGCTAATCCAAGAATAGCTCTATTCTTGCACCATCCAAACACAACCAGTGTGATTAATATCTCTATTTTTAAAGTTCAAAACAATTAATATGAACCATTCAATTGGTCAATGCAATTTGAATTGTTCACTTGATCTAAAGATTTTAGACGATTCAAATGTAGTGAATTTCTAACTATCTAAAAAAATTTAGTAAAAAAAATTCAAAACATATAAAAAGGAAAGGGGAAAGAACAAATTTGAGTTTCTAAACAAAACTTGGTGCATTTTATCCCAAATTTTAGCTAACATCCCAAGAGGGCTTGATAAGTTGATATCTTAAACTTTTCTTAGCATATTATCTATCATGCCAAGAGGGCCTTGTCTATATTTGTAATTAATTTATAGAAGGTAATGCAAATGAACATTCATGCATATGCCAAAAAAATGGATGTACATTCCCTTGCTAAAAAATAAAAATAAAAATAAAAGCAATGGAAATAACTTATGGTTATTTGCCTTTCAAAAACATATGATAATTTTATTATTTATTATCTCGTTTGTTGAGGATTTATGGGACGATTATTTTGTGTTTGAAGGGGAAAAAAAAGGTCTAGCCAACCGGTAGGAGTGTCAATGGCACTCTTTTTATCTGTTTATTCAATTGTTACTGTATTTGATAAAACGGATATAAATAAGATTATTTTTTTGTAAACTTATCGGATATGGGTACAGTATAGATTTTTTTTCGTTATCTAAACGGATAAGAATAAGAGTAAAGTCTATTTCGTACCCGTTACCCGATAGGGTAATTATAAAAAAAAATTATATATTATATATATTAATTAATATTAAAAATAGCAATTTAATTGGTTTACTTGCGTTTAGTACGATCATAATTTTTTTTTGAAAAAAGTACTATACATATGTAAAATGAATGTATGTTTTAATATTTTATTTAATAAATAATAAAAAATAATTATTATATTAGCATTATTCATTATTCATTATTTACCCACTACTGTTTCGTTATCCGACAACCATAACAAATAAAAATATAATACGAGTAAAAATAATTGATAACATATACAAATATAAAAATACTTCCATCAATTCTTACCGTAACATTAACACCCGTACCGACTGGCATTGTAACAATAAAAATAAATAAAATACAATAATGAAGTCACAATCAAGTAGCCGTGCGCGCGCCACTTGGCAAATGCCAATAAAGCGACGGCGATGCTGACGCAGACAAATCCATTTTTCTTCAAAAATCGGATAATGCTGTAAAAGCCTGTAACAATCATTCTTTCAAGTGTGAATCGGGTCGGGTACAAAAGAAATCCAAGATACCATAATCCATCGAGTACAATATAGGCAAATATTTTAACCTAGCAGTTTATGTTGTGCTTAGCGCTGCACGAAAAAATTTGTCGTTCGTAATTCGATTCAAATTTAATTTGAAAAGGTTCATAAAAATTTAATTCGAAATTATTCGAAATTAATTCAAACTCGACTTGATTCGTTCGAAATAAATTTGCGAACTATTTTAGTTCGAATCTCAAAGTAATTTGAACCGTTGATTTCCACAGATAATTTATCTTCACTGATGACTTAAAAGTTAAAACAAAAGACCGTCCAACAATAATTCATAACTCGTAAATTTTAACCCTCGCTCTCAATTCTGAAATCCTAATGACTTTCACCTCTTACTATCGGCGATTATGACCAATTTTTCTTGTTGTAAAAAAATCCGTAAGTTTGTAAAAAATTTGATTCGAAATTAATTCAAACTGAACTCAAATTGAAATAAGTTCAATTCGGTTTGATTCGTTTGCAGCCCTAGTCGTGCTCATAGAAAACTTATTTTTCCTCCATTCTATAACTTCATGTTTTATCGATTGCTGAGTTTGTCTTAACATATATACTCGGATTTCATGAGAGCTTTAACGGGTTTGGTAGGATAATCTGAACCGGACCCGGTATAATATCTCTAGGTTTTGTTTTCTCAAGAAGTCTGATCCACAACTTTTCCCCCTGGCCCTGGCAATGGGACGCCAAGCAAAGGGAAGCTATTCTTGATCAAATGTGAAAATAGAGTTTTGGACATGGTCTAGCATTTAAGGAGGTGCGTTTTCTATTAGGTTGTGCTTTAGAAACCGTGCACAGAGAGGAAAGAGAAGGAATTGGGAGGAAGGTGATCAACGTGTTGCTCATCTTTGCTCATTATTTCGTACACTCTGATTTGGGAGTAAAAAACCTCAAAATACACAGCGTTGTTACCTCCTAACAATGTCGGTTCCTTTCTGCTCCTCTGTGCTCCCTCTTCGCTTCTCTGCTTCTAGAGTAGGTGATGGAGTCCGGACACCTTACGGGTTCTCTACTAATTATTTTAACTTTTAATTGATAATAAGTTCTATGCCTAAAATATTTTTAAAAATATATCAATCCACATCTACTAATTGTATTAATAAATTTTTGCTGAGAGTTAATTAAGGTTTTTTTTTTTTTTTTTACTTTAATCTTGTATGTATGTATTTTTGTATGTATGGGTGGGTGGGTGTGCATGTTGTATTTTATTTATTTCATGTTCTAAATTTAGATCCAAAAATAGAGTTTTACAATTAAATTATATGCAAATAAAAATGAAAAAATAAACTTAGAAACAACCTCATACAATAGTGGTATTTTATTTTGACAATGTATATCATACTAAATTTGTTTTACTATATGATTAAAATCTTATGGCCTTTATGCTGAATGTTGTGATTCTAAATTCAATTGTTTGTATAAGATTAATTAATAACAAAATTGAAATTACTTCCATAAAAGTACTTAAGGGCTTACAATAATTATAAAATTATATTTACTACATCCTTATAAATTTGGGGATAAAATTCAGAAAATATACCTTTTTCTATTATGTACATAAGTCAAGCATGGAAAAAAAATACCAACAAAATTCTTTTTTTCCTTCATACTAACAGATGCAAGAGAGGTTTAGTTTATGCTTATATTATTTTTTACATAAGAGTCCTCTTATCTAAATGATTAAATTTTTATCCAACTATATTTCTATGAATACCCTCATACAAGAGCAGACCCACATGGTCTCAGGGTGGGGCAGCTGCCCCCCTCCCTGGATTTTGAGTTTTAGTGGAGATCTATCGATCCTGACCGACTTTGTCCTCCTCTGAAATTTTTTTTGCCCCTCTTGGATGTTTAATTCGTAATTCGGATTAAATTTAGGGTTAAAATTGAAATAAATTTGTTGAATTTTGATTGGTAATTAGAATTATAGGTTAGATAATCAGAAATTACAAATCAAAGCATTGAAAAGTATAAGCTAAAGCATTTTTTTTTTTATCGAGTACCTAATTAGTTAATGAATTTAAACCCAATTAGTTATTTAAATCTAATTCGGTATATAATTCTGAATCTGCTCTAACCTCAGAAACAACTGTACTTCTAACCCTTTATAAAAAACTATTAACATAGTTATTCTGTTATGTTTATGCATCAAAAGTAAAGAATCCAACAAAGCAAGCTGATATCCATGATTACGTATTAACAGGTAGACCAAGTGTACTCAGAATATATCAATTTGGGAGCCGAATCACTGCCTCCTCTCTCTGCTTCTGCGGCCCCACTTATTCTCCTCTCGCTCTCTCTTTTCTATAATAACGGATAGCCGCCACTGATACCAAGCTTCCTCCTTCCCCTTCCCCACACACAAATTCCAAAACCCCACAACAAAAAATAGCCCAAACCTCAATTCGGAAAACGCATATAAGAACAGCAGGGGAGGGGAGACGAATACAAGCGATCGCGCAAAGAATTCATTCCGATCGGATTTCAGCTTGATTTGATCCGACCTATCTATCTCTTCCTTTCGCTTCTCCGATTGGTGTGCGATCACCGTTCGGTGAACGCCTTTTTTTTGCTTGCTTTTTTTGTTAAGAGGTTAGGGTTTGGGTTTTGGAATGGCGTCGGAGGATGTGGTGGGGAAGAGCACCGGCGAGACAGCTGTCTCTCGCATCGTGATTACGGAGGAATCCAAGGCGACACACGCGGTAGTCACCGTGTGCAAGTCTCTCTTCGCTGGTGGTGTCGCTGGTGCAGTGTAAGCTCTTTGCATTTTCCTATTGTGTATCTCTCTGTTTTTTTATATGATTGGACTGGTGTTTGTTTGTATGGTTTGATCCTTTCCCTTTTCTGATGCTATTATTATTTTGGAGTTATGATATGATGAAAATTATATTTCTCGAGGAAATGGAAAAGGGCTGTCAGAAAATTGATTTGAATCTTTGGTTAGTTATGCTTGCTTGTTACACTGCAATTCACTATGTTGATATGTTACTGGCAGGATATTTCAAGTAGAGTTTTTCTGGATAAGAAAGATTTTTTTTTTACTAAAGTTCACTTGGGGTAGTAATGGCAAACTTTAGGTTTTGAGGGTATATATACAAAGCTTGATGTAGGAAATGATGTAAAGAATCTTTCAAGTTATGTTCCTCTTTTCATTCCGGAAGAATTGATTCTTGCTTCAACCCCCAAAAAAGCTTAAAAACCTTTTCTATGTTATAGTAGGTAACAACAAGAGCCTTCATTTCCTTTTGTTATTATATCTTTTGTTGATTAATATTTGGTATGCTTTTTAGTTATTAATCAACCAGTTGATGGTGCTTTACATAGAACCAGGCTTTCAAGGTGATGTCATTTGTTAGGGAATGAAATGAAACTTAAGGTGATAGGTCCACATCATGTAACAAGTGGGATTTTGTGGAAAATAGTTCACGGAAATTCAATCTAGTTGTGTCCAAAATTGCTACTTTTGTTTTGTAAGGTTTCTGTAAGGGCTTTTCTGCCTTTTTTAAAAATAGTGTGTGCGGATTGGAGATTGAATTTTCAAAATGTTTGGTGCATAGACAAATATTAAAGTAAGCATTAGTGCAAAATCACTTACAGTCATTTAAGAGATCAATTTCAATTTGGCAGTCTTGTAAAAGGGGCTCACTTATGGTGATATGTATCATAAATTCTTATTCCTTGACCAATCTGTCATTTCCCAACTAATTATATTTAATGAAGATTGTAACCTATTTTGGTATATATGTTGTCTGGGCCTATTATGTTGTTTCCTTCTTTTTGTGTCACTTGCATGTAGTTTATTATCCTTTCTGATACTTAATTGCTCATTTATGCTGAAAAGTACTTTTGCCTTTGCAGAATTATTTGTTTTTCATTTTTGCCTGTAAAAGAACTAATAAGATAATATGCATACTTCTTCACAAGTAATATAACCAAATGGATATATTCTGTACTTTTATGTAGAAATTTATTAAAACCACTATCCAACTTTATAAGGGTGTACACAGGGGTTAGGTTTGTCAGGTTTAGTCTACATTTTCATTTATGGTGGTCGGGTTATGATACGTTCGAACAATAATCGACTATTATAACTTAAAATTTGTCGAACCTGTACCTTTCTCTACACTGTTGGGTTTTACGGATTTTATTGACAAAAATGTGAATAATATAAAAACACAACTAATTATTATTAATCATAACAAAATAGAAACAAAACATGAACCCAACAGATAATAATGCAAGTGAAGTTCTCAATAAGAATCTAATAAAAATGAATGGACAAATTGCTTCAAGCAAAATAAAAGATAAATAAATTCAATGATGCATAAGCATAATACATTTACAAAATTATGTTGATTCAAAACATAGTTTAGAGCTCTTCCAAAAAATTATGGGAGAGTCAGATTCAATTATATGCAGCCGGGTCTAGTTTTAACCTATATAATTATAAAATCCATAATCAATATGTATTTGGTGGATTCATTAAAATTCAATCCGTACCTAACCAAATAAAATTGAAATCTGTTATTTTTCGGGTCGGGCGAGTTGTTTTTACACCCCCTACAATTTTTTCATGTGCCTTTTTATTTAAATGATATTTATAATGATAATTTTATTTACCGACCAATGTGTAAATAAATGTTATTTACAATAATCTTTTTCTTCAATGTAGGTCCCGCACTGCAGTAGCTCCACTTGAGCGGCTAAAAATCTTGCTCCAGGTATGAGCTCTCTCTTTCTCTCAAATTTTGGCACCGGCTGCCAAATAAGTCCCTAACCACTATAGCACAGTACATGCCAAGTCTTACGTACCAAAAAATCTCACTCTCTCTCTGTCCCCTCTT
Organism: Carex cristatella; assembly: GCA_024447775.1. Classification (NCBI taxonomy): domain Eukaryota; kingdom Viridiplantae; phylum Streptophyta; class Magnoliopsida; order Poales; family Cyperaceae; genus Carex; species Carex cristatella. Next base: position 3,973,774 of record JAJHPF010000002.1, read on the forward strand.
TCCATCCCTCATTCTTACGACATTGTGTCATTTCAGGTCCAAAATCCCCACAATATAAAGTACAATGGTACAATTCAAGGCCTCAAATACATTTGGAGAACTGAGGGGCTTAGAGGCCTTTTTAAGGGAAATGGTACCAATTGTGCCCGAATTGTACCAAATTCAGCTGTCAAATTCTTCAGCTATGAAGAAGCATGCAGGTTGCTTTTTGCTCCATATTTACAATGTAAACATCTTGTTTTACACCTTGCTTATTATTTCCTAGAGAAATCACTAATTCCTCATTATTCCTATTGCTACTTGTTTTTGGCAGAGGGATTTTGTGGCTTTATCGAAGGCAGACAGGAAATGGTGCGTAACCAGTAACTCTGGTTTTTCTGATTTAATGTTGTATTTTTTTAATGCAACATATCTTCATTTCCTTAAGAAACTAAGATTTTTAGCATTCTCTTTTTACATTCCTTAACACATCTTTTGCTAGTCCTTTTTTCTCCCTCTACCACAAGAGAAACGTCACCAAGTGTGTGAATTTTAGTTGTTTAGTTTGCTTAATCAATGATAGATTTAAACAATTGTTATATAATAAAGAACTTGGAAACTAATGTTATGTGAGATTAAAATAACTCAAGTTTTACCGAGGCCATATGCTTGACTTCATTAATAACTGCAGAGGATGCTCAACTGACTCCAGTGTTGCGGCTTGGTGCCGGTGCAACTGCTGGTATAATAGCTATGTCTGCCACTTATCCGATGGACATGGTTCGTGGCCGGATTACGGTCCAGGTAACTCTTTTTAAAATTTCTTGTAGCCCTTCACAATCAGTCTTCAGGTAAGAAGATGTTTGTCACCATGTGATCTTTTCTGGGCCTGTTGGGGCTCTTGTTCCGAGTTGAGGTTTTCTGAAGTTAATTGAAATCCAAACTTTTAAAGTGCTGTGTAGCTGCTCCTATCAATACCATGTCATGTTTAGCATCTTTATGTGAAGCATTTAACACCCACTGCATGCTGGTACTGGGCATTATGGTATCCCTTCTGAATTTATTGTACTTATTGGATTGCTCAATCTTTTTTTATTTATGGTTGTTACTTTATGTTGTTCACATATTTTACAGACTGAGAAGTCACCATACCAGTACAGAGGCATGTTTCATGCATTAAGCACTGTGTACAGAGAAGAAGGCTTCCGCGCTCTCTATAGAGGCTGGCTTCCTTCTGTTATTGGAGTGGTATATCTCTCTCTGTTTTTTTTTTAAATGTTGGCAGAGGCTGCCAAACCTCTCTCTCTCTCTCTCTCTCACGCACAATTTAAACTTCAAGTTCCTAATCCAATCAGGATGTTGATTTTAATTTGCATTACAAATGGTTCATTCACATAATAATTGTAAACTTTGGGTTTAACTTTGTACGACATCAAGCTCAAAAATCAATATTTTAAATTGATTACAAAGAATCTAGTGGTGATGTGTTTATTTTCTGGCATAGTCATCTTTGGCGTACATGCATGGTTCATTTATATCAAGATGAAGTGTTTAATACATGGTGTTTGGAATTAAATTTTAATTATTATTAATGTTAAAAAGTTCAATGGTGACATGGCACAGGAATCATTTATAGGATTGTCAGAACTCCCAGAACAATAATTGATCATTTGTGAATTAAGGATGTTTCAACATTTCTTGTTATGAATCTCTTTGAAACAATTAAAAGATTGCTATTAGCATTTTCAAGTAAATTTTAAAAGAATGTAAACATCTATGTCCTTCTTTCCTGTTCCTTCTCTCTTTTTTTCTCCTTTAGTTTTTCTGAAGGTAAAAGTAACTCTCTTTAAAAGTTTCAACAGAACATTATGTTAGTATACTAGTTTATGCTAAGAATCAATCATTACTCACTATTTATTTTGGTGCAGATTCCGTATGTGGGGCTAAACTTTGCTGTTTACGAGACACTCAAAGACTGGCTACTGAAGTCGAAACCCTTTGGATTAGTTAATGAGGATGCAAAGGAGTTGGGGGTGGCAACGAAGCTGGGATGTGGGGCCGCTGCCGGCACGGTGGGCCAGACAGTGGCGTACCCGCTTGATGTGGTCCGCCGGCGCATGCAAATGGTTGGCTGGAGTCATGCTGCCTCCATTGTCACTGCTGGGGCCCACGGTAAGGAGCAGCCCCTCCAGTACTCTGGCATGGTTGATGCGTTCAGGAAGACTGTTCGCCATGAGGGGTTCGGTGCTCTGTACAAGGGCCTTATTCCTAACTCTGTCAAGGTATTTTAATTAACTTCTTTGATTTTGTGGGATTAAGTTGAGGAATTCTGGTAAGTGGTAAGAAGAGTAATAGTTCAATGTATTACAACTTGAGTAGCTGAACTGCGAGTACTAGAGGAAAATACCATGGCAAAAGCACAGAAAACGCTTTGAGTTTGGAAACAAATGATTTCATAGAATATCAGAGAAACATCAAAAATCTAATTTCCATTTGGATATTCTATAGAGGAGTTCCATTCTGCTGCCATAGAATCCCAATGCAGTGATGCACCAATATGCATTGGGTGCAATTAGGTTGCTGATATACCTATTCCATGCATTGGGACTTTTCTGTCACTGCCCCAATGCTACAATGCTCTTGTCGGTGTGAATTTCCAATAGAGTTCTGCTGTATGTTATGGTAATTTTCTAAGCACATGAGCTTGCAATGGTGCCCCATGTTAACGTTATATTTCTAAGGTACTTTCGCACAATTATGGGCTTTGGTTATGGCATTTTTAATTTAGCGGCATCTAGGTATTTTCAAAATAAGGGTTGGGTCTTGTAATTACTAGGTGCCCATAGATGGTCAAACTTGAAAGTATAAGTTGAGTTTTGAACTCATATAGCCCCATATGATAATAGCCTCTGAGTTTTCGAGAAACAATTTTGAAGTTTGAGATGCGAATAACTTCCAATGTTCTGGATATGAATTTACTGAAGCTATTCAGTGCAAAATTCTGGATTTTGAATGTGGAGTCGACTGACAGTGGTTTCTACTTTGTTCAGGTTGTCCCATCAATTGCAATTGCTTTCGTGACTTACGAATGTGTGAAGGATATGCTTGGTGTAGAGATGAGGATATCAGATTAAAGGATGAAAAAAAAAATTGCTTGTTATTTTTGTAGGGTTCTGACTCCTAGCTTTGTAGGTGGTGTCGTAATTTAAAAAGACAACTTGGAGATGCATATATCTTTCTGTAGAAGAGAAGGTTAGGTGACCTTCTCTAATTTGTGTTGATAATAGTCAACAATTCATTTTAAGTTGTATTTGCAGCAGGGCAGCTTCTTACCTGCTGTGGCTATTCACAATAAAAAAAAAAGAAATTAATTGGCTTGCAGTTATTTTTTTATCGATCTGTTTTAGACTTTTAGTATTCTATATAGATCGTAGAGACCAGAAATCTATTTTCAAATCGAAATAAATCTGCTGTTATTCTAATGGAATAACATGAACATGTTTTTCGATCTTTAAATTTTTACATGCACGAATCTCAACGAAGAAGTTTTTTCATGTGTGGATCTTAATAAAGGCAACGGTTGTAATTGGAATATAACAGCATATTTATTTCAGTTTCGGATGTGGAAGAACTTTTGCTGTGTTAATTTTCTGTCTGCTTTTATGTTAAATGTTCCAAATTAAAGGTATAATAATAATCAACAACAACAACAATCAAGCATTTAGTCCCAAACAAATTGAAGTAGGTTAGAAATAAAATCCAATTGTAATCACAAGGTGAAGTAGATAATAAAATAGTAATAATGGTAACTCTAATAATAATAACAAATTAATTACATCATGCTTACACTATAGACCGTAGATGTTAAAGTCCTATGTTTTCCGTCCTGTACTCCAAGTCTCTAATCATATGGTCTAAAGTTTATGATACTACTCCTAAACACGCCTAAAACACTATCTCCTAAGTTACAATTCTGGTATGTAAATTGCTAGCTTTTATGCACTCCTATCTGAAGTCAGGTCTTTGAATATATTCCAATCCTTCAAGTTCATTTTCACGGCTTCCTCCCAGGTCAATTTTGGTCGACCTCTGCCTCTCTATGTTTTCGATACAACGTATAATTTCAGTACACACCGGCGCCTTTGGAGTTCTTCATTGGAGATGCCCAAACTATCTCAAACAATATTGGACGAGCTTCTCTTCAATCAGTGCCACTCCAAGTCTGTCGTGTATATCATCATTTCTAATTCGATCACGTATATCAGCACATGCAATTATCTATTGTAATTTGGTCATGTCAATGCTTATTATGTTCTAAATCTATTCGTTTTCTATAAGCTGGTTATGAAAGTGCGTCCTGTGCTGCTACTTTTCTTGAATATCAAACCATCTTAATTATGGTTGCATCTGTTTAGGAATCACAATAGCTGCTGCTGTCTTGTTGTGAACGAAATGCCTTTTGTTTTTATTTTAAATGATGAACTTAGTTGGATATTGTCCTCAGGTGTAAAGATAATGAAAACATAAAACAACTTTTTTTCATGTGATAATTTTGATGTTCCTTATTGTCAGAGAAGCAGCTTGGGTCCCATGAGTTCCATAACCATCCAATCCGCTTTACCATGCACACAAATATTAAAACGAACACACAAATATTAAAGTGATGTGCACATATCTTAAAGCAGACCAGACAGTTATGGAACCATTGAACCCAGTTTGAGTCCAATGGGCATCGGACCCAAGCTGCTCCCTATTGCCAGACATGCAAAATCCGAACGGCGTAAATTGTTGTTTAAACATCCAATACGCTGATGTCCTCGTGCTAATTGTCAGATTACAAGTCTATTTATTTGTGATTTTGTCGACGAAGTAAAACTCGGTCACAAGATACCCATCACCTTGAAAAGTGTTATTTACACCATCAAAATCATTCAAGCACCATTCATATCTATTTACATTAAAATGTGCAACGCAGACCACATGAAAAAAACAGGTAAAGCAATTCAAATTTAGTGGAAACTAGAGATTTTTAAGAAAGTCAATCGGTACCAAGGGTCCTGAAATCCTGTAGATTGTAAGGTAAAATTCAGCCAGAAAAAAAAAACAGGAAATTGCCAGTTTGATCAGGATCTTAGCTCCCTGATTATTAGACCAGAAAACAAATTGAAAAAAAAAAAAAAAAAAAAAAAAAAACAAGATGATGTACCTCCTGCTTTTGACTCTATGCAATAGGTTTGGAACTCCACCTAAATATAATTGCATGTAACTACAACACAATAGCATGTCTACACAGGTAAAAATCTAAATGTGCAGAAAGGAAAAAGAGAGCAAGATTTATCATGCAATACACAACAATTTTCATTTATATATACTGAGGCAACCTGAAAGTCAGACTAGACTTCTACCTTAAAATGAAATTTGCTGAAACTAACGCCGAGTTCGTTTGGAAATTGCAATGAGAATATTGCAATTCTCACGGTAGTACTCGATCGCCATGCAAAGCTGCCTGATCACCTCCTTTTTTTCTTCGTCTTTCAAGTTTATCTCCAGTTCCTCCTCCTTGATCCTTCTCTCCAGTTCCACCAATCTAGTCTTCATTTGTTCCTTCTCAGAATGTTCTCCATCCAAATTCTTTTTCAAAAATTTCAACTCCTCATTAAGCTCCAGAACCCGTGAAACAAAACTGGAGAACCTTTCATCAAAAATTGATTTCAGTTCTTTGATTCTATTTCCTAAGGCTGAGATTCCTACCTTTGCATTTTGCTCTGTTTCTACAAGGTGGTTTTCAAGATAATTGAGTCTCGCTATCATTTTTGACATTTTCCCCTCGAGATCTCGCACTTTCAAGTTTAGACCCTCAACCAACTTCTTAGAGTTCTCCTCTTTGTATCTACATTCTGTTTCAGTGACTTTCAGCTTTTGATTTGACAACCTGAGCTGCACCTCGAGAGCTTGAAGTTGAGCATTCAATTTTGCAGTTTCACCCTCCGAAAGTGCAAGCTTTTCTTTTTGCTCCAAACGGGTTTCTTCCAATTTTTTTATCTCTCTATTTTGTTCTGTGCTGAGAGACTCTAGTGCAGTAATATGCACCATGGAATCCACATACGCATCTCTCAATTCTTTGCAAGTAGATACTAACTCTCCAAAGCAATAACCTAGATCATCCACACAGGCTTCTTGATTGACAATTTTGCCCCTCAACCTCTCCTCCCCATTCTTACCCAAAACTTGGTTTTCCAGACATTTCTCAAAAATTAATTTCACCTCCTCTTCTACTTTCATCTTTTCAGTAGATAGATTCACAATCTCCCCTTGAAGTTCTAAATTTTCAAATCTTGCTTCTTCCAAACCTCTCTCCACCTGCCGCAATTTCACTTCCACTTTCTCTTTCTCTTCTAGCAATACTTTCAGCTTTTCTCTCAAATCATCTATTCCAAGCTCCAACTCAGATCTAAAGGCATTCAACTTGTCTCTCTCATCTGTCAAACCCTGCAACTCTACTTCCCTCTTTTCTACAACATTTGCAAGCAAAATATTTTCATTCTCTTTTATTTCTAGAATTTGTTTCAACTCCGCCTTCTCTATTGATTCTCTTTCTAGCTTCGCATTTAGATCGCCATTGGCATCAAACAACTTCTCTCTCTCATCCTTCAGCTGGTCACATTTTAAAGTAAGTTCACTTACGATACTCTCTTCTTCTTGCAGTTTACTACATAATCGCTCCATCTCCTCTTGCATATTCTTATGTTCTCTCTCTACACTCACCAATTTGCCACTCAACTCTTCTATACTTGTATTAGCTCTTTCGAACACAAGTTTCAAACTCTCTCTATCTTCCTTTGCTTCCTTTAGTTCGCACAAAAGCCCAGTATTTGTCGATATTAGCACTTCCTTCTCAATATTTGCATCATTCAGTTGCCGGTTCAGATCAGCCTCTAGCTGGTTCTTTTCTTCCATTTTCTGGTTCAAATCTGACACCTCATCTCTCAACTGATCCATTTCAAAATTTGAAATTTGCACAAATTTCTCATTTTCTTCACGAATTACTCTCAACCGTTCATGTAATGCCCCATTGTCATTTTCAAGGGTCTCCATCATTTCCAAGTTTTTCTTCAAATTTGAAATCACCAAATTCTTTTCCCCCAATTCTTCTCTTAATTGCAAGGTCTCCTTGTTCAGCTGATCCTTTTTAATTTCAGAAACCTCCAATGTTTTCTCGACCTGGCTCAACTGGCTGAACGTCTCCTGTTTTTCTACTTTTAGCACCTCATTTTCATCAGAAGCCGTCTCCAGTGAGTTTTTCAAGTTTGAAATAACTGATTCCTTTTCCTCTGCCTCCTTTTCCAATTTCAAAATCTGCTGTCTAGCCTCCTTACTTTCTAATTTCAGCATCTCATTTTCTCCACAAACGCTCTCAATTTCTTTTCTCAAATTCGAAACAACTGATTCTTTTTCCATTGCCTCCTTTTCCAATTTCAAAATCTGTTGTCTAGCCTCCTTATTTTCTAATTTCAGCATCTCATTTTCTCCACAAACACTCTCAATTTCTTTTCTCAAATTCAAAACAATTGATTCTTTTTCCTCTGCCTCCTTTCTAAATTTCAAAATCTCTTGTCTAGCCTCCTTACTTTCTAATTTCAGCGTCTCATTTTCTCCACAAACGCTCTCAATTTCTTTTCTCAAATTCGAAACAACTGATTCTTTTTCCATTGCCTCCTTTTTAAATTTCAAAATATCTTGTCTAGCCTCCTTATTTTCTAATTTCAGCATCTCATTTTCTCCACAAACACTCTCAATTTCTTTTCTCAAATTCGAAACAACTGATTCTTTTTCCTCTGCCTCCTTTCTAAATTTCAAAATCTCCAGTCTACCCTCCTTATTTTCTAATTTCAGTATCTCATTTTCTCCACCAACACTCTCAACTTCTTTTTCCAATTTCGAAATAACAAATTCTTTTTCCTCCATTTCTTTTTCAATGTTGCTAATATCTTGTTTAACCATTTTATTTTCTAATTTTAGTGCCTCATTCTCTCCAGAAACACTCTCCAGTTTGTTGTCCAAATTTCTAATTAGAGCATCTTTCTCCTCCAATTTAGCCATGAGAGGGGCGCTTTCGTCCAAATCTGAATCTGAAGAATCAGAGCTGGATGAACTGTGCTTCAACTTGAGACCACCATTTCTTCTCTCTTTGGGACTAATATTTTTCTTCAATTTACCAATCAAATGGTCATAATTGTGGTACAAGGCTTGGTAACCACTATGAAATTCTTTTATGAGAGAAGACAGTTCTGATTTATCAACTGAATCAAGGGAATATTCTTGATGAGTACTGGTGTCATCCCCTATAAGCTTCAGTATTCTATCCAAATTCTTCTCCATTTCTGAAAAGAAAACAATAATCAAAGGTGTTATTTAAAACAGCAATAATAAATTTTCATTTTATCGACACAGTATTCATCTTTTAGCACAATTAATTGTAGCTAATATTGGTTGGGTTACAAGACCAGCATGAACTGATTCATGCCAACTGCGAGATGAGTGCTTTAAGATACTCATTATTCTCTTTTATTGTGTCCTTTCATATTTTGTTTTGCTTGTTCCCTACATTTTTCAGTTCAATTGCAAAGTTATGTAAGATAGAATAGGATCAGGCTGAGGCTGAGGTTTAGTTCTATAATCGAGGGCTACAAAATGGTTTAATTGGAGTTACGATGCCATGAAGACAAACCAATAAAGTAGTTCTGTTCATGAAAAGCAATCATAGCTTTCTAATGTTACAAAAAAGATTAGCAGGTGCTTAAGAAGTGTTAACAAGACTAAATGCAATAACACCTAACATAAATTACAGGTTTGTAAATTTAAAAATATCAGAGTAAATTTCTCAAAGATTGCAGAGTAGTTACCTTTCTTCTTCTCCAGTACATCAGAACTATCAGAATGAACATTTGTCCCCACAATGGATGACAAAATGTGCTCGATTCGGTGCTTCCTTGTCATATTGAACAAGTAACACCTTTAAAAGGACACTTCACCACCTATCGGTCTCTCAATAGCCAAATCCTTTAATTGAGTTTGCTAATGAAACAAACTGCCAAGAGATAAAAAGAATATGTTTGTTAACCTTCTCAGCATGTGTATAAAAGATATGTAAGGACAATTCTATAACCCGTTTATACTGGTATCAGATACTCCATTCTCTAGGATATTTCTCCTGCATACCGGAACTAACCAAATCTCACCAAAAAAAAAAATTATAAAGCAGACAAAACCTAACTGGAAAAGAAAGGAATGCATTGTTCAATACAAGTACAGTTCTAGTCCAGCATAGTATAAAAAAACTTCAAAAGCAACTTGCTAAAATAAAAGGGCGAAACCTTCGAGTTACTGATATTTTACAAAAAAAAATTCAACTTTTTGGTAAATATCAGAAATTCCACAGATCATATTGTAATTAAATGTGTTTTTGGTAATTTAAGAATTCAAACCCAATTCAGAACAGCTGAGGTTCTTTATGCACTAAGTTATGTGAATTGGCCAAAATAAGCCTATCTCTTGGAGATATAAATTATCATAATTAAGCCAGAACTAAAAAGTCAGCATAACAGAATGCAATAGCATTGAAATTTGATTGCGAGTCCGTAAAATGAAATGGCAAAGAATTAGAAAAGGATCTGTAGTTCGATTGATTATAAATAAACTATCAGTTATGAACTGGGAATGCTAATGTGTTTCTTAAAATAGGAATTTTGATTTTGAAGAAAAGAAAAAGATCTTATGCGGTTACGATTTTGATCTAAGAAGAGTGATTTGTGCAAATTCCACTCAAAAGACCATTCTCTCTCCTTTACTTTTTTCTTTTTTTCTTTTTTTCTACTTCTTGAACAGACATCGGTAATCAACTTTTTTGACATCAACATCATATTGCGGAATGTTGAAATTTGATTCCAAGTCCGTAAAATGAATTGGCAAAGAATTAGAAAATGATCTGTAGTTCGATTGATTAAATTAAACTATCAGTTATGAACTGGGAATGCTAATGTGTTTCTTAAAATAGGAATTTTGATTTTGAAGAAAAGAAAAAGATCTTATGAACGGTTAAGATTTTGATCTGAGAACAGATATTCTTGCAAATTTCCACTCAAACGACCATTCTCTCTCATTTCTTTTTTTTTTCTACTTCTTGACCAGACATCAGTAATCAACTTTTTTTTTACATCAACATCTGATATTGCAGAATTGAACGTGTAGTGACCTAAGCTTAGCTTTTATGTAGTGAAGTCTTTGGCTCTTTGCCTAGAAACTGAATCATATTTTGACCTCAGCAATTACTACCCCACCTAGCTCCTCAATAGGGTAAAAAATAAAAATAAAACAAGAGACACCACAAAAGCAAATTGACGACTTATATCCTATCAAAATCAAACAGAGGTTGCTGGACAAGTGAACAAACTTCAATCGTAAGATTTCATGACTAACATAGGAAATGGAACTAAAATCCAAAAAATGATGACATGATTATGGAAAACAACAGAATTGGAAAAACTGCTCAAAATATTAAAAGTTGATCATTCACAACGAAAATTGAAAGTAATAATCAAATCAAGAACATTTAATTCAGACGATTCTAAAATTTTAGATCGTTTTCCTGTTAAAATAAGTAAGAATCTAATAAAAACAAAAATAAGGTGACAAAAATGTTAAGGTGTACCTCAATCTGTTCCTGTCCTATTCCTCTGAAATCTCCTTCAAAATTTGAACAAATTAAAAAACAAAACAATATTACGAAACGGAGATAGCTCCTCAGCATCGAACAACAAAACGAAATTAGATCGGGATCCTGATTCGATTTCTTCAAGGAGAAAATAAAGGAGAAGAAAGTACCTGAAGCGTTTCTCTTCAGCTCTACAGAGAGAGAGCGGTGAGTTCCAGTGGAGTATAGAGGAGCCGAAGTAACATGTGGTAGATTATAATTTTGGATGTTACAAAAACATGATTACCCCCAACGTTCTCTTTATTTACACTGATGCCATTGCTCACATGGCCAGCGTTTGTTTTTCTGCTGAGCGATAAAATTTCCTGTGGACTCGGTTCACAAACCAACAACCAGAATTCAATGTTCTTACTTCTTATTTCCATTTTATACTTCTGTTTGCAACTTTGCATACATTTGGTTATCATCAAGTACATTAGTTACAGTAGACGGAGTCTATTTAGGAATTCCTTAGTGTGGCCACCGTGTTCCCAGTGGAATTCGTACGCAGTTGTGGTAATTCTCATCCTCTGAGATACCTTAAACTTTACGTGACATTTTGGAATATCTCAGTCGTTCAAATACGTCTGCACAAACCTTAAAGTTCAAATAATACTCCCCCCCTACGTTTCCCCGAATAGGCACCAGACACGTCGGTCACGCAAAAATTGAGATATCTCAGAGGATGCGCACCCAGTTGCGTGGCAGTGGAGAGAGGAGTAGGTCCGATGAGTATGGGACCTACTTTTAGGTCTAATTAGTTCTAACACCGTACAATCAGATATGTACAATCTGTGCCTACGGAAATTGAAACAGATATGTACGAATTTTGATACAGATCGGATGGTTATTATATCCATCGAACCAAAGTAGGTCCAATGGGCATCGTACCTACTCTGAATTGGTGCGGAGGATGCCAGCTCAGAGGCAGAACAAACCAGGCCAATCCAGTCAAATATTCAGGGATCCAATCACCGCCAGGTATAGTTACCGTCGGAAAAAACCTGCAGTGTGCTGACGTGGAGAAATCAGAGGCTCTTAGCGCCTTGTAGCCCGTTGAATTTCTTTCCCGCCACAAATAAAGCAAGTAGGCAGGACAGGAACATGGATCCTCTGCATTAACTCAAAAGAGAATTTTTGAGTTAATGAATGTCAATCATCAGATCTGCTTCAAGATCCGTGTAGATAAGATTCACACTAATATTAAGACTCTGGTGTTAAAATCAGACGGTCAGATTGACTTTTTTCTAAAATCAGACGGATAAATGCATTAACTCAAAAGATTCCTTTCTGAGTTAATGCAGGGAATACGTATTCCGCAGTGCAGGGGGACACGAATTCGGAACCCATAATGTAACTCAGATTTTGTGTTTAGATTCAGACCGTTTAATCTTATCCGGCACTAATGTTAAAGGATCCTTGTTTAATCTGATTCTGATCAAACGGTTCAGCTCTAAAAACAAAATTGGAGATACTTTAGGGGATGTGACACGAGGGGACACTATGTCACTACCCCATATTTCGTCATGAAGTAATGATTCTAGTCACAGCAACGTCCGACCGTAATCTGAAGTGGCAAAATGTGTAGTTTCTGAAAGGTCCCTTCCATCATAAATAGAGTTTTGAACGCAGTACGCAGATGCCACGTGCAGTTTGGATATTTTTGTTACAGGCTATGATACATAGCTCCAGCTTCCACCCAATCACGCAAGAAATGTTGAACACGTGTGCATAATGCATTAACTCAAAGGAATAAGATTTGGTCCAAATGACTTTGGACCTGACACCGTCTAAAGTCTCTAAAAATCGGTCCGAACAGTCGATCCGAACCGTTCAATATGATTTTCATATTACAGACCAAATTTTATATTTTTTGAAAATTATTTACTATTTTTTAGATACGTACAACATCACTATTTCTGAACGGTCCAAAAACAGTGACTTTGTACATATCTAAAAAAATAGTAAAAAAATTCCAAAAAAATATTAAATTTGTCTCTGAGCACATTTTAATATGAAAATTATGTTGAGCAATTCGGATCAATTGTTCGGATTTTAATCGTACGATTTTTAAAGGCTTTGCATGGTGTTAGGTCCAAAGTCATTTGGACCAAACCTTATTCCTAACTCAAAAGTGCATTTTCAAAAAATTAATGTGTGAGAGTGATCACGCTGTAACATAATCAAACATGATGTTACCGGTCAAATTTAATTATTTTTTAGGTTTTAATTTAGTTTATAAGAAAAATTAGGAAATAAAAAACTATTGAAAAATAAATTAAAATAATGAAGCAATGTTGAAAAAGTTAATGGCGTAATGTATCATGCTGCAAACGGATTTCTTTTGCTATGCAAGAGATTTACACAAATTTCTATTACAAAACTAAAAGATGCATTATTTATGATAAAGATCTGTTTCACGTAATCAAATTGAAATAATGCAATCAGTTACCTTGTTAACAAAAATGTTAAGAATAGGACAGGAATTTTTTTTGGGTTCGTTGTCAATTATAGTCATACATACAAAAATGGCAAATAAAATGTGGACCATGTTAGGGAAATATGTGAAGGTTAAGCATAGTAATTACGTGATTTATTAGGTATGTTCAATCATCATCATGTAACAAGGATAGACAATTGTTTACTTCTAGAATTTAAAATTAGATATGAAGTAGTGCAAATATGTTGGCATGCTTACTTCAGGAAATTAAATTGCCTACTTCTAGTATTTGACAATTCAATATTGCAATCAAATTGAATGAATTAAATTACAAATTGCGAATGATAATTGACTAAAATTGTTAAGTGTTGATGTTTTTCTTGATTTCTATTTAAATCTGATTAAGAATTTGGTGATATTGATTAAAATAATTCAAGTATATAAGTTAATATTTCTCACTAATTTAGTAACCTGGTAACTCGAAACTTTTTGCATACTCTTGACTCAAATCTTAACTACAACACTGTGTTAGATGGACTGAGTGGAACCACTTGGCATGTTTCATGTCAAGTATTAAAATGCCATTTTGATTCTAAATTATAATATAATTTCAATAGCATCCCTTTCAAAAATTCAATGCCAAATTTACTTTACAAATTCCAATACACAGTCAAGGAGAGCGGTTTGGGTTCGATGCCCATCGAACTCAAAGTGAGTTTGATGTAGGGGTGCAAATGGATCGGATAATATCCGACCGTATCCAGATCCGTATCTGAAAATTTGAGATGGATATCCAATATCTGAATATCCGTATGGATGCGGATACGGATATGGTTTTGAATTTTAATCAACCGTATCCGAATAGTAGATGTATACCATATAGTCTAATGTATATTATGAAAATATTTATGTATATATTTACGGATATCCGATCCGCATTCGCATGTATCCATTTAATATCTGATCCGTATCCGTATCTGAAAAATAAAAGTGGATACAAATATGGTTTTACCACTATCCGATCCGTTTGCACCCCTAGTTTGATGGGTTCTATAACTGTCCGATCCCCTTTAAGATCAGTGTGCGGTGTTTTAATATTTGTGTGCATCTACTTTAATATCCATGTGCACATATTTTAAAGCAGATTGAACGATTATGTAACCAATCAGATGCAGATTTAAGTCCGATGGCCATCAGACCCAAACTGGTGTCCACAGTCAAGTATTGAGGATTCCTGGCTTAATTTGTTGACTTGAATTCAATGTTTTTTTCTCAAGCAATAAACTGACAATCCGAGCTGGCTGAATCTCGTTTCAAATTAATTTGAACCAAAATTTGCACAGGGTTTGATCCTTTGATTCCAAAAACGAGGGAACTCAAATTTAAACACATGTTCACTGATGCTTGGCCATGTGAAACCTGGACCCACTGGTTTTTGGATGCAAGTGTCAATTTGATTAAAGCTACCATTTAATGAATGAAGATGTTGATGCATTGTACTATTGTGGCAAAGAAAATTGTATGAATGCTAATTAGAGCGGTCCAGATTATTTTTGTGGGAATTAGTTGTTGTTATATGTCGGACAATTTGTAGTAACATGTTTTGTCAAGTAACAATTGGAGTCGGATCTTGAGATATTTCATATGATTCTAAATCTGGATTTTCAAAATTGAAATAGTTAATTGTAGAGTGAGGCTAGCTATATAGTACTATGCATAGCATATATCTGTCTCTACTATGGATTTCTATTTTTCGTTTCAAAATTTAAACCGTTGACAAATCATTCAACATGAATTTCATATTAAAATATATTTTGAGACTAAAATTTATATTTGTTTATATTTTTTTTTTACTATTTTTTAGATGGTAAAAAATCACTGCTTTCGAGTGGCCCAACTTATAATAATTTTCTACCTAACTAAAAATATAATAGAAATTTTCTAAAAAAAATAAATTAATTAAGAAATTCAAGTATATTTTCATGTGAATATCATATTAAACGGTTCGAATCGATTATTTAGATTTTAAAATAAATATATAGATCCATAGTTCATACTGATGTGCACCATGCATAGTATTGTATCATCATTCACTAATTGATTGTGTAAGAAAATTTTATCGATGAAGAACAAATAAAAACCAATCGTATTTTTCTTTTTATTTTCCATACAACACCGCTAATTAAGGTTGAGAGGAGAAGATGATGTATGTATGCAAAATAATTATTAATTTATTTGCTATTATAGATGTAATAACATTAACTGCGACAGGATATTTTCTTATGAAAAAATCATGTCCCTAAAATTATTTCGAAATCAGATTATATGTTTTCCTGTGGGTAGAAAATTATTGCCTCTAAAGTAAATACCGATGAGTCCGAAGTGAATTTTAACATTTAAATATTGAATATAGTTATGTTCTGAATCCATTCCGATCTCACCCGACAGTGACCTGCCAACAGGAGGCAGGAGATTTGATTCTATTTTTTTTCGTCTCTTCTAGACTTCCACTGCATAATTGAAATTTAATTAATAATTAATTATTCACACAATTAGCTTGGGACACCTGCCAAATTAAAAACAAAAGTGGTAATGTTATTATCACTATTATTTCTAGATGGCAGGAATTCAAACGTATTTATTTTCAGTATCTTCATCGTATATTCAAGCTCCTAAATTCTTGAAATTGTCGGTACCAAGTTTTTTTTTTAAAAAAAAAAAATCTTGAAATTAAAAATTATAATATCTTTTGTTTGAAAAATTCTAAAAAAATTTAAATAACAAAATACAACTATTATATATAATACTTCCTCCACATGATATATTAAATATTTTTGTCATTTCGACTCTATATTGCTGAAACTAAAGAACATAAAAATTATAAAATCAGAGGAGAACTATAAAAACAGACAATTATTATTTATGAAAATTTGTATATTCAAAATCTTAATAAATATATATTGTGAATATTAAATATTTCAGTGACTTGATTTCCAACTCTTACTTAAAAAAAAAAATTATTATTGAACATAGCTTCTAAATTTTAAAATTAAAATTTAAAAATATCAATCTATATCTAAATCGAATTTTATAAAATAGTAAAATACGATGAAACTGATACCACGTGTCGTGCTTCATAATGAAGTAATGAACTGGTATGGGTATTATTTATTATTATAGGGACCCAATTAATTTCTTCATTGCATCAGCATCAATTATGCATTGCCGACTTCACATCAGACGAATGTATCCTGTTCATCTACCTTAAATTTCATAATAAAAGTTTGTCATACATAAACCAAAGTTTGAATTTGACATTTGACAGCTTAATTTTTCAGATTTCTGAATATGGACTTGAGAGTAGGTCTGATGGGCATCGGGTCTATTTTGATTCGATGGGTTCAATCACTTTTAATGTGTTTTAAGATTTGTGAATAATATTTTAAATTTCATGTGAGTCTGTTTCGATTTTTGTGCGCATAAAACTTAAGATAGATCGGATAGTCATGAAACTCATTGAACCTAAAAATAAATCCGATGGCATCAGACCCACTCTGTTCTCCTGAATATGATATGTGATATGTTGTTATATAAAGAGGGATATATCGATATCTGCATAGTTATTATTATTGTCACTTGTTTAGAATTCAGCTTAGTAATTTAATTTATTATTCAGTCTATTCAAATACTTGGTCAAATGATGAACCAAAAAAATTCATAGCGAATTTTGAACATACATGCCAAACAATTAATATATAGAATGAGACTACGGTACGCACTACGGTACAGATCAATATTTTTATTTTCAAAATCTAATAGTCAATTTTTACCGTTCAATATGATTTCTATATAAAAATATAGATATGGACTAAACTTTATATTTATTAGATTTTTTACTATTTTTTAGAGAGAAAAAATCACTACTTTTAAAGAGTCGTCTACAATTTTTAGATCAAGTGATTTTATATCGGAAAATTTTATGTAATACTCTTATTTCCAAAATAATCAAACAAAATATCTTTCTTTTGAAATTATTGACAAAATAACATTATGAATTTGTGAGTCCTAATTCTCCCCTCATTTCCCCTCCCTCCCACTTCTTCTAAGCTACTCCCTTCCATTCTGTTTTTCTCTCTCTTTATTTTTATTTTTTTAAAGCTTCGCAGAAGTTACGAACTTGTGAACGTTATTTGAATTCTCGATCTTTGAGTAACAGCAATTTTAAGACATTTCTTTTTCTAACTAACAATGGCCTCTATCTCTTCAATTTTTTTTTTTGAATGAATAAATTAAGAATCAAGAGTTGTTTGTCAAATAACAACACTCGTTACACTTCATACGCTCTGGCCCAATAAACAAAAGAATGCAAGTCCAAATTGAAACCCAAATAAATTTCTCATATAGGAAGATTTATTAATTAATTGCACGTTTCGATTAGGCCCAATGATGATAATGAATTACTGACAATTCTGTCATAAGTTTTAAATCATTTAAAAAAAAGTGTGGGTTTATAAACCAAGTTAATTATCTACGTTTATACAATTTTAATTGCTGTTTATAATACACCAAGCATAATTAAATTCAAACCATGAAAAATTCAAATTGTTTGATAAACAATATCTATAACTCGTATACTTTTTTAAAAGAAATTTCGGCCGCGTTTCTAATTTTAATTATATTTTCTATAATTATCAAATTGTCAAGTTAAAATATTATTCATGGACTCTTAATTTATATAAAAAATGCAGTAACATGGCTGAAGTTATTATCTAGTAATTGGTTTCAAATTTGTGACTCTCATATAGACATGATTATCAATACATTAAAAAATAGCTAGATCAAAATATATAATTTCATATAGTTCTATCCTATACTTCCAAATTTACAAAACATTAAAGTTGTTCTCATAAGATTTAATAAATATAGACATATATTTCCTGCTAACATTTATCACTTCTTGTGCACTATTACTATACGGCAGCATATATCATATGATAATTAATGTGACAATATATAGAAGGCAATATTTAATAGAATATGGCAATTGTTCATGAATCCAGGTTATAATATCATGTTGAAAAAAATTGTATTTGAACTAAAAACTTGTGAATTTTTTATATTGTAAGTAAAACTTTCTTGACCTCCAACCTTGAAAAAAATAAAATTTTCTAGACCTTCAATTGAGAAACTACTTAAATAGATAAAATCTCTTGATCAAAATAAGAGATATGGTCTTAACCAAAATAACTACAAAATCCATAAAGAAAATTACAGGCTAGTAAACGTCCTAGTAATTAATTAAAATAAGCCCAACAGTTGTTGAAGGCCCAGTTTTTCTCATTACCAGCATATAGGGGTGCAAACAGATCGGATATTAGATGCATACGGATACGGATAAAGATATCCGCTTTTTATAATAGTGAATAATATAATTTTTTTTCCTAATATATATTAAACTATATATTATATATTTACTATTCGGATATGGATAATTAAAATTTAAAACCATATCTGTATCCGTATCCGGATAAGAGATTGGGAAAAAGAGAGGAATAAGCAATCAATCTGCATGGATATTCGGATATTCAGATATCGGATATCTGTATCTAAAAAGTGACATTTATTGCTATTAGGGTTGCAAGTTATATAGCGACGATTACTATTTATTTTCTATAAGAGGAAGGATAACTACAAGAAAATAAAAAGTTGATACGGATACAAATATCTGCTTTTTATAATAGTGAATAATATAAATATTTTCATAATATATATTAAACTATATATTATATATTTACTATTCAGATACAGATAATTAAAATTTAAAATAATATCCATATCCGTATCCGTACAGATAT
Organism: Carex cristatella; assembly: GCA_024447775.1. Lineage (NCBI taxonomy): Eukaryota > Viridiplantae > Streptophyta > Magnoliopsida > Poales > Cyperaceae > Carex > Carex cristatella. The sequence continues at coordinate 3,992,798 of JAJHPF010000002.1, forward strand.
TCATACATCGAATATCCGTATCTAAAAAGTGACATTTATTGCTATTAGTGTTGCAAGTTATAGAGAGACGACTACCATTTATTTTCTATATAAGGAAGAACAACTACAAAAAAATAATAACCAAGTGTTGGCCGCGGCGTAGTTTTCCAAAACAACACAAGATTTCAACAATTATGGGTTGTTGATTAGTAGAACATGAAAAGTGATAATGAGTGTGGAGGAAGTGATATTTGGTCATTTGCTAATGGAGGTTTTGGCTTATTCGTTAATGCTCTCCTTCATGTTGAAGGTTTGTGTGGTACTGAATTTCAAGTATATTTTTATTTTTTATTTTACAATATTTTTCTTTCCATTATATCTTTAGTTTTTTTTTTAATGGAATCTACAATAATCAAAAGGACTACAAATAAAAAAATAAAAAATTCTTCGGTATCAGATGTAAAATTGTGAGATTCAAACTCAAATACGTATACTTTGATTAATATCTTTGGTTATTTATTTTCATTTTTTTATTTTTTTTTTACCATATCCGGTCATTAAAATTTCAACTAATTTGACATTTAAATTTCAAAATTAAACTCGGAGGTAGATTTGGTTCCTCCTGATTTGTTAGGCTACTTAAAGATTATAATTTTTTATAATTTCAAGAAACAAGATTTTTCCATCTCCAATTTTCTAAAATATTGTTTCTTAGAAGTTAGAATTATGCAAATGAATGAACTCTTGATCCAAAATAAGCTTTTTAAGCGTCTTTAGATTTGATGTTAAGCACTTGAATCCAGAGACGGAGCTACATTCAAGGAATAGGAGTCAATTGACCCTCATTTTTTTTTTTTTTTTTGTATTTATACACAATTTTCTACGTAGTATAGGGTACAATGCTATATATAGATACGGTAATATTGACCCCTATTCACAGTATGCAAATTTTATATGATTGACCCCTATAACTTGAAAGTCTCTTGGAGATTGTTTTAGATTCATTCTGTCATGAAATTTGCAACAAGAAAATTTTGTAACTTTGACTAAAATGTACTGCACATCCAAAGCCAGTGATAGTGTACCATATTTTGTTGTTGGTCTTGTCTATCTATTGGGATTATTTAATATGCACAATATAGCTCTACAAATCTTGTAATTAAATTGCATCATGTTGCCTATCTTTTTGGATTATTTAACAAAATCTTGTAACATGCATTAGAGAGTACAAAAATGGAAAAGCAGGGTGATGAGGTGCTTGATTGTCTTAAAGTGAAAATCTTATATTGCAATGCATTGAAGATTAATGCAAAAATCTTGTTGTTAAATGTGGTAAGGATATGATTCATTGACAATTAAATTGATTAATAACATGGACAAATATGGTAAAGGAAAGAGAAACAATGGGAAATTTCATAATTCCAAACAATACCAGAAGGGATTAATTGATGACAAATCTTAATGTTAGATGTTGTGCATGCATGCAATGCATAAAATTCAAAATTCAAAACTTGCACACTTTTATTTGCTCTTTTTCAATGGGCTAAGCTAAAATTTAAATTTTTTCCATCTATGGCACTGTATTAATTAGCCAACTGGCATTTATTTTATGCATGTATCTGTTCAGGGACTCTGCCTATTTAAGCACCTCCCCTTGTCATTATCTCTAAATCATCAGAAAAAAAAATACAGTCTTACATTTTATACCACCAATATTCCATAGAAACTAAAACTTGACATGTGCCGTGCAGGTGTGTACTCGAGCACCTAAGAGCAATCTCACAAGTTCCGTGTAATCCGAGCACCAAGAGCTGTACCTCCAAAGGTTTCTTTTCTGTCTCTTTTAGAAGTTTCATCTTGCTACCATTGAATGTGTTGTTAGAGAGTATATATCATTTCTCTGTAGAAGCCAGGGTCCTGTTGTAGCATATAGTTGTTGTCAGATTACAATGTAAAAGCAGTTGCATTTTACTGGTAATCAATAATCTCATTTGGGTAAACAATATTGGAACTGAATAAAATTAATTCACATGTTATTTTTTAGATTATACCTCACTACCAATATAAAGGTGTTCAGTTGATAAGATCCTTCAGTACAAGTGTACAACTGTACAAGAAGGATTTTTTTTCGTTTTTTTTTTTTCCAGCATGCAGTTTCTTTTCAATAGAAACAGAACACTAAAAATTTGCAAACAACACAAATTCATATAGCTTTTGTGTCATAAGCAATGAAAACTTTTATATTGAACTTTTAGTTTGGTCACACTTGCAATAGTTTTTTTATGTTTCATGTAGGATATTTTCAAAGTTCTATAACTATAATTCTTGTTTAAACTGGATAGATGCTGACATTTAAGAAAAACATTATACTGTCAGAGTATCAGGATTTTCTTAGTCACAAAGTGCTCTTGAATATCTTGATAAAACTGGATATATATATAGCGTTAATATAGTAGCATTCAACTTAATTGATAATTGCAATATTCTACTAAATACACACATATATATTATATACATAACAGTAAATAATGCCATATATGACTCTCCTGAACTCTTTCCAAAAGCATAACAGAGGTATATATTATCATACTTACACTAGTTCATGTAATATTTTTGCAACCAACCATTAGTACCACAACTGATATATCTAACCAGAAAGAAATTTGCAGAAATGGAAACAGAAACATGGCAAGCCGAAGCAACCCATGTGATAACCTTCAAACACCACCTGTGCAAGCTTGCGACCAAGTAGAAGCTGGCCCTTCCAACACAGGACCACCCTTGCCCTCCTCGCGTAAAAGACAACTTACTCGGGAGGAATTGGAACGGAAAATAAAGAAATACAGTACCAGGCTTAGAGAGTATGCTAAGCATGTGGCAGACGATTTCGAAGGGAAACAAAAGGGTCTAAAAGCTCACAAAAAAAATGGAGGATTTTACAGCCTATGTCTACGGAATGGTATCTGAGACTAGTAAGACTGTGTCTGGGGCCTCCGACAATCTCTGAGCATGGTGGAAGAGTGAAGTCATATTTGGTAAAACAGGTCCTCCCCAAATTGACCTATACTACAAAGAGAATTATCTTTACACAAATATGAATCAAATTAATGAGACCAAATTAGCAAGCGAGCTACTCATGAACCTCTCTGACCCAACACTAGGGTCAATTCTGTCCCTTCTAATGCAACATTGTGATCCTCCCCAACGAAAGTTTCCGTTTGAACAGGGTCTGCCACCACCTTGGTGGCCCACTACACAGGAGGATTGGTGGGGCCAAACAGGAATCTCGAGAGATGAAGGCCCACCACCTTTCAGAAAGCCACACGACCTTAGAAAGAAATGGGAGGTCGCAGTAATAATCGGAATAACCAAGTCGATGTCTCCAATCTTCTCAAAGCCGTATAATCTCGTGGAGCAGTCGCATCCCTTGCAATTGCGCATGAACGCCAAAGAAAAAAATTCTGGACTTTGGCGGTGGTAGTCGAAGCAAAGCAATATTGCCGAGAGCATCCTGACATGCCCATAGATGAGGCAATTGCATTTGTGGAGGAGAGCAGTGGGTCCGATGCCCATCGATGGGCTCCATCACCATCCAATCTGCTTTAAGATCCATGCGCACAATTATTAAAGCAAATGCGTATGGATATTAAAGCCATGCGCAAATATCTTAAAATGGATCGGACGGTTATGAGAATAATTTTTTTTGAGAATGGATCGGACGGTTATGGAACCCATCGAACTAAGTTTGGGTCCGATGGGCATCGGACCCAAACTGCTCTCTTTGTGTAGACCTATGGTAGTTAGTTAGTTAGTTATGTCCTTCTTGCCCCATGTAGCTCTGTTATTTGTATCTTCTTAGTACATTTTCTTTTATTGTTTTTGCAGTTGTTAAATTATAAAAATGTTTAATTGTATAATTCAATTAGTTATTTGATTGAGCTTAACTTTAGTCAAATCTTGCATGGTTGCACCGATGAACCCTAAATTATGTGGCCTCAACTTTTCAAATTTGATTATATTATGACTCTTAAAATAGATAATTTGATAATTTATGCAGTGATAACACATGTTAAAAATATAGATGTATTGACACGGGCAGAAAGAAATTGTAGACAATAAAATTATAGCACATACAACCTAAGAGATTTACTTTTACCTGAGTTAACAAACTTCTGGTTACTTTCTCTGTAACTAGTCGAAACCAAAGCACAAATGACCACTAAAGCTTCTTCCTCACGTACCCAAAAAAACATTATGATATCAAGATCTGTAAAAATTGGTTAATAAAAATGTGTCTGTTAGAACCTTTCCCATTATATAGTTAGAACTATATATAATTTATAGGTGAACCTCATTATTTTTAAAGGTACACAGAATCAACTACAGATTACAACACTACACGATAATTAAGGCGGTAGGCATTGGCATAAACACTTTTTTCCAAAACAAACTTTATAATAGCTGACGATAAATGCCTTCACTGCAACAAATATTATACTTCATATATCAAAATATAGTACGGTAGGCATCAAATTTGAATTTATTCTGGTAATTGCAGTTTAACATGATCAAAATGACATCTAAAATTGTAAAAGAAAATGAAATAATACAAGAACTTAAATGTTACAAACTATTGATTACTTTATGTTTAGCAAGTGCCATGTTGTAGCATAATTTCTATACTTGAGTCCGTAACAACTGAGGCATAATTTGACACAAATATGATTCATGTTCCAGATTTGTCCCTGAAAATTATATTAATTTGATAAATCATTGCATTCTCTTATAACATCACTCCAATACATGACACCATGACTTAACTGGTACAATACCTGATGTTTGGGACCGGTACATAATTGTTAGCAATCTGACAACAAATTAAAAATAGAAGCTTGAACAGTACAGTACTGGTAGCAACCTATCCAAACATCAATTGCACCAGATGAGGCCACAGCAGGGAAGGTACCAAGCTCCACTGGCTCATAATCAGGGTTTTGATCTTCTCTTCTTTCATTAGCATGATCTATGTACTTTGGATCCATTTTTTTTTGTGTGTCCTCTGTATCATAGAAAGAAGAACTAATGGAAACTATGAAAAATTACAAATAGTAAAAGATAAACCTGAACCGAAGAAATTGACGTGTATTTTTAAACCTGGTCAAAGGTAAAGGACCATGTAAATATTGGGCCCAAACTTATCAAATATTAATTGAACCAAAGAAATCAATGACGAAGAGATTTTAAAATCATACGCTTTTAACCGAACCAAACAACTAATACATGTACTTTATAATTTAGTTTAATAGCAAATGTGGTACTGTACCAACAGAACACAACTGAAAAGGATTGATCTGAAACCCAAAGAATTTGGTGCAATAACAATTGTTTTTTTAAGGTCAGTGAGCTTTTCAGCTCAACAACAATTTCGTTGATTAATGAAAAATAATTGTACAGAAAAAAACCCAATAACATTATGTTGAATTAGACCTGTATTTTCGCTAAATTCCATTAAAAAAATTAAAAAGAAGCCCCCACCTGGGGTTTCTATTATGTTGCTCTTACTCAATTTCAAGTACCTTGGATCCGCCGGTTAATTTATTAATAACCCTAAAAAAATTAATAAAAATAACCATATCCTAATTATTTTTTTTTAAAACTAACCAAACCACCCCTCTGTAGAGCGGTCTGCTACAGTAATATTTTTTTAAACCTTAATAATTTCATCTAAAAATGGAAAATGGAAAATGTTCAATTTTATGGCAAACAAAAATGTTAAATCTTACTTAGGTCCTCAATTTTTTTTAAGGTCTTAATATTTTCATCTAAATATAGAAAATGAAAAGTGTTCAATTTTATAACAAACAAATGTATTCAATCTTACTTATGTCCTCAATTTTTTTTTTTGGGATCTTAATATTTTTGTCTAAAAATGGAAAATAAAAAATGTTCAACTTTATAACAAACAAAAATATTCAATCTTACTTATGTCCTCAATTTTTTTTTAAGATTTTAATATTTTCATCTAAAAATGGAAAATTAAAAGTGTTAAATTTTATAACAAACAAATATGTTCAATCTTACACCGTGATTTTTATTAATATCCAACAATAAATATAAATTGTCAAGTATGCCCACGAAAGTTAGGTAATTTTAAAAATGCTCAAACCGGCCAATTATTGGCGATTTCCATTTTTTATTAGGTAATAAATGAATTCATTTAAGCTCTGAAAAGTAGTAAATACGATATAATTTGATTTATTAGAAATTAACATTACATCTCTTTCAGACATATATTATTTAGTGCTCTAACAAATTCGATATGTGTCTTTCTGTTATAACGCATCTGTATTAATTTTTTTAAGTCATTTCTCTCATTTTTAAAACACATGTATATTGTACATGTATTTATCTAAGACATCTCTCATAAACAGCCGAGGTTAGGATGATGAATAAAGCAAGAGAGACAATATATAAATTGAGAAGGCATAAAACGACGACAAAACTTAAATGACTATAAAACGGCGCTCGAGTATCAGATTTCAGCAAATGATGACTTTTCAAAAAGTTTGTAAAAATACGCATGCATCAGTGCCATGATGCCAGTTTTTAAATTTCAGAATTGTCAAAAAACAAAGAAAAGAGCTTCATAACTTGAGTTGAGATTTCCGATTAAGATTTTCATTTCTATTTTTTTTATATGAGTAGCTCGATAAATTGGTTATATAATGAACTTGTAGAAGACAAATTTTTACTATTTTTAGAATTTTTTACTATTTTTTATGATTTATGAAAGATGACACAAAATGACTTAAAAAATAAAAGAAATTTGTGAAGAGTATATTTTCTCGGTAAACAACTCATACTTATACAATACATCTCATTCTATACACATTAAACAACTCAGCTTCATGTCTTAATATTTTCTATATTTTCCATATTTTATAAATTAATACAGATGCATTATAATAGAAAAACACATATCGAATTTGTTAGAATACTAATAAATATCCTTCGGAAAGAAATGTAATGTTAAATTTCTAATAAATCAAATTATATAGTATTAGCCACTTTTCGGAATTAAAATGAATTTATTTATTACCTATCGGATATTCTCGAAACTTGATATTTACTTAATTAGTCAATACATATACAACAAATAAACATTTTTCATTTTTATTTGCTATAAAATTGAGGACATAGTGCAAGATTGGACATTTTTGTTTGTTATAAAATTGAACACTTTTTATTTTCCATTTTTAGATGAAAATAATTAGATCTTAAACAAATTTGAGGACATAAGTAAATTTGAACATTTTTGTTGGCTGTACAATTGAACATTTCTCATTTCTCATTTTTAGATGAAAATATTAAGATAAAAAAAATGTTACTATAGCAGACCGCTCTAGAGGGGGCGGTCTAGTGTGCAGGGTGGACCGCTCCTTAGTGGGACGTTCTAGTTAGAGTTTAAAAAAAAAATAGAATCTGATTATTTTTATTAATTATTTTTAGGGTTATTAATAAAAAAAACGGTTGGATCCGTGCTAGTGTTCTAAAACGGGCCGGACCGGGTTCAACCCGCCCGGGTTCACGGGTTGGCCGGGCACGGGTTCGGGGGGTTCACGGGTAGGCGGGTAGGCAGGTAGATGGGTCGAAATTTTGAAACTCTACCCTTACCCGCCCGTAGACCCTTACCCCCACGGGTTTGCGGACCGGGTGGATCGGGTTCACGGGTTGGTCCAGACCGGTTTTTTTTTTTTCTTCTGTTTTTTTTCGGTTTTTTGATTTGTTTTTTTTTTTTTTTTTTTTTTTTTCGGTTTTTTTTTTTTTTTTTTTTTTTTTTTTTTTTTTTTTCTGTTTTTTGATTTGTTTTTAAACCGTTGCCTCTGTGATTTCAAATTGAAATTGTGAACTAAATCCTAACCGTTCAAATTTTTTCATTCACAAATCTTAATGAAATTATTTTTACAAGTGCGAATCTCGATAAAAATCAATGGCTTAGATTAATTGGAATCAATTGATTTGATTTTGGTTTGATTAAAGTTAAAGGGGTGGGGGCCGGCGAGTATCACGGGTAGGTGGGTACGGGTAGGCGGGCACGGGTAGGCGGGTAGGCAGGCACGGACGGACCGGGTTGGCGGGGCGGGCCGGGCGGGCGGGCGGACCGGGCAGGGTTGGCGGGTTCACGGGTCACGGGTTCGGCGGGTTTCGGTTTCAAAAACTGGACCCTTACCCGGATTTTGACCCGGTCCGGCCAACCCGCCGAACCCGTCCAACCCGTGGCCGGACCGGACCGGGCGGTACCCGGGTCACGGGCGGGCCGGACCGGGTCACGGGTCACGGGTTTTTTTTATAACACTAATCCGTGCTAGAGCTCAACGTGGGACGACCCTTTATTTAGAATTTTAGATGTTCCACAACTCTGTCCACAGATACTATGTCACTTTGAAACGGACGTGCTCTCTCTAGCACCAGTGGCGAAATCAAATTACATCAAACTTGATACACAACTAATTTATAAGGTCAAACTTGATACACAACTATAATATTTTTTTTTATATTTTTGATACGCAACTATAATATTTTTTATATTTTTGAAAACCTTGTACGATTTAATATTCAAAGAAAATATTTGTCACCATTTATTAAGTTAGTCTGCCAACAGTAAATCTAGACTCTTTATAAAGAGATAAAGAGGAGGTCCGATGTCCATTGGACTTACTTTTAGGTCCAATTAGCTCTAACATCATAAGATTAGAATTAAAATTTGTGCTCACGAAAATTGAAACAGACTTGTACAAATTTTAATATAGTATGCGAATCTTGGTCATTACACCCATTGAACCAAGGTAGGTCCGATGGGCATGGGACCTACTCTGAATTCCTTTATAAAATGCTAGCAAACTTGCTCTTCTGCTACACCCAGTGTTATTAAAACCGGACCGGACCAGTGGTTTAACCGGAAAAAACCAGACCCGAACAATAATACGGTTTGGTTCAATAATAAGATCGTTTCTGCAATTAGACCAGCCAAAACCGGTTAAATTAACCGATTTTTCATAAAACCGCTACTAGTGAACCCGGTTTTTAATAACTTACTACCATTCTTATTTCTCTTGGTTTGTATCAACTTTTTTACTTTTAGGCCCCGTTTGGCAGCGTTCCCCCATTTTACTGTTCACGTGGGAAGAAAAAATTCACTCAGACCGAATTTTTTTTTCCCACGTGAACAGTGAAAATCAGTTCAAAAATTCTGCTTTTCCCAACCCATTTTCCAGCCCAATAGACTACCGAACAGGGCCTTAACTTTTTGTACTTGGGTGCAACTTTTTAACTTTGCGGCACCTTTTTCAGCCTACCGTCATTATAACATGCAAAATAAAATAAAAATTGCCGCACCTTTTTAAGTTCAATTGGCTCTAACACCGTACAATTAGCATTAAAATTTGTGCGTGCGGAATTTAAAGGATTTTAATGTAGTTTGCACGGATCTTGATGCAATCGAACGGTCAGTATAAACATCGAACCAAAGTAGGTCCAATGGGCATCGGATCTACTCTGAATTGATTCCATTCTACCAATGTTGTACTATGTTTGTTGTCTTTCAGACTTTTACGGTTTGCAGTTGTCTTTCAAACTTTTACGGTTTGCAAATTGAAATTCAAAGTTCGCATATTAATGAAGAGAGACAGAGATATAGTCTAAAATTCTAAATAATATAATTTTAATTTTAAAATATTAAATTTCTTGTATGAGGCTAATTGCATTTTTATTCGATACCACCTTTTTTTTTTCTACTACATTGATAAATTTGAACTTGGTACAATCATTTTCAAATACATGGGTAGTATTAATAAATATCTTAGCCTTTTGGATTATAAATTAATAAATTATAATTAATTTTACAAATCTGCGGTTAAACTGGTTGACCCACCGGTTCGACCAATAATCATTGACCTGAAAGTTTGCCGGGTCAATGTCCGGTCCGGTTTTGATAACATTGGCTACACCGTATCAATACATGCAACCACCTACACATATATACATTTATACTTGAGTGAGGCTGCTACTTTGTATAGAGCGTATTGGGAACTCAAATTTCAATTTGGAAGTTCTAATGATCACTGAACAAGACATAGTACCACAAGCCCGGAAATAAGGAACCGAATCCTCTGTCCCTCCGGGGGCAGGATTTTCCTGCCCCTGAGTCGCTGACATATGGGCCTGCAGCAAAACTAAAACCAATACTTAAATGTTTAAACTCGTCTGGACCCACGTGTCATCCGCACTGGGGACAGGAAAATTCTGCCTCTGGGGGGCAGGTGATCTCCTTCCCGGAAATAAAGCTTAGGATGGATCAATTGCTTCTTCTTTCGGGTTACATGATATTTTTATTGACTTGAGAGTAGGTTCTATGGGCATCGGACTTACTTTGATTCGACAGGTTCAATCATCGTTAAATATGCTTTAAAATTCGTACAAAATGTTCAAATTTTGTGCGGATATGCTTTTGTTTTTGTGCGCACATATCTTAAGATAAATCGGATGGTCAAAAAGCTCGTTGAACCTAAAAGTAGATCGATCCGATGGGCATTGGACCACTCCGTCCTCATTTTTATTAACTTGGTCAGTGGTCACTACTTAATTATCCTTTCCAACAAAATGTCTGTAGGCAACTTGGGTCATCATCAAAATAATTTTTCGTATTTCGGCCGGAGTGCCGCTTCAATTTTTCGGCCGGAGTGCCGCTTCAATTCTGAAATAATTCAGTAATTATGATTAACTTCTTAATCATATGTACACATACTTGTATTATTTTATCAAGGGGCCCAATGATATCATCACTCATTATATGAGGGACATTGGTATTCTTGACAATTACTATCCCTTCACATAAGAGATACATACTGAGATAAAACCTGTATGGTTGCCAGTTGTCCGTTACGGACAACGTTGGATAATACCCACGAATATATATTCCCATGTGAGAGAAACAATAATCTCATACCTTAGAATTTCAGACACAAATAAAACATTAATGACACAAATACAATTCATACTAAATGTTTTATTTTGGTCACGTCCAATCCCCTAATCTCCATCGGGTATCCATTTGATTAGATTGACAACTCCTTATCATATGATCTGCAGAACATGATCGTCATCTAATCCAAATGCTAATCTTATACCGGTAATTAATGTTCCTTGTTAATTACCAAGACTAGGGACACTTTAGAGTATTTATTAATACCTGTGTAGAGTTCCACAATTTCAAGTCCTCAACCTGAATGATCTATAATTAATAAAATACTCAAAGAACAAAATGATAAATAAACCATCCAATTACACGAACAAACTTAGAAAGCAATCATCCTATGATTGACTTATAGATCACAACACTAACAGTCATCATGACCTAAAACACTCTTATAGGTGACCTGTGCAAGAAAGGTGAAATTGAGAAGACATTGGGTTATTTTGTTGACATGATTTCCAAAGGCCATGTGCCTAAAATGTCGTGACCCAGAACACTTTCATATGTTTTCTAAAGAGGAAACCCCAAATGAACCTAATTCAAATCTTACTACCATGTACTAAATAATCTAAAATCATATTCTTGAAACTGAGAAAAACGACCAATATCATATCCCGGCTGAATTGACATGTAGACCTAATAAAAAATGATTGAAAACTACGTATAGCATTTGTTATACTAATATAGAAAGATATTGTTATACTAACATAGAAGTATATTACTTTTTTTTGAATGAAGGTTTTACAAATAGTTGTTTTCTTGCGTCCTTTGCATCACTTGTTGTTGGAGGTTTTAATGTTCTTCAGAACTGCAAGAACGGATTAAGCACAGGAGTGAGAATTTTTAGTGTAAAAGAAAAATATCATGTCTTTTCTGGTATGACAAACTTAGTAATTGTTTTAATTTTAATTTTTTGGGTTTTTATTTTTTTATCAACAGATAGGGCATTATACATTGAAATAATTGTACAGAAGATCCAAGATGCATATATTGTGTGTTCAAGATGAATTACAACAGCTAAATAGGATTATTTTGAAACTGTTAAAAACTTGGTGTTTAAATTTTCATACCTGCTTTTGTTGTATGGTTCAGAGAGTGTTCAGTCAGTCTTCCGATGAAAACAAATTCAACTTCTTGTACTGTCTGTGACAATTAACCTAAATGTATACATGGAAATGAGGAAATTTCACCAAAATATTTGAATAACTATTAGGAGGCAACCAAATGGCCACCTTGAGAAAAAGGAAAAGTTGGATCAGTGTGGTGCAGCAAGGACAGGTGCAGGCAGTAGAGCATAATCAGAAAGCTAAGATTTTCTTTAGGCATTTTGTGGCATTGGTGGGGCAGCATTATCGACAAACAATGACCTTTGATTTTCATACCTGCAGCAGCTATGTCATCCTATCACAACTGAGGAAATCCAAAAAATTATTGACCAAATGCCTTCAAACAAGGCCCCAAGGCCAGATGGTTACACATGTGAATTTTATAAAAAAAATTAAGAGTTTGCTCATGCCGGACCTGTTAGGCGTGTGTAACAGCTTAATTCAGGGCACCTCCTCCACCTTCTATCCTTTAAATGACTCTTTCATAGCGCTCATTCCAAAGAAGAAAGAGACTATTACACCCAGAGACTTCAGACTGATCAGCCTTATAAACTCTGTGCAAAAGTTATTTTCAAAGATAATGGTAGAGCGGTTGAAGCCGTTGATGCAGGGGCTCATATCTCCAAACCAAACTGGATTCTTACAAGATAGATGCATAAATGAAGGTTTCTTGTATGCGCAAGAAATGGTCACCTTGGCAACGAAGCAAAAGAAGCAAGTGGGTATCTTCAAGGCCGATATTTTCAAAGCATTTGATACTCTCTTATGGGATTTCCTGACTCAGATTTTACAGGCAAGGGGTTTCCCTGCACAGTGGATACAGTGGATAAAACAAGGAGTGATTCAAGGTTCCTCAAGAGTTCTGATAAACTCGGTGGTAGGAAAAAAAATTGTGCATAGAAGAGGGTTGAGGCAAGGGGACCCTCTGTCCCCATATCTATTCATATTGGCAATAGATTTTCTTGCGGTTTGGACTGAAAAACTGGTCAGCCTAAGAATGTTCAGAGCCCCTTTCCTTGGATGCAAGCAATGCATACTGTTTGCCGATGATACGCTGTTCATCTTGCAGCCAGAGCTGCAGCAGCTCCCGTTTTTAAAAATTGTGCTGCATGTTTTCAATGATCTATCGGGCCTGGGGGTAAATCTGGAAAAATCAGAGTTTTTGGTAACATCATCTCCTTGGCAAGTGGTACAGAACTTGGCACAGACCATGGGATGCAAACCGGCAACTTTTCCTATTACCTATTTAGGCATGCCCTTGTCGAACAAGAAACTCACAAGAGCACAATACATGCCGCTCATTCAGAAAATAGAGAACAGATTGCCAAAGTGGAAAGCTGCGAAGCTGTCAATGGGAGGGAGACTGACGCTGGTCAATGCAGTTATGTCGGCAATACCGATTTACATGATGTAAACATTTCTGCTTCCTAAATGGGTTATTATGAGGATCGATCAGGTACGAAGAAAGTTTCTGTGGAGTGGCCATAAACAGCATGATAAAAGGTACATGAGTTTAATAGCTTGGGATATTGTCATAAAACCAAGGAGTTTGGGAGGATTGGGAGTCATGAATTTAGACACTATGAATAAAGCACTCATGGGGAAGATCATGTATCAATGGTTGCAAGTTAATAGACCCTCATGGATGGGTATAGTGCAGCTGAACCAACAGATTACAAGACCTTGGGAGATAGAAGCTACAACAAGGTTTTGGGCTGTAGTCAGGCATATTGCGCCATTCATGGATATTTCTGTAAAATTTAGCAAAGGGGAAGGAACACATATCAAGTTCTGGTTAGACCATTGGCTCGAGCAAGGGCCAATTAGACAAATATACCCCTGCTTGTATGAATTTTCAGAGATGAAGGACATGACAGTAAGACAAGCCTTGGCAAATGGTCAGTGGGATCTCAGATTGCCAATTATCATGGATCAAACAGTGCAGGAACAAAAGATTAAACTTATGAGGGCACTTCACTCCTTACCGGCCACTTGGGGTCAGTGTGATGGGGTCAGATGGAAGTGGGAAAAAAATGGTTGTTTTACTGTCAAGTCCTTCTACAAGGCATTAGAAACGGGGCCTTTTGTAAAAGACAAATTATCTGATATATGGAAGATAAAGGGATCGCTGAGGGTTCTTGTTTTTGGTTGGTTGATGCTTAGAAATAGAATACTCACAGTGGATAATCTAGTAATACGAGGATGGACGCTGGTGAATCGATGCATCATGTGTAAGCAAGCTGCTGAGACGGTTCGGCATCTATTTGGAGCTTGTCAGATAGCGGGTCAGATCCGATTACAAATACTGGAGCACCACACGGAAGCGCGTCAGTGCCAGTTTTTTGCAAATGGAAATTTCAGAAGGGTTCTGCTAGACACAAACCAAATGGCAGTAAAAAAAATGCAGCTGGTTCTCTGTTTTGTCCTGTGGAGAGAACGGTGTCGAAGAATTTTCCAAGAAAAAACGAAGTCAGAGGATTTATTGCACTCAGAAATAATGCTGGAATAGAGAAGCTGGTACCAGGAGCCGTGGAAAATTGAATTCTCGTTATGTTGCATTATGGGTTTTAGTTTGTCTTTTCTCTGTTTCTAACTTCTTTGGTAGTCTTTTTATCTTTATTTTTTCCTTTCTTTTTCTTTTTATTTCTTTTCCTTTTCTTTTCTACTGTTTTCTTCTGTTTTGGGATCCTTGATCCTTTGTAAATATCTCAAACTTTTGAGACACTCCTTGTGTCAATAAAGCGAAATCTGGAAGCGAGACTTCCATATTTCTTCATCAAAAAAAACTATTAGGAGGCAAATTGACAAAGTTTGGTTTTTTTTTTTCTTTTCTGTTTCACTAATGTAATAAACTCACTATGGTTGAAAATAATGTCTGTTCAACCCAACCCTTGCAAACTCCTAGCACATCTCGCAAGAAAAGAACAAAAAAGAGAGAACAATATAGAAAAAAAAATAGTCCAAATTATGAATCTCAGTCAATGCCTCAAACATGTACAGAAAAAAATGGGCCAATGTATTACTATCTTCCATATTATGGTCACAATACAAGTAAGAAACAATAGGAATTCATATTAAATATATAATGTACCATTTTGTATATTTTGCTTGCTGAGTTTTCGTAGAGGCATTTTAGTCATATTAATTTCAAGGGGAAATTTTTTTTATGCCACTCCAAAACTTTAAAATTAGAAAATTGCCACTCCAAAACAGAAAATTAGTTTTTTGCCACCCTAAAATCATAAAATTAGTGAATTTGCCCTCATTATACATTTATTATACAAATTTGATTAAAATTAGACTAAAATATATTGTATAAAAATTGTATTTTCGTATTTCCTAAAATATCCCTCAATTCAACTCTTCTTCTTCTCCTGCGCCATTCTTCTTCTTCTCCATGGGAGATGAAAGAGGTGCTATGATTCTGATCCTTTGATTTTTCTTTGTGAGTCGCAAATGTACAGGATGTGTCAGAGAAACAATCGTCGAGACCTTTTTCAAATCTGAACTCTCTGAATCTTTCAAAGGGAGCTTCTTCTTCACCACGGAGCCCTTACCCTGGTAAATAGATGGAGATGCGAGGGGTTTTGACAATTTCGTAGATTTGCCTGATTTTTTGTCAGAACTCTTGAAAACCGCTGTAGAATTTCTTCGTGGAGTATAGACACTGAGCTATGCTTCTGAGTGTGTGCATGATATGTGCATTTGCCGTTATTAGAATCCCATTGTGACATCAAGAAGGTTCGAATGACGAGTAAAAAAAGAATGATTGAAAAAAAAAATTGAAGATGTCCCGGAGTTCAGAAAATGGAGCATTATATCTGAGCCTTATGGCGTATTAATGTGGCAATTTGGCAAATGGCGAGTAATCTGAGCCTGTCATTTACCTCATGTTCTCCAAAAAAAAATTCTGCTTTCTCAACCATATAGTGGGTCATTCCACGCTATATGTTAAGCTTATGCAATTTAGGTTTGTTTCATTCCACGAGTAATCAGAGCACCTCTTTCATCTCCCATGGAGAAGAAGAAGAATGGCACAGGAGGAGAAGAAGAAGGGTTGAATTGAGGGGTATTTTAGGAAATACGAAAATACAAATTTTATACAATATATTTCAGTCTAATTTTAATCAAATTTGTATAATAAATGTATAATAAGGGCAAATTCACTAATTTCAAGATTTTAGGGTGGCAAAAAAACTAATTTTTTTGTTTTGAAGTGGCAATTTTCTAATTTTGAAGTTTTGGAGTGGCATAAACAAAATTTTCCCTAATTTCAAATTCCGTCAATGCAACCTGGGAATTGACAAAAAAAATAAATGAGCAATCCATGTCAGTATCTAATAGAGTGTTACAAAATCTGATACCGGTTACATAAAATTGGCTTAGTATAGTTTCAAAATAATCCTATTTAGCTGTAATAAAAAAATTTTGATTAGCAAACTAAATGTTTTCACTTTCACATGAGGCTAGCCGCTCATTACTGAAATAAAAAATATGCAAAATCAAAGCCTTAGATTTGTTATAACCACAAGTCCACAACTAATATGGATACATTATACATATACCAAAATATAGGAGGCTATTCTAAATTCTTCCACCTGAATAAACTATTATACATTATACATTATACATATACATTATACATATACTGAGCAATCCATGTCAGTATCTAATAGAGTGTTACAAAATCTGATACCGGTTACATAAAATTGGCTTAGTATAGTTTCAAAATAATCCTATTTAGCTGTAATAAAAAAATTTTGATTAGCAAACTAAATGTTTTCACTTTCACATGAGGCTAGCTGCTCATTACTGAAATAAAAAATATGCAAAATCAAAGCCTTAGATTTGTTATAACCACAAGTCCACAACTAATATGGATACATTATACATATACCAAAATATAGGAGGCTATTCTAAATTCTTTCACCTGAATAAACTTTTTTCAATTTTTAATTTAACTCATATACCTGAAGTCCAGCCCTAGTGAGGAATGCAAGTTGAGTTCTTTCAACTGACATCCAAGTAACTAAACAGTTTTTCCAGACTGACAAACTTTCTTGGAAGCAGCCTCAAGATGGTCTATCTCCTCCTAAAGCCGATCTGATTTGTATATTTTCTCGAGCACTGCTATTGCCTTTGATTTTTTATCCTACCAGCAAAAAAATAGACATATAAATAAATTGAAAGTGACAAATTGGGATGATTTAAAAATATTGTGAGAAATAAATGAAATTACCTTCATGGAAAGTCATAAGGTGAGTCGGGTAGAAAAATCATGAGAATGAACTTTACAACTGCCAATATGGTTGCCACTCCTAGCATCAATCGCCATGTACCAGGAACCTAGGTAAAAGTACCGTGATCTCCATAGAAGTTGAATAGAGCACTGCTGAATATTCCAAAGGAGAATGGTGGTAGACCTTTGGAATTGTCGATGCTGGGAAGGAGATGAGCAGCGGAGAAGGAGAAGGGGAATGAGAAGGTGCGTACGGTAGGAAGGAAGGAAGCCAGCAGAGGAGAAGAAGGCGAAGGAGACGGTGTGAACAGTGGCAAGAAGGCCAGCAAAGGAGGAAACGAGGAGGATAAGATCGGCAGAGGGAGGAGAAGGAGAGGTGTGCGCTAGATGAAGAGGAGAGAGGTGAGCGGAGGAGGTAGAGCGCCTAGATGGAAGGGAATACAGAGAGGAGAGTGGAAGGTAGGTGGAAGAGAGGAGGAGAGCATTTTGTTTCAAAAGAGAGAAGACAGTAGAAGTGGAAAATTATTTTTCAGTAGAAATTAATAAAAAAAGAAAAAAAGAGAAACAAAAAGAGTACGTTAGTTGTAATATTGATAGAAATAATAGTATAAATTTTATCGGTTCTAAAAATTTCAAAGTTTACAATACTAAATTTTTTATCGGTTCTAACTGTGTTTTTTTTTTTTTAATTTGTCTGCCTGCAACATTGTGGAGGTGCTTTTGTCTGACAAAAAATTCTAACATGAAACAAGGTTTCGTATGTAATTTGTTATGAAACACATGAGATTGAGATGGACACCTCTCAGTATAATGTGTTATTTTCTTTGTCTAATGAAATCTCTCCTTCGTGACATTAGATGCATCCAAATTTTATTCAAAAAAAGAAATCCAATTATGCAATGCCACGTCAGCTTTTAGAGTTACCAATTTCCCATTTTCT
Organism: Carex cristatella; assembly: GCA_024447775.1. Lineage (NCBI taxonomy): Eukaryota > Viridiplantae > Streptophyta > Magnoliopsida > Poales > Cyperaceae > Carex > Carex cristatella. The sequence goes on from JAJHPF010000002.1 coordinate 4,011,094, forward strand.
GAGTTCAGTGCATCCAAAAGTCAAAACAAAGAGAAAAGCAGCACCCATCAGAACTCCTATAATTGCACCTTGAATTTTAGGAGATTAAATGGTGTATCTGTCCAGAGACGATCTTAACCATCCATTTAACAGGTCCAACCATTATAAACCATTGTATTGAATATGAGATATTATACATTTATTTTATGTATGTTTATGTGTAGAAATATGAAATTAGTTATAAAAACATTCGCCACACAATTAGCTACAGAAAAACTGTCTTTGTTTTTCCTCTCTTACCCATGCGTTATTCTTTTCACGTTTCTTTCCCCTCTTCGATCCCAGTCTCCTCCTTTCCTCTCCGCCTTTCCTCTTTTTTTCCTCGCTTCGGATCATGTACATTGACTCGAGAGAGAAGATCACAACTAATCGGGTACTATATAAAAAACATACAATTGAATTATAGGTGAACATTGAGACAATCGGTATGTCTCAGGGGAACGTCCACTCATCAATAATCGAGTTATGTCTCAGGTGAACATTGAGATTAGGTGCAAGGAACATCTTTTGTTATGAATTGATATAGTCTTTGATGTTAGAGATTTACTTCATCATAGTTAGATCAAGTGGAAAGTAAGCATTTGTATTACTTCGACTTTATTAAGTAGTTGATTTTTTTTAGCATTTTTAAGTAATTGAGTCGAATAATTTATTAAATAAAGTTCTTTCTTGTGAAAAGAACAGTAGTTTTCTATTTGTAATTTTTTTTTTGTCTGTTGATACAGAAGCGCAACTATTTTTTATGTCAATTTTACAATGTAATATTCACGTTTTATAAGCTGTATTTTACTTTCAAATAATTTCCTATTTTGATTGACTTTTGTAATTTAGACACATTTTGTGTTTTTATAAATGAAAAAAGTTTGATAGCTAAGAGAATGAAAAGAAGAAAAGATAATTTTTATAAAAGAAAAGATAAAGAAATGATTATACAAATGCAATGATTAAGAAATTAAGATAATTTTTACAAGACTTTCTCTTTCTATGATTGGTTTTGTAACTCAAGCGAAGAAACTAAAACTAATTTTACAAATGAAGTGGTTAAAAAATAAAGATTGAATTAGTTTCAATTATTACCAAGACAATTGTATTTAATTTTTTTTTTGGTTTCACGGATGTAGAAATGTAGATGCTCTTAGGTACTCTTTTTTTATTATTTAGTTGCTCATTTCTTTTCTATTTGCTGAGCCAATCGATTGCCTCCATTTCCAACAATTTCTTGTATTTATTTTAATCCAACAATTTCTTGTATTTATTTTAAAAATGTGTTATCATTTTGACATATTTTTAGAAACAAATACAAAGATTCTTAACAAATTTTGAATTCCCACGGCTACGCGTAGCCGACAGTTACTAGTCAACCGACACTTACTAGTCAAGTAGAGTATGAATTTTGCCTCCGGGGGCGTGCCTTGCCGTGCCCTGCCCGTGCCCGTGACACGGGCACCCACGGGCACACGGGCACGGGCGTTAAACGGGCCAGACTTGAATTTTTTTTCCCCGCCCGTGATCGCCTTGACCCCCGCCGTGCCCGTGCGCCCGTGTGCCCGTGCCCGTGCCCTACCCGTGCCCGTGCCCTACCCGTGCCCGTGCCCTACCCGTGCCCGTGCCCGTTTTTTTTTTTTTTTTTTTCGAATTTTTTTTTGAAATTTGAATTTGAAATGGCCCCGGCCCCCCTGCCCGGACCGCCCTCTCCATTTTTTTTTTTAATTCAAAAATGAGATATATTTTTTTAAAACTTTAAATGGCCATAACTTTTGCTAGGAAAGTCGGATTGACGCGTATGACGTCAATTCGGAAAGGGGAGGAGGAGACGGTGGCGACCGTCACCTGGGGGTAAATCCTGGGTAGCCGGAAAATCAGAATCGCCAAAAAACGTCGTTTAGTGCCTCAAAAATTAAGTTTAAGGTTTTTAGTGCCAAAAAACGTCGTTTAGTGCCAAAAACGTCGTTTATTTTTTAATCTATTGTTTTAAAATAAGAGCTTAATTATTTTTTAATCTATTGTTTATTTTTTAATCTATTGATTTAAGAAATTTTTAATTTATATTTTATTTTAACAAAAATTATCGAGTTACAAGTTTACAACCATGTCAAATGAATTTACTTTTGGATTTATAATTTATTGGTATGAATTGGATTTATAATTATTTACAATTTGAATTTATAAAAAAAAAAAAAAAACAGTAAAAAAAAACAGAAAAAAAACAGTAAAAAAAAAACAGAAACCGAAAAAATAAACAAAAAAAAAACCGAAAAAATAAACAGTAAAAAAAAAAAAAAAAAAAAAAAAAAAAAAAAGGCCCTGCCCGTCCTGCCCCCGGTGCCCGGCCCGTCCTGCCCCCAGGCCCATGACGGGCACGGACATTACACGGACAGGGTAGATTTTTTTTTTTTTTTTTGCCCGTGATGCCCGGCCCGTTGTGCCCGTGACGTTCGGGCGGGCACGTCCGGCCCGTTATTGATACACTATAGTCAAGTCAAGTAAAATCCAGCAACAGTCCACGATCCAACTCGCGCAATGTCGCGCACCTCACGCGGTCACGCCTAATATCTACAATTACTTGCCATCTAAGCCGTCTATAGCTCAGTCCGTCACATTAACCAACCGAAATGTCTTGCACCTTACGCCTAATATCTACACGCCTAATATCTACAATTACTATACCATCTAAGCCGTCTATAGCTCAGTCCGTCACATTAACCAACCGAAGTAAAATGATGTAAAATATTAAATGTTTGATTATTGTAGCTTTGGAGCGGAACCATCTAGAAAGAAAATCCGCGGAATCCATCACGACCCGCTAGGCCGCTACCCCTCTCCTTATAAGTTGTCCTGAATTCTTCTCAAAAAAAAAAAAAATTAAGTTGTCCTGAAGAGCTTCAGAAGCTTCAGAAGAGCACCTCTAAACAGTGTTCTGCACTCTTTCTCTTTCCTCCGTTCTCTCTCCGATTGCCCTCGTCTGGAGCGGATGAACTCGTCTGGTCAGTCCGAATTTAGCTAGCGTCACCCCGTCTGGAGAACATCCTCAGGCAACCTTTTTTTCATCCTTTGTGGTTTTCTCCTCTCTTTGCTAAATTCTTGTTATAGCCTTGAGATTTGTGTCCCTCCTCCATACTATCATGGGTGAGACTGTTTGTGTGATCTATCTATGATTCAGTTCTAACAATTTTATCATGGGTGAGATTGTTTGAGATTGTCCCCTCGAGGTTAATCTTATCCTTTCTTTCAACACCGTTTGTGTGATCTATCTATGATTCAGTTCTAACAATTTTATTTGTTTTTGTTCTGAATTTCAGGCAAGAGGAGCACGGGCCACCACGGCAGGTTGATCCTTACAATTTGCATCTGTGCAGAAATATCTCCACTCACAAGGTGACTATTCTTCACTTTTAGTTACATTGTTTCATTTTCATTATACTTAGATAAAGTTAGATTCTTAACCAGTGACGTTATAAGTGTGGTCTGCAAAATCAACTGAGTCGGATTGGAATCTGCCGACGGCGATCCGATTTTACCGCGAGTTATGCGGTGTGCAATTTTTCAGTTGAATATCAGTGGAATCGGTTTGGAATCCGGCCGATTTACACGATATTTTGTTCGGATCAGACAGAATATCGTCAATATTTGATCCGGACAAATATTGACGAAAGATTAGTACAAAACAACCTTATGTTGAAAAAATCTGAGTTTCCAATCTGATTCGGCCAATTCCATCCGATTCACCTGATTTTGATTCCACGATTGAGTAACCAATTCTAATTTCTGATTCCGATAACATTTTTGCAAACCATGGTTATAAGTATGTCGGTATCCTTTAGTCATTTCACACTCGGAAGATTTTGTTTCGTAATTCTGGATGCATCTTTATTTATTCAACTTGTGGTTTTTGTTTTGTAATTGTGCATCCTTATATATTAAACTTGTGGTAATTTATTTAACTTATGGTAAGATTAGACAAACACATAATCTCACACACTGGAGTTTCTCACATAATTATCTTAATAGAATATTATTTCACCTGCTCTCTTTATTAGACTCCAATAAGCACAATAATTTTTCTTAATTTTATTCAAATTATTCAGCTGAAAAATATGAAACCTTAATGCATAGATATAAGACAGGATTTTTAACTTGGTCTGTTTTATAGTGCAATCTGTTTTTTTTTATTCAGTTGAAGAATCATATCAGTATGCACATTCTGTGTTATATTTCAATATATAATTTGTTCAAAAATCAAGAGTCTGGCTAGCATCACAACGTTATGATTCCTGCAGAAGTCCTAACTGTCCAAAAGCAGTCGGATCGGTGTCCAACGAAGTATCCAGACCATTCAATTCGATCTCCTTCATAAGATCTGTGTTTATATATTAAATTTTTAAATTTTCAAATTAATTTAGTACCAAGTCAAGCGGTAAAAAAATGTTGTGAAATAGAGAGTTTTCAGTTCAGTTTAAAGCATTCATTTTTCATCATTTTTGACTGTTGGACTTGATACCAAATGAATTAGAAATTTTTTAAATATTGTATATAAATGCATCACCAGTGATATAGATCAGTTTGAATGATTTAAATTTTTCGTTTGAGACCTATTGGATACGATTTGGAGGCCATTAGGACCTATGCTGAAATCGTAACGTTATGACAATAATCAATGTCTACTTATGGATTTCATTTTGCCCCCGATTTATCTTTTCTTTCTCGCTGACGCTCTTTTTGTCTCTTTTTGTCATCTTCTTATGTATACGTATATATAATATATTAACATTTTTTTAACTACACAGATAGACCAATGCCTAAGGAGGAGCTTGTAGCAACTGAGATTAGCGATCTCTTTATTGTGTGCGACTGCAAGTTCATCTGCGACATATGCAATGAGCATGGAGAGGTCCTCTGTTCGTGCGACAAGTGCAAAAGGTCGATGCATCCAAAGTGCGCCGGAGTCAAAACATGGATTGTGTTTAGCAGCACAGATGGAAAAAAAGAAGTTGCTACAGATAATTTACCGAATAGTTGTCCAATATGTTTGAGGGAACTGGAGAACAGATATTCTGTTCATGCCCCTTCTAGCAGCAGCATTACTAGGTTTGATTTTGTTACAGAAAAATAGCAAATGCTGAAAGAAACTAGAATTACAAAGTACCAAAACATTCAGAATCCAGCATCTGTTATTATATCCACCCATGGTCGACACAGGTACTTGTATAAGTTTTAGACTTTAAAAGCAAGAAAAGAGATAAAATAAGCACTTTGTATCCCTGTCTTTTCTTTCTGACAGCCTTTCTCAAATCAGCCATTGTACCAGTTTCCCTCATGTCCTGACAACTGAATTTGTGTAGATACCATTGGTAGGGTATTAACTTCAGGTCTGGGTGGAGCCTAAATTGAATCCCCTTCTTAAGTTGATGCATTATTTTTAGTTGTTTGTTTGTGCATATAAAATTACAATTGCTATCGAGTCACATATTTAAACCATGCAGTTACATCGAATTGGGCAAGGAACTTCCGCACAAGATCGTAGAGGGTCAAGACCAGTCGATGGTTCACAAGCATAAGCCTGGTCATGAGCTTAGGCAAATGGATAACAACACCATATACAGCTGTAACGGGTGCAAAATGGACAGTTTTGGGCTGCACTATGCATGCGAGAACCCTTCTTGCACCTTCCTCCTCCACAAAGAATGCAATTCTCCCTGCAAAAACACAATGCACCAATTCTTTCCCAAATTGACCTTTGTGTTCGCTTGTTTACACAATAGTGAACATAGCAAGAAGGCACATACCAATGTTTTCTGTAATGCTTGTGGAATGAATGTGAAGGGATACTACTACCATAGCTTCGATGGAGAGAAAAATTTGCATCCTTGTTGTATCAACCTGGCGGCAGAAACCATCTGCCGCGAAAATAATGTGAAGATGGTTCTTAAAGAAAAAACCACATCCATGTGTGGCTATTGTAATAAAAGGAGAGTGAAGGTGGGTAGTGAATGGACCGATAACATATGGTCTTATGTAACAGAGAACGAGAATGTGAACGGGAATGTGAACAAAAAGGTTCACCTTCATGTAGGATGCATGATAAAGATGTTATCTGATATGAGAAAGGATAAGATGGGTCACCTGAAATCATGCAAGATGACCTCCGACAATGGTGAAGGGAATATTAATCTGGAGCTTGAACTGGTACATGGCAGTTTGTGGGTGCCGAAGAAAAAAAAAATTAAAATCTTTAACAATTATGCGAAGATTGCACTGGGAACAGTAATTGCTGCTCTTCTGGGGGATGCGACAACCGGGGTCGTCCACACTCTCTTTTCCTAATAAAGTGATTTGATCTTCACATGCTTTTCTATCTTTTTTTTTTTTTTTGAAAATCTTCGCATATTGATATATATAGAAGAGGGTTCAAATGCTTCATGTTTTCATACCTCATATTGATATATTTGTTTCTAAAGTCTAATCTGTCGATCCGAACCGTTCAACATGATATTTATAATAAAATATGTCTGAGCATGAAATTTTATAATTTTTGCAAAAATTGTACTATTTTTTAAGACAAGTACAAAATCACTATTTCTGGACTGTTAAAAAATAGTGATTTTCTACCCATCTTAAAAAATAGTACAAAATTTTGAAAAAATTATAAAGTTTCATCCCCAAGCATATTTTAGTATGGATATCATGTTGAGCGGTTCAGATCGACAATTTGGACTATGAAAATGAAGATATAGAATATGAGGTATGATGAGATATTGGAATCCTGAGGTATATAGGTTGGCTAATATCAAATAAATTGTTCTTGAGATCCCGTGCAACTAAGTCGTTTTTCAATTTTTAAAGTCCAAAATGTCGATCCAAACTGTTAGATACAATCTCTATATTAAAATCTGCTTGGAGACAAAATTTTATATTTTTTTGAATTTTTTTACTATTATTAAGCCACTTTAAAAATCGCTGATCCAACGGTGACTTAACCAAACGTAAAACCAGAAGCTACCGTTGGATCAAGAAAATTCATGTGAAGTGGCTGGGAAGCTTGCTAATTTTTTTTTTTTTACTATTTACTAAGCGCTGTAGGTATAATTCCACACTACATAGATATTTAATTAAAGTTCATGTGAAGCAGCTGGGAAGCTTGCTAAGTATCTTACTATTTATATATACAACATCATCATATCCCTATTTTGAAATGAAAAATAAAAATAAAAATAAAAATGAATCTAAAATATATCCTCTTTTAATTTTTTCCTTTAAATAAATAAAGGACAGAGAGTTTGCAAGAATGGGAGTGAGAAGAAACAAACAGGACTGTATGTGCTATTAACTTTTGTTTATCTAAATGTTATTAAATTTCCTTCGTCGGACGGGGCCTGGAATGAAACGAACAGGGCCCGGGCTTTTAAAATTGAGTTTGGTTTGGATAGAGTTTGGGCTTTTCCTTCTCCCATTCAGTTTGAACAGGGCCTAGTTATATTATTAAAATTTCTGAACCGGTTATAGTTTGGGTAAAAGGTTGGCCCATTAGTAGGTATTATACATCTTCAAAATTTCATTTTCTTAACGCATTCAACACATACAAGTAGTAAAGTACAATACTGTGTCTATGATTAATACGGATTGACACATACAAAGGGCAACATTCATTTTATTTGTTGGTCAACCAAGAACATTTAGAAACTACGAGGGGGTGAGAGATTACAGAAACAAATAGTAACGAGATAGTGTAATTGTGTAGAATTGTTAAATATCGATGGTAGGCTTCAGGATATAACTACAACTTGCCATTGATTGTGTGCTTAAACTGAATCACGGAAAAAATGCAAAGGCTGTTTCTCTGCACCATCAAATGTACATGGATACCCTGAAAAAAAAAATTGGAATTTCCAAATGCTGTTTGTTATTAATAACTTGTTCAATCCAATCAATTTGATTCGAAAAACAGCATATTTGAACTATATTTGGTGGTATAGATTGAATTTTTAATTAACTCATCATATACATATTTATTATGAATTTTGAGTCAAATATATCCATTAAGATCCAACATTGGCAGATAATATAATTAAGTTTAAAAAATAATTATACTGTGGTTAGCTGACCTTAAAAAAAAAAAAGGTATAGCAGCATTTCTGACAGCCTTTTGTTCATGGCTTGTCAGTACCTAGCTACTTGAGTGAGTTGTATCAGATTTATTATTTGGCGAATTCGACCTGTATTTCTTCTAAAGTCCGTCAACACTTTCATTTGGCACTGAACCAGCATTTTTTTTTTATATCACTCTGTGTTCAGGTTACTGAAAATGATTTTGTTTCTTCAATTGAGGTTGTTAACAGGAATCTTTCCGTGTACAAATTATAAAATAAAATCTTTTAGTGTATAAATTATTTTACCACCTCTACTTTCATGTGAAGAAAGAACCTGTGATTTTGATTCTATTCTGATGGCCATAAAGGGATCAAAAGTTCAACACAACCTTTATTTCTATTAATCAGTTGGTTTATTGAAAAAAATGTTCAAATATGAAAACAAGACGAAGCAAACGGTTTTAGAGGCCACAAACTAATCTCTGCTGTCCTAAAACCTACTAATAACTAAATTTAGCTGTTAAGATAGGAGCAAATTTTGACATCATCTAACAAAAATCTATAGAACAGCCCTCATTCTATTTTTACAACAACAAAAAAGTGTACTTATGTGCAACATCACATTTTTTTTTTATTATCAAGTTGTATCTTCTATTTTCCCTTTATTTAAAAAAACTGAGGTTTGAACCAGATCTCTATCCTCTGATCCTCTCTTCATGGATTATTTTTCTTCTTCTCAACTGCAACTCAATGGGCCGATCATCCAAGAACCAGATGACAAACCTCAACCTTCTCAACTGGTACGGCCTGAGATCGGAAAACATCACAACTCATTCGAACAATTTCAGATGCGATCAGAACCCAATGGTGGCAAGATACATGAACTGGTAGTCGAGATGGCATCTCTACGAGCGGAGCTCAATTCCTTGAATCATAAGAACGACTTACTCTGGAATCATTTAGCTAATTTAGAACAGCACAATCAAACTTTGTTGATGGAGGATGCAAAAAACAACAAAAAGATTGATAAGCTGATTGGCATTGTTGAGCAGATTTTGGGGAAACAAATCTGAAAAAACTATTATCATTTTATTGGTTTTTTAATCTTTTGTTCGTGCGAAATTAACCGATACTGGTAACGCTGCATAATACCGCATCAATTATATTTTTCTTGATTTAACTTGGTGTTTATTCTTATATATCCAAGTTTAGAATCATACACAGGTTAAGCACAATACATGTATATTTGTAAATTTGATTTCATTTGATTCTTCTTTTGGTTATCTGTGGAAATTCTTAAAAAAATTATGCCTATTTAAGTGTATGAAGTTCAATTGATTGGCAAGTTGTAACTTCAATGCGGATTAATGAAAATTTTGCTTTTCCTTGTAAAACTTTTGTGTTCCTCATCAAAAGATTTTAATTAGTCTTAAAGTAACTAATATTGAATTACCCTCTAACAGAAAAAAAAAAATTCAGAAATCCAAAAATAATAATCCAAATTATGAAACACTCACAACTCTTAATTATACATTGGAATGATTGATTTATCACTGAGGTACGTACTTCAAGTAATTACCAATGAGGAAAATATATACATGATACTAGTAATAAAATTCGAGTAAAACTAGGGTGTTCTTAAGCTCACCAAGCCTCTTTGTGAGCTTAACTAAATTTTTTATCAGATTGGCTTCAAACAACACATCCAAACCGTTGATCTATTCCTAATATATATGTTTATTTGTTTATTTGTTATGCAATATATATGTTTATTTGTTATATTCTTTAGACTAAATTATATATTCTATCAATTTATTTGCTAATTATTATTTGTTTCGTAACTCATTATCTTAATGAGTAAGTTTATATTTGATGGATTAGTAGATTATGAACAAGACTAATTTTAGAGTATAAGTATGAAAATATTCACTAATTACTATTGTTTGTTTTGTAATTTATTATCTTAACGAGTAAAGATAGAGTATGAGTAAGTTTATATTTAATGAAATAAAAGTTAGAGTATAAATAAGAGTAACTAATCATAGAGTATAAGTATGATAATATTCATTAATCATTATTTTTTGTTTCGTTACTCATTAATTAAGTAAGGGTAAAGCATAAGTAAATTTATATTTAATGGATAAAAATAGAGTACTAATTTTAGAGTATAAGCATGGAAATATTTTTACTCTATCCGCACCTACCGTATCCATTGTAATTAGTATTTTCAGAAAATTTGAGAAGTCTCGCCTTATCTCTATTGTTCGGCCCCATTTTCTCAGTACTTAATATATACAAAAAAAATGCCTATTTTTTATTAATAGAAAAATAGAATAAAAAATATTTATAATAGGGAACAATTTGAGGAAATTCAAAATCTAATAAAACTGTTATTGTTTATAACGTTTACTAGACGTTATAAACTATAACGTACGTCCAGATAATCAAAATTAATTGACTCCTAATTGGCAATAATTAACATTTTTTGGACGTTACTCTTTGTAATGTCTTTTTTTTGTGTCTTCTTTTGTTGCGTGACTGTTAATTGAATGAGTTTTCTAGACGTTGCACTTTTGTAATGTCCTTTTTTTGCATTAGTTAGTGGTTAATTAATGTGAATTATCTAGACGTTATGGTTATTGACTAGTGGACGTTATAAACAATTTTCTTAGATTTCGAATTTCATCAGAATCATTCTCTATTATCGATATTTTTTATTTTATTTTTCTATTAATAAAAAAATCGGTAAAAAAAATGAGATAAAAAGAGGAACAAACTTTAAATAGAACTTGTTAAACTTGAAACTTTTTTCTCCCATTAGATAGACCAGTTCTACTCTACACCAGGTTCGAGATAGCAACCAACCTACAAATCGGAAATTAATGTTCTTGTACTCGCAGAACACCAAGTCCAGCAGTCAATAATTCTCCATTTCGGAACTCCTCTAATTAAACTAACGAACTAAATGAACAGAACAATGGAAAATATCCTTTTCTAATTATTGACCGTCAGATCAGAATCCAACGCGTCAATATGTGAGATTTTGACTGTTAGATCATCATCGAACCGTTATTATATTATAAAACCGTCTCCATTCGATTGCTTCAACTGGAGAGTATGTATACCCTGTGCTAAAGATACGGATTTTTTTATTAATAGAAAAGATAAAAAAAATGTCGATAATGAAGTACGTTTTTTGAAATTTCGAAAAATAAAAATAACGTTATAATTTATATCATTCAGTTAATTTGATTACTAATTATTGTTAAAAAAAATATAAAAAAATACTATAGCTGAACGTTATGAGCCATAACGTCTAGCTACAGTATTTTTTTGGTTTTGGTTCTAACTGTTGTTGTTGTGAAATTTTTTGATAAAACAAAAACTGTATCTGAATAGTATAAACCATAACGTCCAACTATATATATAGAGAGAGAGGTTGGCTAAGCTCAAAACGTTTGTTCCTAGCCTTAGGAACAAACGATTCGGTTCTTCGATTTTCAAAGTCCAAACGGTCGATCCAAACAGACAGATGTTTAATCTATATTAAAATGTGCTTGGAGACCAAATTTTACATTTTTTTGGAATTTTTTACAATTTATTAAGTTGGATTGAAAATCGCTGTTTTTCAATGGTGCAGAATTTTAATAAAAACAACGATTTTCAAACAATCTTAATAAATAGTAAAAAATTTCAAAAAAATGTAAAATTTGGTCTCCAAGCACATTTTAATATAGATTAAATATCTGTCCGTTTGGATTAACCGTTTGAACTTTGAAAATTAGAGAACTGAATTGTTTGTTCCTAAAGCGAGGAACAAATGTTTTGAGCCTAGCCAATCTCTATATATATTTATATATATTTTTTTATTATAATCTTTAGCGATCAGATTAGCTGAACGTTGTGATTTTATAAACCATAAAGTTCTTCCTATATTTCAAAATTTTATGAAACCTTATCACATTATGAATATTTTTATTTTTATGTTTTCTATTAATAAAAAAAAAAAAAAAAGCTAAAGATAACCATGTTTCCGTGTGCTTTCTTTTATTAGCTCCTTGGGATATATATTACTAGGGTTTATAGTCCGATTTTTGTCGCCTCTTCTTCTCATGGATTCTCCTTAACATTTCTAGACCTATTAGGGTTTAGTCTGATCTCTCTTCCCTACTCTTCTTCTCATGGATTCTCCTCCTCCTTCTTCTTCTTCACCAGTGCAAAAATTTCTTATGCAAGCTGAGATTAAAGAAGAAGATAAAACATCTGGACAATTCCAGATGCAATCTACCATAGAAATGCCGTGTATCAAATCCGAACAATCTGATCAGGTGCAACCAGAAACCACTTGCGAAGCTAAATTAGAGGCCAAGATAGCATCTTTACAAACAGAGCTCGATTTACTCAAGTCAATTCAATCTCAAGACAAGCAAATGGATATTCCCTATGTGATGTTGGAGAATGAAACACTAAAGGTTCAATTTGCAGAAGCACGACAATGCATCAATATTCTGCTGGAATATGCCACACGTAAGAATCAAGAGAACGAAAAGCTAAGAAATGCTAATCTAATTCGGATAGAGAAAGAGAAAGAAGTTGATAGGAAGGGGAAGAAGGTGGTAGAGATCGAGGAAGGTGGCGAGAAAAGAAATGGAAAATCGATGTTATTCTTTACCAGAAATGGCCGCACATATGAGGTACTCGATGTAACAGAAGACAGTGATGATAGTGATGATAGTGATGACAGTGATGATAGCGATGAAGAAGAAGAAGAAGGACTAACAAATGGAAAAGAGGAGGATGTTGCGCTGCTTAAAACATTTCTGAAAATAGCGAATTCGGAAGGGCTTGGATCTTGCTCTAAAACGGGTTCCGGGTCGGTGGAAGTTGATGATATGATCCAATTTAAGGCTGGAATGGACTGCGGCCTGAACAATGGTGAAGTAGAGAAATTGAGTGTACTTGATGAAATCACATCTCCAGAGCCTAACTATAATAAAGGGTCAAAATTAGTGATGTCTGGTGAAAGTGGATCTTCGTCTTGTCAAACGGGTTTGCCATCAGATCCAATGAAATCTAAATTTATAACAGATACCACTAAAATCTTGAAATTGAATGAAAATGAAAAGAAATTAACACATAGAAAGAGGAAATGGGATGTGTGTTTTGGAACTGAAGAGGATATGCTCTGTTCTCTGACGAGTAATCCGGGGATGCTACTGGAGGCAGTCTGTGCGCTGTCCCGACTGGAGATGAAGAAGCGCATTCGGAGGTCTAAGGGGATGCATTGCAAGGTTCTCTCCGACTCAGATTATCAAAAGTATGTTAACTGTTCTTAATTTATCTTTTGTTATTTTTTAAATACCTAAATTGAATATATAGTTATATACCACTTTTGGTCTACTGCTTTTAACAACTAACATATACCAGTATAGCTTTTGTATTAACATATAAACAACAGCAAGTTTCAGGGACTGGTTGAATAAATAATTGTTTTTCTTTTAATACTTTGTGAAAAACTCTGTGAAAAACTTAATACACTTAAGTATCTACCTTATACTAGCTTGTTTGATATGATCTAGCATAGTAGCAAGCATACATACATACATATATATTACCATATCAGTTATTGGTGAGCATGCCAGTAGGAAAATGGATGTGGATATGAAACCACTGCAGAGTGTCTCACCAATGGAGCAATAGTACCTCTGGTACCAGTTCTGACATGCCTTGATTAACTGAGAACCTTTTTTATATTTTTGTTGATTAACTGACTCATGGCTGTAATCTGATATAGTTCTGGTAATACAAAAATGGGCTGTTTTCAGCCTTTCTTCTTAAAAAAAAATAAATAAATAAAAAATAAAAAATAGGTTTGAAGCATGGACTTTGAAACTGGTTTATAATAAGCTTGTTAGCTGGTTCATCCTGTCATGACCTAATTCTTGCTGATACTGATGATTGATATTATCATACCGGTCTGATACGATTTAACACAAGTATACTGCATGAGTTATTGATCGATTTTGTCTGTATCAAACCTAAAAAGTTCAGCACAATACTGCTATACAAATTAAAAGTTTGTATTCTTTAATCCAAGTACCATATATATTTTCCAATATATATATACAGGTTGATGGATGTGGCAAAATTCCTGATGGAAGGCGATCTCAACGGTCCCAATAAAAAGACGATCGAAGAATTAGAAAAGAATTTCAAGGGCAGTTTAGACTTTTGCGCCGGGCTGGTAGGTACTTACTCACCTCAGCTGTTTCATATTTTCTCCAAAGGATTGGACCTTCATTTTTGCTGAACTCTCTGACCTAAAATGGTTTTCTAAGAGTCAGAACTCATAATATCATCTTTTTAGCTAATTTTTTTTATAGGCTTTATATATGTACTGAACTTTTTATAGGCTTAATTTATATATGTATTGAACTTTTTTTTATATATGATAAATTATCTTTTACATCTGGAATTATTGTGATCATGTGATTTGCTAATCACAATGATGCTTAGGTCACTGATTGTGGTGTTTGCATTTTGTTATCAATGGCCATTTGCTTGATGATTGATGCAGATTTGTTTTTATTTATTTTCATTCATTTTTACTGTGTGCTATATAAATAGTACCAATTGTTGAACAAGAAATTACTTGATAAATACTGTGTGCTAAATAGAATTAGGGTAATTACCACAATCAGTGATCCCCTAAAATAAAAAGACAAAATGCAAAATACTGTGTACTGAAATTACTTGATAGATACTGTGTGCTAAATAGAACCCTGGTTTGCATAGAAATAAATCTGCTGCGATCCGAATGTTATGAACAATAATTCTAAAATCTCTGTTTTTCCAAATTCAGCTGTCTAATAATTTCTATGCATGTATATCAAAATAACTGATTTTTTTGTGCACAAATTTCAAAACAATTCAACAGTTAGATTTGAAAAAACAGAGATTGTAGAGTACTGTTCATAGGTAAAAAATCGCAACAGATTTGGATCCGGTTTGCATTGGCAAAATAAAAAGACAAACAATAACATAAAGCTCCTTATTTCTACAGGACTTTGAGTTCCATCATCTAATCTAAATAAAAATAATAATAAAAAAAAAACTCTAAAGGAGCATGTCAAGCACAATATTCTGTCTCACATATTCTAATCTGATAAAAAGAATAAACGACAAATTAAAAATAAAATAAAATAAAACTAAGCTAACTAGCCAACTAACATGAGAGACATCTTCTCTATGATCAAACAGTTTACATAGCATGCTAGCCTGCAGCTGGTACGAGAAAGGTTATAATAAAAAAAATCAGATGCTTAATTGAAACCGGATAACAAAGGAATAGGTTAACATTCCTCTAATAATACCAATTTGAGCAAACAGTGGTTCATATATATCACCTAAGCTACCTCATTTTTTCAATTTAAATCCAGTCCGTTTGTTATTATTAACACGAATCTTAAGAGAACCCGTACTCAACAGGTTTGAGCCGGATTAATCTGGATCCTAATCGGACGGTCCGAATTAAAACTCAAATGTACATTACCGCATAGGAACCGGACTAAGGTAACGGAAAAAAGAACGAAGAACATGGGACTGTTTTAGCGTTTCAATCAGAGCCGTCCAAAGAAATTTAGATGGGCGGTCTGGATTTATTGGCACGGTTTAGCACAAACGAACTTTGGCACCGGATTACTCCTCTTTATTCAAATTCTGTAAATTCATGAATAATACATGCATTAAATAAATTAGTTATGAAAAAATATTTTATTCTCTATTGAAAAAATATATAAAATTTAAGGGGACTTTATGTATTCCCCTCAAAATTCAAAAATTACATATTCACCCTCCAAAATTCATAATATCATATTTATCCTGTTAAATTTAAAGAAACTCATAAATTTACTCAATTTATTGCCTTTTCTATTAAAACATATTTCGAATGTATAAAATACTCATTTTATCCTTCATTAAAAATATTTTATATAAAAAAATATTCAATCTTTTAATTGATCAGTTTTTGAGAAAAAATAGTAACCAAATAAAAAAAAATTGTACTGGTACTGGTACTGCTCTTGAACTTGATACTAGTAAGCAATTGGCACTGGTAAGATGTAGATTTGCACTTTTCAACACATCACTTACAGGTTTGTGGCTTCAGATAGTTCTTAGCTAGCAAAAGGCACAATTTTGAATGCTCACTAAATTGTCATATTGGCTTGAATCTCTCTCTTGCACTCATAAGCCAACATGTTCATGAATAGTGGCATATCACCAAAGGCGGATTTACATTGGAGATATGGGATCAATTGACCACCAGTTTTTAAAAAAAAAATTGTATTCATATATAACTATTATGTAATCGAAATTTTTAATTGTACCATATTAAAAAATAAATAAACTCAAAAATCACTTTTTCTGATAATTTCAAAATCTGCTATGTTCGCCAAATAAAAGGGCGGACAAAAAGAGACAAGTTCAAAACGGCGGACACATTAAATTTTGTTTTTCTTCTTTGCTGCTGAAACAAATCACGGGGCCTCTTTTTTTTTTTTTAATTTTGCGCTTTTACATATTCAACCTTTATCTTTCTAAGTTTTACAAATTAGTCCGAATACTAATAAGAATATTATAATTATTACTAGGTATTTAATCCTCCATTGTATCTATTAATTTATCTGACTTTCGAATATTTGAACATTTTAGAATGTCAAATTAACAACATATATTTTGACATAGCAATTTAAATTATCATGTCCTGCTTAATAAAATGATATATTTCACACAAAAATGTGATTTATTTTACTAGCAGAACATATATCATTAATTTCATTTCGTATATCATTTATTTTACTAACATCATTTTCACATTGTTGTTAATTTGAAATAAATTATATACAAAATGAAATTAATAATATATGTTCTGCTTAGTAAAATAAATCACATTTTTGTGTGAAATATATCATTTTATTAAGCGAGACATGATAATTTAAGTTGCTATGTTGAAATATATGTTGTTAATTTGAAATTCTAAAATGTTTGAATATTTGAAAGTCAGATAAATTAATAGATACAATAGAGGATTACATACTTAGTAATAATTATAATATTCTTATTACTATTTAGACTAATTTGTAAAACTTAGAAATATAAAGGTTGAATATGTAAAAGTGCAAACTTTAAAAAAAAAAAGAGGCCACGTGATGTTTAGAAATGTAATGATTGCGTGGCTAAAGAAGGACATAAAAAATAAATTTGATACACCAAAGTTGCATGGCTTAGCGTCAAAGAAGGAAAAAAAAATTAATGTGTCCGCCATTTTGAATGACGGACTTGTCTATTTTGGTCCGCAATTTTAATTAGCGCACATGACAGATTTTGAATTTCACAGAAAAGGTGATTTTTTGATTTATTATTTTTTTCAATAAGATATAGATAAATTTTTTAGCTCATACAATTTATAGTAAAATATCATGGTACAGTATAATTGATCTCCATTCTCAAAAAAAAAAAATTTATATGATTGATTTCAATAGTTCAAAAATCTTGACTCCACATCAGCTGATATGACATTTGTTTGTTTTCAGTACTATTCTTTATAAATATTGGCTGATCGATCAGCATTTCATTATTAATAATTAAAACAATTAAATGATAGTGATCGACTGATTTCATTAACGAGTTCAAAAATATAGCCCAAAAAATCAGTCCGTTCAGCCCACCAACGAGGGCACGAGGCAATGGATTCGGTACAAGCCAATATTTATTGCCTCTCTACTATGTAACGATTATAATACATAAAAAGGAGTCATGTCAATTTATTTATATCCTTACAGTAAACAGTGAAAACAGAATTTCTGCTGGTAGCATGGGAATGCGCACGGTCTCTCCATTAAAGTGAAATAGGGATTACGACTTTCGAGTCAAATCAGAAGGTCCCACGTGGCCACGTGACCTTTAGCCACGTCAACTCTCGAACCCAAATATAATAATTTGTATCTCCATCTCAGATGTAATATCAATACGTCAGCAAAGAGCACCTCTCCAAGGTGATGTCGCATCAGGACCTAATCACTGAATGCGGGTCCCACATAATGTGGTCCTAGTTCTCTAAAAAGTTTTCTCTCCATTCCGAACCTGGACATGTCGGTGTCCTAAAAGTTTGCGTTGAGCAACAACTTCTCCGTCTAATCATGGAGTTATCCTTTTAAAAAATAAATGGAGAGTATAGTCAAAGTATTTTCAAATTTGTCACGCAGTCCTAGGCACAAAGCAGTGCAACGGACCCATCCATTTTGGTCCCACCACTCCATTTTCTCTGAATGTTCTTGGAGCACAGATCTTCTGGTACTGTAAGCTTTTGGGTCCCACTGTCATGGACATAGATACTTTCGGTGTGCCGACCTCCAGCTAAGACATCCCCACGTCACAACAAAGAAAAGGTTGCCTTGTGCCACCACTGCCCAATTCGTATCCTCTGCATTAACTCAAAAGGGAATCTTTTGAGTTAATGTATCTAGACTATTCAATATACTGTACGATCCGTGCGGACTAGATCCGCACCAATATTCAAAACTCTGTGTTAAAATCAGACAGTTCAGATGAATTAACATACAAGATTCTCTTTTTATTTAATGCAGAGAATACAACCACGGAGACAGACAAACCGCTCTTTGCTCCCAACACAAACCACGTGAACCACCCAATCAAATCTCTACTTCCAATGGGCCAACAGGGGGCCCGCTTAAATGTCTGAGGCAGTGCGCACCGATTTCGACTTGTGGTGTCTTGTCCCGCAGGAACAGATGACATCCTTTGTGAATAAGTTATTCGTGTAGTCTCGCGGACCATACAGTTAATTTATCAGTATGGCTGTGTTGGAGCCGTTGGATCATGATCAAAGGGAGAGGGGTAGGGACGCTTTAATGGTGTACAGAAGCCCACGTCGATGCGTTTAAGAATGAATAAGATATATGTTTCTTTGGAATAACTTATTCCGTGTTCGGAGTGAGTAGTTTACTAGGTTGGGTTGCTTCAGCTATTGAGGGGCCAGTCAATCAGTTGAGACTATATTAAAAGACTTGGTGTAGCATTTACCGGTGGAACATAAGGTTTGGATGGACAGTTATTTTATTTGGTAAATTTTATGATGAGTTGTTTAATATTTTCTTGTCAAATAATCGCTGAAATCTATTTTTTAGGTCACTTAACTTTTAATTTATTTTAAACAATTATATGATTATATTTTTTTATTTTAAAGTAATAAAGTGAGACAATATGTTTGAGCCAATGGAATATATTTATTTCAAATATATATTTATTAGTAAATATCTCGGTTTATATCAACAAAATTATTCATTCCAGCTAAATATGTTCACATCATCATATAAGCAATTTTATTTAGAAAGTAACAAGATTAAAACAAATTAAAAGTATAATAAAAATCAAACTTTTTCTTAGGAATTATGGTATTCCACCCCTCTTGTATCATAATAATTCCATAAATTTGGTTATTTTGTCTATGGTAAAAATCATTGTTCTTTGTACTTCAAAAATTGAATAGTGGACACAACATATAAGTTGGAAGGAGCCAGACTACCCCCGGTGAAGGTTATTCTCGAAAATAGGCAATCTACAAGAAGCTGACAAAGTTGAGGATACACATCTTATGCTCACGTCCATATGCCTATTTATTGTCAAAACCAATGTCCTTCGCGCCTTAAAGAAAGAATAGCCAACACAGTGTATAAATACATGTCTTATTCCCACATCCAAGTGCTATACGTCCATCAGCTCACACTTATGTTCAATTACTTAATATTTTAACCTATGCTGTCAAAAAACTAATATTATACTTAATTGTTTAAAATTTCGCTATCAAGTTTTTATAATTATTGTCATAATATACACACCTAAAGTAATATAATAACATTCAAATTTATGCACGGTTACTTGTTAATTATTATTGTAATAATATCTACATTTAATATCATATATAAAAACATTTCATATATTGTCAAGTATATATAAAGACAAGCTGCTAGTGCTAGATACTTATACAGTTATACTTGGTACTGCAATATTTTTAATCTAATATCATATACGAATATTTAAGACCCTTAGTCGGAATTATGTGCGGTTTTTGGATACGAATTTAAGCCGGTCACGCTCAAACTTTCTGTTTGAGGCCATGCTTGACTCCCCTGCATAAGCCTAAATTATTTGGATATTTTCTCCAGTCCAATTACGTAAACAAGCAACCAATGGAGGAAAACTAAGCTCTCCAATGACACAATGACTAGGAATTCGCATCCTCTGAGATATCTCAAACTCTGCGTGACTTTTTGGAATATCTCAATCGTTCAAATACGTTCTGCACGAATCTCATAGCTCAAATGCCCCTACGTTCCCGAATAGGCACCGGACACGTCGGTCACGCAACAATTGAGATATCTTAGAGGATTCGCACCCAACAACTGAGTTTGATGGTTCTATAGCCGTACGATCTACTTTAATATCTGTGTTCAGCGCTTTAATATCCGTTTCCACGAGTTTTAAAGCAGATAGGACGGTTATGGAATCCATCGGACGCAAATTTAAGTCCGATGGGCATCGGACCCAAATTTTAGTCGTGCGGGGACATCGCCCTTTATGGAAAAAAAGAGAGGTGATGAAGAAAAATATAATATCCTGAGAAATCTAAGGTTTGGAGGCGAATATTTAATGGCCGTAGAAAACAAATAAACAAATAAAGGAAGGAGATGGACACGATATCTTGTTCTCTCTCTTTTGGCCTGCGCTTCTTTCCCATCCATTAAGCGGCTCTCTTTCGAAAGAACATTAAAAAGGACGAGAGCGAGATGCAAAACTAGAAACCTGATAAATATCAATCATCCTCTGCCACTTTCCATATTTGGCAATTTAGGGTTTGCTACATTTTCTCCATTCTGATTACTGGACCTCTGTTCGGTTCCTTTTATTTGGAAGGAAGGTATGTTGTTCATTCTCGTTTGTTAGTAGTTCAACTAGTTATTGGATTTTGGTTGGAAGGAGGAAATTTTGATGTGGTTTTCAATTGAAATTTTGGTTTAGGCGGTTCATTTGTGTTCATATTCACAGGATATTGTTCAATTTTGTTCTTTTTCCGAGTTCAGACATTGGTTTTTAATTTTGTAACTTCATCCATTTGTTTTTTATTGACTTATTACCCTGATTTAATTTATAGTTCATGGAATCTGAGATTAAATCAAATTCTGGGAGTTTTGAGGTAGTACTAAAGGCCTTCTGTTGGAATTTTTTTAAAAATTAATTTTGTGTAATGTGTCTTCTTAATCTTTGCCTTTTCAATTAAGTTGTTGTCTGAACTTACAAATTGAAATTCTCAATAAAAAAATAAAAATAAGCATTGCACAAAATAAAGTTGAAATTGTAATTTCAAAGCATTACTATAAATGACATGTCCATGCCAATAAATTCTAGTATAGACTTGGCAGATACAGTTACAGGTGGAATCAGATTTATCTTCAAAATACATCATACATTACCAGCATGTTATGACAGTTAACTAGAAAATGTTAACTTTGGACATAACTTGCTTTACTGTTATACTGTGTACAGATTTTGCATTAAGAGATATCAAAACCTGGTGAATAAAATGGTGCCCTTCATTGACTAGCGCTTGATTTGAGTATAGTTTGCATTTTACAACAATTCTATGGAAGGAACAACAGAATTAAGCAACCATGATGAAACGGTACAGAGTCCTACGGAGCCCCAAGTGCAGCTAGCTAAGGAAACACAACCAC
Organism: Carex cristatella; assembly: GCA_024447775.1. NCBI lineage: Eukaryota > Viridiplantae > Streptophyta > Magnoliopsida > Poales > Cyperaceae > Carex > Carex cristatella. The sequence continues at coordinate 4,033,028 of JAJHPF010000002.1, forward strand.
CCCGGAACCTGCTTGTCGAATCAACAAGCTTCCCTTCTGATACTACGGCCCCACCTATCAGCCGGGATACTGATTGGTCAGAGCATTTTCCTTTCCTGTGCACCTCAAAAGATGCATTTATGGAGAACCCTGATGAGATAGTAAATCTCAATCCTTCTCAGGCTGAGAATTCCGGGTCCCATCCTGAGGTTATAGTAGAAGAGCTTACTTTGAAGAATTACAAAAGTACCACTAACATTTCGGCCGGCAGTAGTTCGAGTAGTGGTGAGAATCCAGCTTTGAGAAAAGGGCTTTGGGGTAATTTCTCAAGGTTAGCTGGTAGTTTATCGAGAGAAATCACACCTAATAACAGGCCAATTGATCGGAAGGTGGAAGGAGGAAATAATTTTCAACCCCAATTCGGTACTCAGAGGGCAGGAAATGATGTCCATCCCCTTTTTGCTCCACAGAGGGCTCTCCAGTCAACTATTAGGCCTCAAATTACATCTGAATTTACCCCAATTGGGGCCAAAAGTGCATTCAAAGGGAAAGAGATAGTTCATAAAGCAACCATTCAAAAATCCTTGGAGACAAGCTCAGATTGCTCCCGTAAGAAATGTGTGAAGTTTGATGAAAAATCTCTTTATGGTGGTGGTGCCTTTGGTCCATATAATTCGAATAGCCAAAAAGGAATAAATTTGAGAGAATTTCTTAAACCGAGACACCCGAGAATAAGCAAATCAACTAAAATGGAAATATTTAAACAAATAGTTGAGCTTTTGAATGTTTCACAATCACAAGGTCTGGCTCTGAAAGATCTCCGGCCGTTGTACTTTATGATTTTACCTAGGTACCAGGTGAAGTATATTGGTGGATTCATCCCACAGGAAATGTCCAGTTCAGCACAAATGGAGGAGAGTTTCAGTAAGAAAAGGTACTTGGATCAAAAGGATGTGCAAAAAGGGTTCGATTGGTTCTCTCGGATGAAGCATCAAAAGGTTAGTGATCAGGGATATGTTAGTCGATCGAATAATGCGGGGAGTGATTTTAGAGAAAATACGAGTATTGGGGCGGATTCATGCAAATTTGAGGAGAGGTGGTATAGCAGCCCTGAAGAACAGACTGAGTATGTGACCCCTTCTTCTTCCAATATCTATAGCCTCGGTGTTCTTCTTTTTGAGGTACAATTTTTTTTCCCCTTCTTTCATATGTTTTTCAAATAACATGTGGAGAATATGTTGTGTTATCTTTGTATACGAAATTACAAACTGAATGATCTTGATGTGGGTCATTGTTTTCACATGATATTAAGTACAAAAAACTAATTTCCATTATTTTATTTTGTACTATTAGCATGCAAAGTATGCAAAAAGCGTTGTTGTTGCTTGTAAGATTTACTTTCTAAACTGTATAAAACCAGTTGAAAGATTTTGTAATAAGACCTGACAACAGTTGCCCAGAACATTATTATACTAAATTATCTGCCTAGATATTTTACTTGTTTAATAGGGCATACCCAGTGCCGAAAGCTCCCACATGTTGTGGGGTCTGGGGAAGGGAATTTCTAGCCAGCCTTCCCTTTGCATTTTAGATATTTTGCTTGTTTACTTAGGCTAATTAATAATCTGTGATTTTTGTGATTTTTTGCATGTCTGTAGCTGTTTTGTTATTTTGAGACTTGGGAGCTCCACTCAGCTGCCATGTCAGATCTCCGCCACCGAATTCTACCTCCAAATTTTCTTTCTGAGAACCCAAGGGTGGCAGGATTTTGCCTCTGGTTGCTTCATCCCGACCCAGCTTCCCGACCCAAGGCAAGGTTAGCATTGCATTTTTTTCCCCTTTTGGTAGTCTGGAGCAGTTCTTTCATTCTTTCCTTTTTAATTGTGTGCCTATAGAGCCAATGCATCTTGTGCTATCCCCTTTCAACCATTTCTTTTTTGAAAGTTTTTGGAAACTGCACCAAGAAAAAAGAATTTACTCGTTAAGTTTTTTGACCCTCCTGAAATTCGTCATATTGTAATTGCCTCAATTAAGCTTCTAGTGTAAGCTAGAGAGGTCTATAAACTGGTTATGGATTAATTTAGTTGAGTTATGCTCAGGATAGAGTTAAGCTTAATTTTGCCATTACATTTCCTTTGCAATAAACCAAATAATTTTGGGTGTTTAATTTCAAAATATAAGAAAAGTTGGGAGTGTGATCAACAACAACAACAACCAAGCCTTTAGTCCCATACAAGTTGGGGTAGGCTAGAAATGAAAGCCAACCAGAGTAGGATTGCAAATGGTAAAACAATAGGTGTATTTCATACAGGATTCCTTGTTTCTTCATTTAAATAGAGTTATTGAACTGATATTTCCTATTAGTTACCATGTTTATAACTTTTCGATATGATACAATAGTTGAAATTATGGTTACCAAGGATAAACATGTGATATCTGTACCGGTACATATTTGGTATGTTCATACCAAGTGAGTACAATCCAGGTCCATGTTTTATTTATTTTCCAATTATTTTTATTGTTAATAAAATGTATTTAATGTTAGTGGTTTTACTGTTGTCTTGTTGATAACTTTCTCTTTTAACCAGAGATATTCTTCTCTGTGATCTACTAACGGAAATCCAAGACCAAACTTTGTCAGAACAAGCATCAACCTCCTTTGATGAAGAGGAAAGAGAGTCGGAAATATTAATGTACTTCCTTACATCATTAAAAGAACAAAAAGAAAAACAAGCAGCAAAGCTTACATCAGATATTGGGTGCTTACAAGCCGACATTTCACAAGTTGAAAGGATTCACACTTCAAGGACACTAACGGATGATTTACTTACAAGCCCATCCCTGCCAAGCTGGTGTGAAGAGAGGCTCATGCGAAGCATGCGCCACCTGGAGGCCGGGTATTATTCCGTTCGGTCCCAGCTTGAAATTTCTAGAGAGAGAACTGCCGCACGCTCTGATAGTGATGTCTTAAAATTGCGTGAGAGCTATAATATACAAAGAGAAGGCAATTCAAATGTTGCCACTGAGCCAGTTGACAAGCTGTCTGGATTCTTTGGGGATTTATGCAAATATGCCCGATACAACAAATTTGAGGTGCGTGGGTGTATGAAAAACTCGGAGCTACTAAGCAGCAGTAATGTGATTTGTTCTTTGAGTTTTGACCGGGATGAAGAGTACTTTGCGACTGCTGGTGTGTCGAAAAAAATTAAAATTTTTGAATTTGAGTCTTTGTTGAATGATAATGTCGATATACACTATCCCTTGATTGAGATGCCAAGCCGAGCGAAGCTTAGTTGTGTATGTTGGAATAGCTACATTAAGAATTACTTGGCCTCTACGGATTATGATGGGGTAGTTCAGGTACATGTTATTGATATCCCTTTTATGTTATTGTATTAGGTTTGTTTATTGAGGTCATTTTCATTTATGGAATAAGCATTTGTTATGTGAGATTTTTCCTAAGATGAGTTTCAGTTAATTGTCAGAATCAAGATTCTGTGAGCATACCCAGATTGTATTATAGGCCTGATACTAAACTTCAAATTTGTCTGTTTTCTTTTGATCCGTAAAAGTTTATATTCATGATGAACTGTATGGTTGAAATCAAGGATAATAAAACTTATACTGAACAATGGGAAAAATGCAGCTGTGGGATGCAACTACAGGCCATGGTTTGACACAATTCACAGAGCACCATAAAAGGGCTTGGTCTGTAAATTTCTCACAAGTGGACCCAACCAATCTTGCCAGTGGAAGTGATGATGGTTCTGTTAAAATATGGAGCATAAACGAGGTATGTCTCTCTTACTGGTATTATACCAGCATGGATAGCCCTAACATAATGGAGTCCGGCTATGCTACTTATATAAGCATATCATATATACGTTTTCAAGGTCCAAACAGTCGATCTGAACATTCAACATGATCTCCATATCAAAATGAGCTTGGAGACCAAATTTTACAGTTTTTGGAAATTGTTTACTATTCTTTTAGAATCTTTGAAAATGAAGATTTTTCAGAAAAATAATGCATTAAGACACGCACAAAAACCTTAATTGTTTTCTAACTGATTTTGAAAATTTTAAAATTTTATATGTAAACAAAGCTCTCAAGAAGAATATCAGTTTGAATGGTTTGGATTTGTACATTTGGACTTTTAAAATGGATAGATGAATTTTAAGCATATGTCATGATTTTCTTATATAAGTAGCGTAGCTGGACTCTATATGTACCCTTGGTAACATAAATTACAGATTGTTGGTTGTTTGGATGCAGAGGAACACTGTAGACACAATACGGAGTGGGCCAAATGTATGCTGCGTGCAGTACTCACCATACTCGTCCCGATTACTTGCGTTTGGGTCGTCAAATTACAAGGTGTTCTGCTATGATTTGCGCAACACGCGCCTCCCCTGGTGCACCCTTTCCGGCCACTCCAAGGCTGTCAGCTATGTCCGTTTTCTTGACTCAAATACTCTCGTATCCGCCTCAACTGACAATACTTTGAAAGTCTGGGACCTTACGCGCACCAGTAGCAATGGTCTCTCCACTGATGCCTGCCAGCTCACTCTCAGAGGCCATACTAATGAGAAGGTATTATTTCTCTTGCTGTGTATAAGTGGAGTAGATTTGAATTTGCCTGATTATAAATTGGAAAACAAAACAAAAAAATCCACAGATTCATTGAGGAGGGTTAAAATGCCTCTGTTTTCAAAGTCTAAACAGTCGATCCTAACCGATCAACATGATCTCCATATTAAAATGTGCTTGGAGACCAAAATTTATATTTTTTTTGAAATTTTTTACAATTTTTTTCAGGTAGGTACAAAATCATTGCTGGGACAATCCAAAAACATTGATTTTACTATTTTATATGAGGCACTGCATACGTGGATTGGTCCGTACTATGGATCAAAATTTTATAGTCCAACAGTCAATCTGAACCATTTAACGTGGTCTTCATATGAAAATGTATTTGCAGATCAAATTTTACATTTTTTAGAATTTTTTTTACTAATTTTTAGATAGGTTAAAAATACTTGATCTGAAGAGACCATTCAAAAGTAGTGATTGTCAACTGATCTAAAAAAATTCTAAAAAATGTAAAATTAGTATGCAAGTACATTTTCATATGGAGATTGTGTTGAACAGTTCAGATCGACTATTTGAACTTTGAGAACAAAAATATAAATTCATAGTACGGACCAATTTGCGCTATGCATAGTATCATAGCTTCATTCTTTCCCTTTTTTCTATATTGATATGATACATTCTCTTGCTGTGTACAAGTCAAGTATTCCTCTTGTTGTCTTGTAAAGGTGGTAGATTTGAATTTGCCTTATTATAAATTAGAAAATAAAACAAAAAATCCACAGATAAATTAATTTGCTGTGTTAATATTTGTATGCTTGCAGGCACATTTGCTAATTAAATAGTCATTGCAAATTGATGCAAGCTCAATAAATGTCAATTTAGCTTAATTCCCCATATAGGTTTTGTAAATTTTCTGTATATTTTATTTGAACCTAATTTTTTTTTCTTCCAGAATTTTGTAGGTTTATCTGTCCACGATGGATACATCACTTGCGGGTCTGAAACCAACGAGGCAAGTTTTTTTTTTTTTAAAAACTTAAGTTCTCTTTCATGTCAGCGGTGAATTTTTATGATACAGCCCTCAATTCTTCCATTATTTCTTATGCATTAATTGTGTTTTTTTTCTTCTAATCTGCAGATTTATTCTTATTATAAATCATTTCCCATGCCAATAACCTCTCACAAATTTGGTTCAATTGACCCAATTACTGGTCGAGAAACTAGCTCCGACAACTCACTGTTTGTCTCCAGTGTTTGCTGGAGAGGAAGGTCAAACATGGTAGTTTCAGCTAACTCCAGTGGAAGCATTAAGGTATTAGAACTTGTATAACAATTTAGTGGCAACATAGGAATCTCGGAAGTATTATGCAGTTATTTACTGTTACTTCTGACTGAGGAAAATGGATGAGAGTAAATGGAGCATAGGGACCGTGTGGACCGGGTTTTTGCACTTGAAAACAGGTGTTTTTTTGCCTCGGTGTTCACCAGATGAGAATGTGCTATCACAGTATGTACAGACTAGACTTGAAATTGTTGTTCTTCTTTCTTTCTTTCTTTCTTTATGTAAAGGCTCTCTAGGGTGATTCTGATCCAGTTGAATGTAACTATTTTTTTCGGCTGAAATTTTTTTTTTTTTTGGGGGGCTGAGGTGCCTCTTCACTATTTCGGGATAGTCAGGGATGTGAATGCATTAACAGATCGTTTTCAATGTTTTGGTTTAAAATAGTAGATTTGCAATTGTCGAGATGGCAGCAGAAAAGAAAAGGAAAAAAAAAAAAATGTAGTTTTTGAGGAGCCAAGAAGCAAAGCATTTTCATTTTTTTATTTTAGGCGAGTAACAAAAAGAGTGTTTTTCGAGATAAAAATGAGGATTAATTTTTTAATTTTTTTATTGTTAGCCGGTTAACAAAAATATTATTTTTGAGCTAAAACTACAGATTAAGTTTTTTTAAATATTTACAGTAGATTTTGAATCTACGATAATTTGCACGGAGATATTATTTTAATCACAGTTAGTTATATCATCACAATCTTTGAGGAACGAAAATAAGTTTGTATTTAATTGTAATTTATGTATTGGATTGCTCTTTTGTTTTTTGACTTATTTAACTATTTAATATCCATAAGAAATTTCATTGGAATTTCAAATTTATAATTTTCCATACGAGAATATTCTCTGTGCTACCAAATGCCAGGAATTTGGCCTGCATACTTGTATTTATAGAAAATTAGAAGGGTCAGCTTTTAGTTTCGTGGTAAAAAGCAATGTCTTTATTAAGTATTTTATAAAACTGCTGGACAATTTTGGACCACTGGAAAACAGAAGTTTTGTAAAATACTTAATAAATAGTAAAAAAAAATTCAAAATATATAAAATTTAATTTCAAAGAATATTTTAATATCATGTTGAACGGTTTGGATTGACTATTAGGATTTTGAAAATCGCAAAGTTAAATATTATAACATGTTGTAAGATCCAAAATATTGTAAGTGATCCCTCTTATAAAAAATTTTACGAACAAAAATTCTTAGATCTATCAGAAAACAGCCTATATTCTAATAGGAAAATATAACTATTTTAAACTTTTTCTTCGAATGGAGTGGAATTATGAAAGCGATAATATTTATTGACGATGTCACTAGAATTTCCAAATCTTCTTTCTCATTTTATTCATTAAATAAAATAGTTATAATTTAAACTCATTAAGTCTATTATAAGATAATTTTCATGCACCATTTAAATTGCAAAATAATTGTAAATACTGATGTGGTAATTAGGGCTGCAAACGAATCGAACTGAATCAAACTTATCTTAATTTGAATTTGGTTTGATTTAATTTCGAACTTAGTTTGGTTTGAATTAATTTCGAATCAAATTTTTTACGAACTCAATTTCGAATCTTTTATGAATTTTTTTATGACAAGGAAGAGTGATCGTAGTCACCAAGAGCGAGAGGTGAAAATCGTTTAGGGTTTCAGAACTGAGAGCAAGGATAACAACTTACGAGTTATGACCTATGACTGAGCAGTCTTATATTTTATCTTTTAAGTCATCAGCAAACATAAGTCATTAATGGAAATCAACGGTTCACATTACTTTGAGATTCGAACTAGAATAGTTTGCGAACCTATTTCGAACGAACCAGGTCCAGTTTGAGTTTGGTTTGAATTAATTTCAAACTATTTCAAATCGAAATTTTTACGAACTTTTTCGAATCAAACTCGAATCGAATCGCGAACTACGAATATTTTATAAATATTCACCCCTAGTGGTAATTATAATTTTAATTGAAATAATAAGTTCGTATCTTTCGTTTCAAACACTTCACGGTTAAAATTATTGACAGTACTGTTTTGACTTCACACAACACACATTAGTGTAAAAAAATATGATCGTACGCTGTGTGATACCAAAACAACGCTGTCATTACCCAATTTTCTAATGTCTTTTATTTTATCATACCATCCTTCTCCATATCCAAATCTTTAGTCACAACATGCTTAGCTTAGCACAAGTTTTATTACAAATTATTTACCAGTATTTAAGAGTTAAAAAGTTGTTAAAAAAAACAGGTAATGCAAGAGGTCCTGTATTTAATAAATAGTTACAAGTCATTTGCGTGTATTTATGTGTATCCATGCAATATACTTATAACATGTCCTGTAAATAAATATTTTTAAAAATAAAAAAATCTAGTTAGTCAATAACTTGTAACAAGTAAAATCTAAGATTGGTAATTAACTCAAAGTTATATATTATTACGATGACTTTGAAACGGTAATGCGTTTATATAAAATTTCAAGAGTAAAACTAGGGTGTTCCTAAGTTCACCAAGGCCCTTTGTGCACTCAACTCAAAAATTTATCGGATTGGTTTCAAACGACGAATTCAAACTGTTGAAATCCTTCTGGTTTACGAATGATGCGTCTATATGCAAAAAAATATTAATTTTCAAATTAATTTTGTATAGAGTCAAGCGGTCAAAAAACGTTCAACAAATAAATGAGTTAAAATTAATTTATAAACTTTCTAATTTTGACCACTTGAGTTTATACTAAATTAACTTGAAAGTTTAATTTTTTTTTTCATGTAGACACATCACTTGTAATGTAAATAGATTTCAATGGTTTGAATTCGTCGTTTGAAGTCAATCCGATATATTTTAGAGTTGAGTTCACAAAGGAGCTTGGTGAACTTAAGAACACCCTAGTTTTACTCAAATTTCAATGGACACACCATAATTAGGGATTTCTAAGATTTGTTTTCCCTTGCTCAGTTTCAGGTAGAACTTGTAAGGGATGTGTCAAAAAGTTTGTAAATAAAAATAAGTATTTTTGGGTGGAGTTTTTGTCCAAAAATATGGAGAAAGTCTTGTTCAAAACTGAATTTGAATCGTTTGATTTATGTCAAATTTCATGCAACAATTTAAATTTACAGAGTCATTTAAATTTATTACTAGACAAGATACCTATGACCAGAGACGGATCAAATAAGAGACCTGCCTAGGCGAAATTTTTTAATACACAAATTAATATATAATATTAGAATGAGTATATGTTGATTTAGTTGTCGTAGATGAAACTGTAAAAAAAATTCGACCCTGTTTTTGGAGCAACCTTTTTTTTTTTTTTTTTTTTCAAATTTATTAATATACATCACACACACTATGAACGTTGTGTGGACTTAATCACATAGGATCCCAACAATGAGATAGGAATAGCTCCGATGCCCATTAGACCGAAATTTTTATAAATATACAAAAGTTCATTTTAATTTAATAATCTATACAAAATTGCGGTGTAATTTTAAATCTACCCAAACCGGCAACATGATTACCGGTTTCAGAGGCCAGAACCGACAGCAGGGTTGTCGGTTTCAACACCCCAGAACCGGCAGCTGTGTTGCAGATCCCAGAACCGGCAGCACAGTTGCCGGTTCCAACCCCTGGATTCGGCAATTTAGTTGCCGGTCCTGGATTCGGCTATAAAGCCTCCCCACCCGTCCCTTTCTCCCTCACCCCTTCTCCATCGTTTCCCTTCTTCAGGTAATTTTTTTTAATATTTATTTTTTATTTAAATTATTTAAATTAGTAAGATTAGTTTAAATTTAAGATAGATTAGTAAAATTAGTTTAATATATAATTTTTTTTAGAAAATTAGAAAATGTCTAAAAAAATTTAGATAATTAGAAGATGTGAAAATAATTTTAGATAATTAGAAAATACCAAAATAATTTAAAGTAAATTAGAAAATGACAAAATAATTTTAGAAAAAATAGAAATATTAAAATAATTTTAGTTAAATTAGAAAATACCAAAATAAATTTAGGTAAATTATAGAATGGTTCCTGATATTATGAAAAACTTTAAAATTATTTAGAATAGTTTTTAGAATTAGTTAGAAAATACCAGAAAATCACCAAAATTGTTTTAGAAACAATACCAAAAATTCGGCCAAAATTCGGCCAAAATTGTTTTCGAAATGGTTTAGAATTAGTTAGAAATAGTAGAACGGTTCAGAAGAAATAATTTACAAAATAATTTGGTACGATTTTTGAAATTCAGAATGACAGAGAGAGAGACCCAGATAGTGCAAGGTAGGTTCAGCGAATTGTTGTGGATACCCCACAGTCATCATCGGGTGTCTTTGGCTTCGAAAGATGTTAGCATTTACTGATTTTTCTTAATAAATCGATTATAAATCAAATCGTATATTGCTTGATATTTTTTTCGTAATGTAGAATTGTTCTAATTTGAACGTGAGAAATTATCGGAGAAATATATTGTACCACGACCGATACGCCCCGTATCTGCTATCGTTGGGATTATACCAGGTTGCGAAGTTACCTGGTATCAATATTGATGCGTCACTTATACATGCGCTTGTCGAGCGGTGGCGTCCAGAAACTCACACGTTTCATCTTCCGAAACTTCTTGCACGGTGCTTTGTGTTGTTGTGGGAAATAAATCTGGTGCAACTCTTTGGAATCTCAGAGTCTATGCTTTTTCAAATTCAACCATTTATTTTTTTAAATGTACGAATCTTAAAGGCAGATGATTTTTATACATGAATCTCGAAACAAATGAATAGAACCAAAGAAAAATAGTAATATTTTTATTTTAAAAATTAAACTTATCAAACTTATCAACCAATTAAGAACCAAACCGAACAAACAGTAAGTTTTGGTTTGTTTGGTTCAAACCGAAGTAAATCTATTGGTACCATTATTAACGAAAACTATACATTTTCAAACACAAGTTGTTCAATTTTATACAACATATGTAGATGTTTTAAAATATCTAAATCAAAATGAAAGAAAGAAATCAATAATTGAACTAAATAAAATGTAAACTATACTCGAACCATTATAATTTGTTCGAATTGATTTAGTCAGTTTTGAAAAAAAAAATCTAAACTAAATCGATCCATTTAAACCATAAAACCGATCCATATAAACCAAAAAAAATTATTTCGGTTGAAAACCAAACAAATCGAACGTTTGAACACCCTAACCCCAATGAATCCGATTTTTTTTTTTTTTTTTGCGGTTCTGTCTGTGCATCTAAATCCGGGAGCAACCATATATTAATTTGCCGCCTTAAGCCTTTGGAAGAAGGATTTAAGAACAGCAAGAAACAACGCATCTTACTTATAAATAAAAATAATAATTTAATTTAATTTTCATGTAAATTAATCAAGAAGCATTTTCTGGGGATGTGATTAAAAGTGCAAGCTTTAATTTGTCTTGGCATCTTTGACTTTTGATTTCTTCTATCATCTAGCTCTTATTTTTCAATTTAAATTATCCTTTTTAAAGTTCTTGTGCTTATCTCTTTGTTTTTATTTTTTTTATTTGATTTGTTCATTATAACTTTATGTAAATATTTTTTATTCAATAGTCACTGTTATTACCCATTAAATTTTTGTTATTTGATGTAATATCCGTGGACTTTCACTATTTTATTCCTTACTCTGCTTTTCTCTTGACACTTGTAATTATATATATATTTATTACATTCATTATCCTTGTTTTATTTATTAAATTAATAAAAATTTGCAGTGACATTTGGATTTTGATCCAATCCTTCAACAAAACATTCTATTGTAACGCTCCTAAATTTTGTTTAAGAGTAATTAATTGAACAAAATTTTTAAATTGTTGAATACTATATGCGCAAATTAATTTGTTAATATATATGAGTTTCATGAACTCAAACAATTGCATTAGTATAGAAATCATTTGATGTACATCACCAAAGTAAGATGTCGCACAAGAGATTCCCATATTTGGCCAAATTAGCAATAATTTTGGTGGCAATCACAAAAACATTTAAATTTAATATATTTTACTTGGCAATTAATGCACAGCATATGAACAGCAAAATTAATAATGCATGCCCTCTAGTTCTCCTCTTGCATTATTTTATAAATCCCACGTATTCTCCACCTGGTTTGTGCAAATCCATCCTGATTCAACGGTCTACCCTTCATTTGTTCATGCTACACCATTCCATGATAGGCGGGCCCATAATTTCACCGCTCTCTTTGTCAGAGAAGACGGTCTACCCTGCACCAATTCTTGCTAATAAAATTACAAATTAAAAAATACTGTTGATTATTTCCAAAACCAAATTAGATCAAAATGCTTGATGATGGTGCCTCCCTGTACATTCCAGAATTCAGATTCTACCTATTATTTATTTCACTATATATATTACCACTACCATACCATGATCTCTATAACACAAAAACCCTAATTAAGTCATATATAGCCTCTCTCTCTCATCTTCTTCCCTCAAAACATAAAAAATAAACTAATGGAAACCGTAGAAACCATCGTCGCACCCATCAAGCCCGCTACCCCGAGCGGAATCCGGCCTTTGGCCCACAATGGCGTACCCGAGAGGTGCTACGAACACTTCCAAATGCCGTTGCACTACCCTAGGTTCACAACGGAAGAGTACAAGAACATGCCCGAGTGGAAGCTCGATTGCTTGCTTATTCAATATGGCTTACCGAGTAATGGAAACATCGAGGAGAAACGGCGATTTGCCATCGGTGCCTTTTGCTGGACAACTCCGACTGTCATGAAAGTAAGCAATGGATCAATCTGCAGCTCTAAACTTTGAATATTAATTTGAGAGTTGTGCATTTGTTTCGGTCTTTTTTTTGCCATGTTATGTTTGTATCTAAGATGCCATGTTTGGATTAAATTGTTTGAACATAGCAATGCAATGCCCAAACAAACGGCCGGATGATATAGTTCGATTTCGGTATTTTTTTGTGTCAGTTTATACGGCGATTATAAGTTATACGTCTATGTTGTTTTGTTCTGGTTCAAGTTTTGCTATGAGCACTATTCAAATTTTAGTGCTGGTACCTGATATTGGTATGAAGATGTTCATATTTCGGCTCTCTCTCTAGAGGAGGGGCGGTTTAGATCATCTTTTAAGTATTAATTAAGAAGTTTATATTACTGTCTTTTTAGCATTTTTGTTGTTAAAAAAGCTTGTTACGTCGGTTCTTTTATGTTATTTTTAACTAAATTTTGCAGAATTTGATTGTCATTAATATTTAATTTGTTATATTATTCACTGACAGAACGGATTAGCACATTAATTATCTAGCTAATCTGGTTCCTTAGGTTGTGATTATGATAATATATGGAGAAACCCACTGGTATATATTTCTAATGAGTTCACTAAACTCGAAGGGGTAATTTCGGAATTTCCAGAATTATGTCCTTAGAAATTTGGTTAGAGATGAACCTCTCTATAATTACAAATTATAAACATAATTACACCATTGTTGAGAAACATGAGGACTGGTTGCAACCCATTTATTGAATTTAATTTGTGTAATTACATAATTTCTCCATTAATAACTAGATCTAACTTTCATTGGTAACTATTTATTTGTCACTTTAGCAAATTTCAGGTCCTTTATGATTTTTGCCAATCCATCCATGATATTGTCAGTTTAACTAAGTTCTAAAAAAAAAAAACACTATTTCATTATATAATTATTCAAATAACAAAAACAATAAATCCAGAAACTTATCCTTGTGATCTTGGTCCAAAAATTTACCACATTCTTTGTTTATAGGCTGGAATTTTAAAATAATGGGCCAACCCAGAAAGGCCCAAAATTAGGCATTTGACATTCCTTTTATTGGGATATTTTTAACGCACCCAAGGAATTTAAATCCGCTTTTGGTTAATGAAAAAGGTAACAATTAATATGGTTGGTGTATATACATGAGAGCAATTCACTTGCCAGGAAAATTTTCTCTTGGTGAATGCATTGATACCTCTGTTGATTACATACACATGGTTTCTTAAATAATTAACGATTTAACGCCAACGGTTGTTATGTTGAATACAATGTCAGGCAACTGACAACTTGCCTTTGGTCTAGTGGCAAAAGCACATGGCTCCCATATAGGAGGTCATGGGTTCGAAACCCACAAAGTGGAGAAATCCTCTATATTAATACATAGGGGTTTGAAATGTGTTAGGTTGCTTGACCTCCAACCTATATTTCAAAAAATGTCAGGCAACTAACCAGAAATCAAGAACTAAAAAATAATAGCAATGCCTTATGCACTTGATCATAACATCCAGAAGATCATCTCCAAAAAATACAGGGCAAATAAAAAAAATAGTTACAAATATAATTTGAATAATACTAGCATGTTAGTGACAAGTTATTCTCACTAATTTTGGTGTAAATATAGATATGCTAACCATCCAATTCATGTCACCTAAGGTAACAAAAAAAAATTATGTTTAGATTTGGACCATCCAATCAGAATCCACACAAATATTAAATGAGCTTCATACATTTCACTTCAGACCGAATTGAAGAGCAGCTTGGGTCCGATGCCCATCGGACTCAAACTGAGTTCGATAGATTCCAAACTGTCCAATCCACCTTAAGATTTATGTGCGCCGCTTTAATATCCGTGTGTGTCCGCTTTAATATCCGTGCATATGGATGTTAAAGCAGATCAGACGGTTATGGAACTCATCAGATACAAATTTAAGTCCGATGCCCATCGGACCAAAACTGGCTGTCCCGAATTAGTCCAGATTTTAATCAGACGGTCTGAATCTAAAAAGAAATTAATATTATGTTACCTCAGAGGATATGGATTTCTATACATTCCGCATCAGCCTCCACTCCAGCTAGGAAAATTATGAGACAAATAATACCAACCCTTTATTAAAACAGCAATTTGTTAAAATTCCAGAGAAGATACCTCAAGATCCCAACCTGTCAACTCAAAGCTTAAAGCAAAATCAAGGGAACCAAACCAAATAGACATATCACACATGTCAACCATTCAACCGCAGGTCCGCAGCAGAGCTTTCCAACCTGCACTTTGTTTATTTTATTATATTATGACTAAATATAGGCTATTTAACCCCTGAACATATATTTGATGAATAGACATGGTCTATCAAGTTATCCAAATCAATTGAGTCTCACACCATCTTTCAACCATTTGTCAGCGACTATGCTCATACATTTAACAGTAGACCAGGTCCACTGATATTCAAGTTTTATTAGATTATGGCTAAATTAGCCCCTGAACATAAAAGTATTTAATGAATAGACATGGTCTATCAAGTTATCCGCACATGAGTCTCAGCTCTCAAGCCATCTTTCAACCATTTATCAGAGACTGTGGTCATACATTTAACTGTAGACCAGGTCCAGGGACATTCTGGTAACAGGCTGGTTAGTGTACCGATCCTACTTAACGGCAGTACACATGGGTGGGCCCCACAACCAACCTTCCGTTATTTCCGTATTACCATCAACCTATAAAATGCAAACCAATACTTGTCATCAAATTCAAGAGGAAAAAAAAGAGGGAAATAAAAAAAGCAGAGAAGAACATCTCTTTCTCTCTCTATCTTCGGCTGTTTGTGAAGGTCAAGGTAGAGAGAGAGAAATGGCAATGAAGAGAGCGTCTTCCTTGCGTACCATGGCCGTCTTGGCCTTGATACTCGGGTTGGTGTTGCCGGCCGTGCAGGCTCAGGCACCGGCTCCTGCACCGGCTGCCACAAGCGATGGTAATTCCCATTTTTTTTGTTTCTTGTTTTCCCAATTTAGTAATTTATGATCATACAAAAAATTGGTACAGCTTTAGAAAATTCAAAAGATGATTAGGATGCATTTTTTTTAAATATCAGTTCACATATTTGACCATTCAAAAGAGGTTAGGCTTTAATTTTCAAACAGATTGAATAAAGAAATAATTCAAGCTA
This sequence comes from Carex cristatella, assembly GCA_024447775.1. NCBI lineage: Eukaryota > Viridiplantae > Streptophyta > Magnoliopsida > Poales > Cyperaceae > Carex > Carex cristatella. The sequence continues at coordinate 4,048,876 of JAJHPF010000002.1, forward strand.
CAATAATTTAAAATGTGAGGGTTCTACGTGGAGCTTAAAAGAGAGTTTACTTTTTCTCTACTGATTGTGAAATAATATAATTGAAAACCTTACTGATGGATTAGTTGGTCTCTATTCTTAGGGGCAGATTCAAGATTTTCGTTAGAGAGGGGCAAGAAAATAACAAATCAGATTTGAATAATTAATCGGATTCAAATTCATTAACGAATCGGGTAGTAGATAAAAAAAATGTTTTAATTTCTAATTTTCAATGATCTGACTTCTAATTTCCAATACTCTGACTTCTAATCCAAATTATCAATTAGAATTCAAGATATTTATCATAAAATAATTTAACAAATTATATTTGATATTTTGATAAAGGATGGATAAGAAGAAATTTTGTTGGGAAAATGTTGATATTTTATCAGCTGGTAAAGGTATAGTTGAGGGCCTCATATTTAGAAGACATTTTGTCTAATCATATACCAGCTTTCTGTTAGCAAATAACAAATCTAGTTAATTAATCCAAGTGCTTACCATGAATATGATGATATGATGCTGTTACAGTTTAAAAATTAAGTCATTCAAAAATATTCCTCATATCGGAAATTTCGAGCAGATCTTAATGCAAGCCAAGAGGTGCTTAACACACACCCCCTATAATTTTAATTTTTTAATTATGTATATTAAAATTCAATTTTTTTTATTGTCGTAAAAATTAAATGTGGAGTTTCAGTTTGTGGTCGTGGAGACTTGAGTTCAAATTCCAATTGTCACATATTATGCATTTCATGTTATAGCCCTCCAAATTCAAATTTTTTATTTCCGCCCCTGAATTTCTGGGTAATAAATGAATGCAGGAACAACGGTTGATCAGGGAATTGCATACGTGCTAATGCTGGTGGCATTGGTGCTGACGTATCTGATCCACCCTCTCGGCACCTCCTCTTCTTCCTCACCGGTTTCCAACCTCTTCTAGATTTTTGTTTTAATGGAACAGCTAATTTAAGTACAGTCGGAATGTTATCAGTTTGTCAGTTTTTTTTTTGTTATCCCTGTACATGGCAATATCTTCATCGATCGTGTGGGCTATTCGTTTCCCCCCTTTTTTTCTAATATATATGATTAATGTACAAATTTTCTTATAATTCAGTTACTTTTTTGTTTTTGCTGAGATGTATATAACTTTTTATGAGTTGTTGTGTCCTTTTAATATAATTTGTGGGGTTTTGCATTTAGTATGTTTGCTATATTTGAATATGCCAAAAGGAGAAGAAAGTGTTGAAAAACCTCAAAATTCTGTTTCAAGGCAATGAATTAGTGCAAAAAATGCAGTTAGTTGCATGTGTAAGTGGACCTACTTGTCAGTAGGTAATTGATATGGTCCCACAGAGTAGCAAAGAAGCCCAATTTTATTGATTTGCTTGTGCATTAATTTTGAGTCTCCAACTTTGCAATTGTTTTCTGCACAATAATATAGTCTCTAATTTCATGTAGCCTAATTGGATTTGAACAAACTGGCTTTATAAATTGGGAACTCAGAAAAAAAAGGTAAACTGATGATTTTTCTGATATTTTGTAATGATCAATAATGGAAAGTTACTGGCATTCACAGACCATCTGCTAAACTGTTCTTGGTGATTCTCTTATCATGCAACTCAAAGTCAAAACTAAGTGGCAATGAACATATAAGTGTATCAAACTATGATGAAGCAACCACTTATTGTTAACAAACATGTTTATCAACAATTTCAAGTATTTTTTTTTTACTTTTTTCTTTCGAAAAAGGTGTCAAAAGTCACTTGTTTCAGTAAAAATAAAACCGGATATATACAAACTGGACTGAATATGCATTGTACCCTTAAATTAAGTACCTGATATTTGGTCTCAGTAACCCACAGTCCCACACTACTACATAATGAAAATATATTTAGAGTGAGTCTATGGTACTATGCATATCATGGTAGATCCGTAATACGAGTCAATATTTCCATTTTCAAAGTATTAATGGTTGATATGAACCGTTTAACATAATCCCCATATAAAAATAGTGATTTTAAGATAGGTAGAAAATCACTTGATCTGAAAATTATGGAGCATCCAAAAATAGTGATTTTCTACCTATCTTAAAAAGTACTAAAAAAATTCTAAAAAATATAAAATTCGGTCTGCAAGTACATATTCATATAAAAATTATTTTGAACGTTTGGGTTGACCATTAGAATTTTGAAAATGAAAATATTGGTTCTTATTACGGACTAAATCATGATATGCATAG